>JADRCH010000086.1:583037-687696 GCA_019843965.1 Rhynchomys soricoides
AGAGAGAGAGAGAGAGAGAGAGAGAGAGAGAGAGAGAGAGACCTATTTCTAGATAAAGACCAAATCTAGATAAAGAGTAGATAGGAATAAATTTAACTTCAACATTGCTGTCCTTTGGCGCCCAAATCACTGCTGCTTGGCAGAATTGTTTACTTTTTCTTCTATCTAGATTTACATATATGGGTGTACCTTTATTCTGGAGCTGAAATGTTGCCACTCAAGTTCTATGAATAAGCCCTTTACCTGTGTTGACAGAACTCCACAGAGCAGCCCAAGCAAATGCATATGCTTGTTGCTAGGACACCAGACTGTTTCCATAGCAGCAGGCCACTGTGTTTGCCACTCTCTTAGCTAACAGCACATACACCTGTTCCTTAAGAAATACACTGTTTTGCTTTATAATAAATCAAACACTCAGTAAGATAACTGCATGTCTATGGCTTCTCTGTAGCTTTTCTAAAAGAAAATTTCAAACACAATGCTGGTGACCTATCAGTCTTCGATACATAAAAAAATATTTTCCATGATCAACTGATTCACTTGTTATGTTTTTAACTCACCTAGCAGCACAGAGAAATTGAGTCAACATGGTATATTTCTGAGACTACATTTGTTCTCCATGGTGCTCAAAGGGTAAGCATATTTTTAGGAATTTTTCAGATATTACCCATGATGTCTTTTTAGGAAAGTCATACAGTTTTGTTTTGTTTTGCTTTGCTTTGCTTAATCCTACTAGTATCTAATTGTGAAAAATTACCCCCACTACTGCCTATAACCAAAGACCAGGACTTGTGTGTGTAGACAAAGAAAGGGGTGAGGAAGCCCTCAGTTTTAGAGCAAGTATTATACTTTTTAAAAAACCTACCCATAAATGGCAAACACCTGACTTTAAGAATGTCATGGTCGCAGGGGCTGGAGAGATGGCTCAGCAGTTAAGAGCCCTGGCTGCTTTCCCAAAGGTCCTGGGTTCAATTTACAGCACTTACATGGCAGCTCACAGCTGTCTCTAACTCCTGTTCCAGGGGATCCACCACCCTCACACTGACACACATGCAGGCAAAACACCAATGTACATTAAAAAATAAAAGTAAATATTTTAAAACAGACTGCCATGGTCTGTGCCGAGAGAGCGCGTGTCCTGTTGCTGAGGAAAGCACTAGTTTATATGGTTCTTAACCTCTTCAGTCAGTGTTCTCTCTCATCACCATCCCACCACCCTATGACACAAGTATAACGGTGTGAACTAGGCTACAGAATTTAATTAATGGACACTGCCAACCCCCCCTAATCCTGTCCAAGCAGTCCATTACGTACATGTGTGTGTTATATCACACACATAACTATTACTTCCATTTTCTCTTTCCCCTTCTTTGGTGAAATAGGGTGTCACTATGTACTCAGGCTAGCCTCAATTTCACAGCAATCCCCCTGGCTCTGCCTTCTGAGTATTGGGATTGGTTAACTGCCACCTCAGCAGACTTCAGACATCTGTGGTTCAGCCATTTTCTTCCTTGAAACATACATACTAAGCTCAGGATCTAAGGACAGAAAGGTCCAGATTAGTGATAAGACCTCAATAGCATATAAATCCTACTCTTTGAAAAGAAGTCTCACTATTTAATGAGGCACTAAAAGCTAGTATCAGATGATTAGACATGAGAATTCGACTTACATGGAAAGATTAAGTGACCAAACAGAATGGAACACGCATAAAACTGGTGGCTCACTGTAGCTACAAAATTGGCTTCAGAAAGAAATTATTTCACTCTTCAGAGAGTCTCTGCAAGTCTTGAAAACAGAGCCTAAAGTGCCCATCACATGTCAAGATGGTACACAGTCTGAGTGGTGATGATGTTCCAACCATATTTACTTTGACTCAGGATTCTTATTTGTTTCAGGTTAGCTGCTTATCTGGACATGATTGCCCACAAATATGTCATTATAATTTAGATCCTGACTATATGCCATTATTACATGACAGTTTTAGCCTCGGGAGGTCACGCAGAACACACATGCGCACATGTCTACTCACCTCACATAAGGATCCCATAACAGACCAAAGTAAATGATATCAGCAACGTCTGACTTGGCGAACCAATGAGGTTATCAGGGTTACTTACAGAAGTATGGAGTTTACTTACAGAAACAGAAAGGACTCAAAGAAGCCCACCCAGCACTGCTGACGGAGCACAAAAGCTGAGTCCAGAAACAGCCTACACAGCCTACAGGCAGCCCACAAACTGAAGAGCTTCTTTTCCGGGTGGCTCAGTTGTTTGGATCCTCTTCCAATGCAGGTTGGCTGGGCTTTGTTTCTTCTATGCAGTTTATAGGTTGCTGCTCTTTCCAAGAGGCTGGGCTTGTGTGGGAGTGACTTTTAGCAGTCTTTACTGCTTGCTTTTGAGGTGGATATGAATCTGGTCAGTTCAGGGACTTCCTGAAGCTGTTTGAGTTGTTTGCTTCCTGTGTTTATACTTTTCCCTGAAGTATTTTACCCTCCTTAGGATATTCTGTTGTTTTATCTCCTTAAAAAAAGGAGAAGAATAAGAAAAAAAAAAGTCTATCTTAAGTTTCCAGCCAAAATAGAAGGTTTTAATCTCAGAGGAAATTGCTATTATAACACTCACCTATACTATATACCTTGTCTTTTATCTATGGGAAATACAGTCCATGATTTCCAGGAGATAACTGAAATCAAAGTTACTATAGAACTTTATGTATAACATGTTTTTTCTTATACAAACATGCATACAATAAAGCTTAATTTAGATGTTAGGCATACTAGGAAGTTAACAGTAATACTGAAGTAGACAATTAAAATAATATACTATAATGAAACTTACAGAAATTTATTACTTCTCTCAAAACATCTTCTTCTGCTTTCACATTCTCAGGAAAACAGAACATTTTACAGATTCTATTTAGCATATCTAAATTTCCAGAATTGATTCTTTTACATTTGGGGAAATATTAGTAAGCAAAAGCGATTTACTTGAATAACATTACTATGGTACCATAGCAGTCTAATTAGATAAGTACCAAGTGACTAATGGGAAGATGGCATATACAGTATGAACAGACTGAACAAAAAGAGATTTACATCCTGGACAAAATGGAGATGGCATGAGACTTTATCATACTACTCAAAATGGCATGCAATTTAAACTTTATGGATTGTTTACTTCCAGAACTTTCCACTTGATATGTTTAACCATGACTGAATGACAAGCAACTGAAATGTAGAAACATTAAGGAATTGGGGGACTATTGTTTTGCCTCTGATTTGTCTCATTCTTATGCAATCAATACAATAACCAGATAATCTCCAGCTAATAAAGGTGTTTACCCCAAGACTGAAGAGTTTAACCCCTGGGACCCACATGGTAGAAGGAGAGAACTGACTCTGGAAAGTGGCCCTCTAACCTCCACACCAGCACTGTATCACACATATCCCCCAGCCACACAATAAACAAATAAAATGTACTAAAAATATTATAGTTTAATATTTTTAGGAATAGTTTCTCCTAATCCACATTCTATAGACTGTAGGCCATGGGTCAGATCCAGCCTCCTGGAAATATGACTTGTAAACTACAAATAATTTTTATAGGTTATCCTTTATAATATATAAGACACACCAACTTGGAACCCCAGTTATTTATATGGTGTCCTAGTCAGGGTTTCTATTCCTGCACAAACATCATGACCAAGATGCAAGTTGGGGGGAGGAAAGGGTTTATTGAGCTTACACTTCCATGCTGCAGTTCATCATGAAAGGAAGTCAGGACTGGAACTCAAGCGGGTCAAGAAACAGTAGCTGATGCGGAGGCTATGGAGGAATGCTACTTACTGGCTTGTTTGCTTCCCCTGGCTTGCTCAGCCTGCTTTCTTACAGAACCCAAGACTACCAGCCCACAGATGGTACCACCCACAAGGGGCCCTCCCCCCTTGATCATTAATTGAGAAAATGCCTTACAGCTGGATCTCATTTGGAGGCATCTTCTCAACTGAAACTTCTTTCTCTGTGACAACTCCAGCTTATGTCAAGTTGACACAAAACCAGCCATTACATATGGTATAAGTGTATTACAAAAGTTTACTAAATCATAGTATGTTTAGAATTTTATCAATTAAAAAATACAGAAATTTGGGCCAGGCATAGTTTGTACACCATTAATCCCAATACCCAGGAGGCAGAGGCATACACATAGGCATAAAATAAAACAAAATATTTTTTTGAAAAGGTTGCCAGCATCTGCCCTACCACACTCACTAGTAATGGTCAAGTGCATGATTGTGAGGCTGAAGGACTTTATTGGTCTTTGTTCAACCTCTTTATCGTTTCACCCATAACCTCCTTTCACTGACCTATTAATTGTTCAACTTTTCCTGGATTCTACTGTTCTCTCCCCTTGGAATTTTCCTCCCACCTATTAATACTTCCGTCCTCACTTCTCTGTGAGGTCTTCCAAGATTCTGGCTCCAATTTGTATAATTTCCTCATGTGTTCTCCTAGTGCCCTATGTTCTTAAGTTCTCAGCTAGGGCGCTGAGACTCTATGTGTACTGGGGCAAGAGTAGGGATGGAAAAACACAGCCAATCTCAGTCAAACTATACTCCTGTTTGTTTGCTTTTGAGAGAGGGTCTTACTGCATTGTTCATGATGATTTAAGACTCCTGGGTTCAAGTTATCCTATGGCCTCTGCTTCCCAAATAGCTGGTGGTGTAAGCACACACTGTATCTGGTTCGTAAGCAATAATTTGAAGTAGATTTGGTGTAAACTTATTTAACTACAACTACATCTAGTGTTTACAGAATGTATTTCTTACTTGTCTCAAGAGATCTTCATATTTTGTAACTGCAGCTAAGATTTTCATCCTTAGCCTCATGATCTCAAGAAACTATCCCTCATTAAGCAGTACATTAAGTCAGTACATTGCCTTTGCCAGAGTGCTCAGGGATAGATATGTGGCTAGGCTGGCGGAAATCTTGGAACATCTGCTTGGAATACTTTGAACCACAAAGTGGAAGTATGGAATATAAGTAGAGTCTTGCCGATAAAAGAGGAAATTTTTCTAGGAAAGATGTCAGAGAAATGGATCTAAATGGGAGAAAGAAATGTACTTTTATCCTTTATATTCAATTGTGTCTGAGACTGGATCTAACCATGAACTTCAAGTTTAGTTAGCTATTTAAGTTTCTTGTTTGCTTCCCTAGTTTCAGTGGGGTTTCTTAGACCTTAAAATCAATGTGCTAGACATGGTTGGAGCACACCTTTAATCCCAGCATTTGGAAGGAAAAAGAGAGTAGACTTCTGTGAATTTGAGACCCACCTGGTTTACAGTGAGTTCCCAGCAACCGGGGTTACACAGTATGACCCTGTCTCAAGCAAACAAACAAACAAACAAAAAACAAATTCTGATACTACACTTATCTTTCTGTTATTGCATAAACATTATTGTAACATGTGACAAAATATAAAACAAAGGTTTAGATGCAAGTTCCCTATAACCATAATGCCTTTCTGTACAAATCCAACTCTGAATAATGACAGGAGACATATTTATTTAAAGTAACTTTAGGCCTTTGGTTACTCTAGTTCCCAAGTAGCTCTTACAACTTACATTAGCCCATTTATATTATTCTCTGTCTGCCACATGGCCTGACACTTCTCAGTCTCTAGTACTGGGGCCTGCTTCTTCCTCCTGCACCAGACCCTTTCCCAGAGTTCAATCTCTCCCCAGAAGTCCCTCCTGCTTCGATACAGGCATTCAGCTTTTTATTAAGACCAATCAGAAGGTGAGAGAGGGAGTGTTTACAAAATGTGGTGTAGGTGTGAAACAACTGGAATAGCATTACCGAAATCTGGCCTGTAATCAGAGCTCTGCAGGTACAGAAATCAGCATCTGAATAATACAAAGACAGTCTTTACACAGTACACAAAAATTATCCCCACAGTTCCTGAAGTGTACCTGCAGAATATCAGGCTGTGCTACTCGACACTTCGGCCATTGTATCATTACTGTTCACCATGCCGTTCAAGAGGTTGTTACAAAATGAAAGAGGTTATAGCTCTGTAGTGGAGTTCATTAGTTCACATTAAGATGGCCCGAATTCATGTCCAACACTCTCCTGCCAAGTTAAAACATTAAAACTAACGAACCTTTGAGTCGATTGTCCTATGTGAAATTCAAGGTACACATACGTATGTGTATATAATTGAAAAGGGATGTTATTACTGAGCTGTCAACAGAGACTGAAGGGACTCTAGCTGCCTGACCATGGCAAACATGGCCCTGGCAGGCCTGACCATGGCAAACATGGCCCTGGCAGGCCTTGCCTTTCTCTCCCCTTCCCTCTGTCGTGCTAAAAAGAAAGAAGGCATTGAGATTAGAGTTCTAGCCACTAAGGTCCATTTCCTTGTTTGGTCACTTCTTCCTTCTGAGGCTGCCTATTAAGGTCTAGCTATCCAAAGTATTGAAGTCTAGCAACAAGAGCCCCCTTGTGGCTGACCAAACAAAATTAACCAACTCATTCTAACACAGGGTTTCCCCTTTTAACTTTATAAAATGCTGTCATTTGCTTGTGTGCCAAGTCTGTCTCCTCTCTATCCAGAGGCAGTTCTTTGTCCTCAGGGACAAATAGCCATTCCTCCTCATCTTCTACCTCCTGTCTTTGTCTCTTATTCTCTGCCTTTTGTCCCTCTGGGGCAAATAAATCTCCTTGTGCTGAGAACTTGGTCTTGGGGTGTCTTGAGCTGATACCAGTTCCTTAAGAAACTATTAGAGATCATAACATGTATGTAGAGGTTTTCACAGATAACTTATGCTTTTATTATATTTTACTTATTTATTGAGGGAGCATGCAAGCATGCCATGGCTTTTGTGTGATCAGAGGACAGCCTGCTACAGTTGATTCTCCCCTTTCACCATGTTGGGACCTGGGGACTAAAGTCAGATTGTCAGGATGGTAGGCAAGAGCCTTTACCTTCTGAGTCATCTTGATAGCCCCATTTATGTTTTTTTAAATATACACATATGTGCATATTTACCATGTTTGATTTTTAAAACTTGTTTAATCAACCACAGAAATATTGAAAATTGTATTTATATAGAACTGACCACAGGAAGGTAGTTCTAGAACCAAAAGGGGAAATACCCTCAAAACCCAGAATCTCTACTTGTAGTTATAATGGAAAAACAGAGAGTGGTTTAGCCTCTCATCTAATAACTAGAAAACTATGTAAAACGTATGAGACAGCGTTTCTGCAGACATTGGATGATAGGCCGTCAGGGCTGTAATCCGTGACATAAGGGAATGAGATGAGGAAAGAATCCTACAGGGACTCTAGCTTGTGGATCATAAGCAGGGAACACAGGCAAAAGCCAGTTGTCTCTTGGGCTATGGAGACAGGACAGGGCAGCTAAATTTTATAGGCAAAGTATCAAAGAAAGGGGAAGCAAATAGAGAAACAGTATCTCTCAGCTCTACAAAGAGCCACTTGAGTTTTGCTAAATGTGGGGAGACTATGGAGACTCACAAGGAAAGAGAGAACTAACAGGAAGAAAAATCCCTGGGGTGCTAGCCCCATAGGACCCACCACGCATGCTGCCACCAACCCTAGGCCAAGGGCCTCAGAAAGTGTCTCAGGAATGAGCTCAAATTCAAGATATCCTGAGGAAAGGGATTGATGGTTGCCTGGGACTTTTGGTAGTAGTGGATATGTTCTAGAACTGGGCTGTGGTAATGATTGCACAACTGTATACATCACTAAAGTGATTCAAATACATATGTCTAGTGGTTGTATTTAGTTAACTATAAATTTATTTCAACCAACCAATTGAACACTGTAACACTATATATTACTGAAGTAATTTTCAAATGTTCTTTTTATAGTTTGTGCTTTGATTTGGGTATGTAACCATTTCCCTTTGCATGTCAGGCTGACTGGATTTTCCATGCCTGATTCCTTCCCAGCATCCTCTTACTTTCTGGAAGTCCCACCTTACTATTTTGCTACAGGCCATGGGCTTTTTATTTGACCTAATCAGAAGGTGATGGAAAACACTGTTTACAAAATACTAAGCCGGGAGATGCTGCTTCCTTTTTTTTTTTTTTTAATTTTTAATGACAGAAACAAAAATATACCTAAAAGCTAAGCTTCTGGAAAAATAATTTGTTCTTCCCTGTCTTGTATCACTCCTCAAACTTGACTTTGGCCTCCCACCTGGCCTTTCATGTCAGAGCTGGGTTTCTAAACAATCCTTGTTGAAAACAGTTTTGTCCAAGGGGATATCCACAGAGTTCCTTGTGGGTATGAGGTGGTTTTAGTTAAAAACTTTCACAAAGGACTTGATCTTGGATTGATTGGCGATTTGCTTCTTGCTCATGGCAGCTGTCACTTTTCGGGGATAGTGGTCAATTCCAACAACCAGGGCATGGCTGTAAGGGGGGTCTGAGGTGCCATCATCAATGTTATTCATGATGATAGCTTTGTGCTAGGAGTAGCATCCAGCCAGGACCAGCACCACTTTCCTGGGTTTCATGAACTTGCCCATTTTGAGAGCAAGCAGTGGGCACCCAGCAGAAAGGAAAGAACACTTCCCAGGAGATGCTGAACAATACTAAAATCTGGCCTATAATCAGATCTCTGCAAGTTCAGAAATCAGCATTTGACTAATACAAGGATAACCTGTACACAGTGCACAAACACATCACTCCAACATCCCTTCCATGGGATTAAGTTCATTGAGGATAAGAAGTGAATTTCACATTCCCTTGTAACTTCTCTAGTAATTAAATGGGTCCCCTACTATAAAAAATGGTCAGTGAGTATTTGTTGGGTGTTTTATGGCAGAGATCTTGCTTCTTGCATTCCCAGCAATGCCTTTTTCTTGTTAGTTAAACGTTGTTGCATGGAATATTCTACCATTCTAAACTCCAGATACATAAAGTCATGGTACTTCCTGTGACTGTATTTCTTTTTTCTTTTTTTTTATTTAATACTTTATTTACATTTTAAATGTTTTCTTCTTTCTAGGTCTCCCTTTTGGAAATCCTCTATCCCATCCCCCCTCCCCTGCCTCTATGAGGATATTCCCCCTCGCACCCACCCACTCGCGTCTTCCCTCCCTGGCATTCCCCTACACTGGGGCATCTAACACTCTCAGACGCAAGGACGTCTCAACCCACTGATGGTCAACAAGGCCCTCCTTAGCCACATATGTGGCCAAGCAAGGCCCATGGGTCCTCCATGTGTATTCTTTGGTTGGTGGTCAAGTCTCTGGGAGCACCAGGGGGCAGGACCACTTGACACTGTTGCTCCCTCCCCATGGGGCTGCAAACTCCTTCAGTTCCTTCAGACTCTTCTCCAACTCCTCCATCTGGGACTCCATGCTCAGTCCAACAGTTGCTGTGAATTGAATCATGGGTGTCCGAACTTTTGGGCTAATATGCGCTTATCAGTGAGTACATACCATGTTTCTTCTTTTGTAACTGAGTTACCTCACTCAGGATGATATTTTCAAGTTCCATCCATTTGCCTGCGAAATTCATGAAGTCGTTGTTTTTAATAGCTGAATTGTGTAAATGTACCACATTTTCTGTATCCATTCCTCTGTTGAGGGACATCTGGGTTGTTTCCAGCTTCTGGCTATTATAAATATAGCTGCTATGAACATAGTGGAGCATGTGTCCTTATTACATGTTGGAGCATCTTCTGGGTATATGCCCAGGAGTGGAATAGCTGGGTCCTCAGAAAGTATTATGTTTATTTTTCTGAGGGTCTGCCAAACTGATTTCCAGAGTGGTTGTACCACCTTGCAATCCCACCAGCAGTGGAGGAGTGTTCCTCTTTCTCCACATCCTCGACAGCATATGCTGTCACCTGAGTTTTTGATCTTAGCCATTCTGACTAGTGTGAGGTGGAATCTCAGGGTTGTTTTGATTTGCATTTCTCTGATGACTAAGGATGTTGAACATTTTTTTAGGTGCTTCTCAGCCATTCAAGTTTCCTCAGTTGAGAGTTCTCTGTTTAGTTTTTGATAAGGTTATTTGGTTCTCTGGAGTCTAACTTTTTGAGTTCTTTGTACATATTGGATATTAGCTCTCTATTGGATCTGTTGGTTGCCATTCTGTCCTATTGACAGTGTCCTTTGCCTTACAGAAGCTTTGCAATTTCATGAGGTCCCATTTGTCGACTTTTGATCTTAGAGCACAAGCCATTGGTGTTCTGTTCAGGAACTTTTCCCCTGGGCCCATGTATTCGAGACTTTTCCCCCACTTTCTCCTCTGTTAAATTCAGTGTACCTGGTTTTATGTGGAGGTTCATGATCCACTTGGACTTGAGCTTTGTACAGGGAGATGGGAATGGATCAATTTGCATTCTTCTGCATGTAGACCACCAGTTGAACCAGCACCATTTGTTGAAGATGCTTTCTTTTTTCCACTGGATGGTTTTAGCTCCTTTGTCAAAGATCAAGTGACCGTGTGTCGGTTCATTTCTGGGTCTTCAATTCTATTCCATTGATCTACCTGCCTGTCACTTACCAATACCATGCAGTTTTTATCACTACTGCTCTGTAGTACAGCTTGAGGTCAGGGATGCTGATTCCCCCAGAAGTTCTTTTATTGTTGAGAATACTTTTTGCTTTCCTGGGTTTTTTGTTATTCTAAATGAATTTGAGAATTGTTCTTTCTAAGTCTATGAAGAATTGAGTTGGAATTTTGATGGGGATTGCATTGAATCTATACATTGCTTTTGGCAAGATGGCCATTTTTACTATATTAATCCTGCCAATCCATGAGCATGGGAGGACTTTCCATCTTCTGAGGTCTTCTTCGATTTCTTTCTTCAAGACTTGAAGTTCTTGTCATATAGATCTTTCACTTGTTTGGATAGAGTCACACCAAGATACTTTATTATTTGTGACTATTGTGAAGGGTGTCATTTCCCTAATTTCTTTCTCAGCCTGTTTATCCTTCTAGTATAGGAAGGCTACTGATTTATTTGAGTTAATTTTATATCCGACCACTTTGCTGAAGTTGCTTATCATCTGTAGCAGTTCTCTGGTGGAGTTTTTTGGGTCACTTAAGTATACGATCATATCATCTGCAAATAGTGATATTTTGATTTCTTCCTTTCCAATTTGTATCCATTTGATATCCTTTCATTGTCTAATTGCTCTAGCTAGAACTTCAAGTACTATATTTAATAGATAGGGAGAGAGTGGACATCCTTGTCTAGTCCCTGACTTTAGTGGGAATCCTTCAAGTTTCTTTCCATTTAGTTTGATATTGGCTACTGGTTTGCTGTATATTGCTTTTACTATGTTTAGGTATGGGCCTTGAATTCCTGATCTTTCTAAGACTTTTATCATGGAGGGATGTTGAATTTTGTCAAATACTTTTTCAGCATCTAATGAAATAACCATGTGGTTTTTTTCTTTGAGTTTGTTTATGTAGTGGATTACATTGATGGATTTCCAGGTATTGAACCATCCCTGAATCCCTGGGATGAAGTCTCCTTGATCATGGTGAATGATCGTTTTGATGTGTTCTTGGATTCAGTTTGAGAGAATTTTATTGAATATTTTTACATCGATATTCATAAGGGAAATTGGTCTGAAGTTTTCTTTCTTTGTTGGATCTTTGTGAGGTTTTGGTATTAGTGTAACTGTGGCCTCAGAGAATGAATTGGGTAGTGTTTCTTCTGTTTCTTTTCTGTGCAATAGATTGAAGAGCATTGGTATTAGGTCTTCTTTGAAAGTCCGATAGAATTCTGCACTAAATCCATTTGGTCCTGGGCTTTTTTTAGTTGGGAGACTTTTAATGTCTGCTTCTATTTCTTTAGGGATTATGGCACTGTTTAGATGGTTTATCTGATCCTGACTTAACTTTGGTATTTGGTGTCTGTCTAGAAACTTGTCCATTTCATCCAGATTTTCCAATTTTGTTGAATATAGGATTTTGTAGTGGGATCTGATGATTTTTTTAATTTCCTCAGAATCTGTTGTTATATCTCCCTTTTCATTTCTAATTTTAATTTCTAATTTCTAATTTGGATACTGACTCTGTGCCCTCTGGTTAGTCTGGCTAAGGGTTTATCTATCTTGTTCGTTTTCTCAAAGAACCAGCTCCTGGTTTTGTTAACTCTTTGTATAGTTCTTTTTGTTCTACTTGGTTGATTTCAGCCCTGAGTTTGATTATTTCCTGCCTTCTACTCCTCTTGGGTGTATTAGCTTCTTTTTGTTCTAGAGCTTTCAAGTATGCTGTTAAGCTGCTAGTGTATGCTCTCTCCAGTTTCTTTCTGGAGGCACTCAAAGCTATGAGTTTTCCTCTTAACACTGCTTTCATTGTGTCCCATATGTTTGGGTATGTTGTATTTTCTTTTTCATTAAATTCTAGGAAGTCTTTAATTTCTTTCTTGAGCAAGTTATCATTGAGTAGAGTGTTGTTCAGCTTCCATGTGTATGTGGGATTTCTGTTGTTGTTGTTGCCATTGAAGACCAGCCTTAATCCGTAGTGATCTGATAGGAGGCATGGGATTATTTCAATCTTCTTATATCTGCTGAGATGTTTTATGACCAATTATATGTTCAATTTTGGTGAAGGCACCATGAGGTGCAGAGAAGAAGGTATATTCTTTTGATTTAGGATAAAATGTTCTATAGATATCTGTTAAACCCATTTGGTCCAAAACTTCTGTTAGTTTCACTGTGTCTGTTTACTTTGTGTTTCCAAGATCTGTTCATTGATGAAAGTGGGGTGTTGAAGTCTCCCACTATTATTGTGTGAGGTGCAATGTGTGCTTTGAGATTTAGTAATTTCTTTTATGAATGTGGGTGCCCTTGCATTTGGAGCATAGATGTTCAGAATTAAGAGTTCTTCTTGGTAGATATTTCTTTTGATGAAGATGAAGTGTCCTTCCTTATCTTTTTTGATGACTTTTTTTTTGAAAGTTTTTTTTTTATCTGATATTAGAATGGCTACTCCTGCCTGTTTCTTGGGACCATTTGCCTGGAAAATTGCTTTCTAGCCCTTTACTCTGAGGTAGTGTTTGTCTGTAACACTGAGGTGTATTTCCTGTATGCAGCAAAATGCTGGGTCCTGTTTATGTATCCAGTCTGTTAGTCTATGTCTTTTTCTTGGAGAGTTGAGTCCATTGATGTTAAGAGATATTAAGGAATAGTGATTGTTGCTTCCTGTTATTTTTATGTTTTTGTGACTATCTTCTTTTGGGTTTGTTGAAAGATTACTTTCTTGCTTTTTCTAGGGTGTAGTTTCCCTCCTTGTGTTGGTGTTTTCCATCTATTATCCTTTGTAGGGCTGGGTTTGTGGAAAGATATTGTGTAAATTTGGTTTTGTCATGGAATATCTTGGTTTCCCCATCTATGGTAATTGAGAGTTTTGCTGGGTATAGCAGTCTGGGCTGGCACTTGTGTTCTCTTAGGGTCTGTATGAGATCTGTCCAGGATCTTCTAGCTTTCATAGTCTCTAGTGAGAAGTCTGGTGTAATTCTGATAGGTCTTATTCTTAGGTTTGGTCTTCTCATTGTGTCCTGGATTTCCTGGATGCTTTGGGTTAGGAGCTTTTGCAATTTGCATTTTCTTTGACTGTTGTTTCAATGTTTTCTATGGTATCTTCTGCACCTGAGGTTCTCTCTTCTATCTCTTGTATCTCTTGTATCATTCTGTTGGTGATACTTGCATCTATGACTCCTGATCTCTTTCCTAGGGTTTCTATCTCCAGGGTTGTCTCCCTTTGTGATTTCTTTAATGTTTCTATTTCCATTTTTAGATCTTGGATGGTTTTGTTCATTTCCTTTGCCTGTTTGGTTGTGTTTTCCTCTATTTCCTCTTTAAGGGCTTCTAGCTGTTTGCCTGTGTTCTCTTGTATTTCTTTAAGGGAGTTATTTATTTCCTTCTTAAAGTCTTCTATTATCATCATGAGAAGTGATTTTAAATCTAAGTCTTCATTTTCTGGTATTTTGGGGTATCCAGGGCTCGCTGTGGTGGGGGAACTGGGTTCTGATGATGCCAAGTTGCCTTGGTTTCTGTTCCTTATGTTCTTGCCCTTGCCTTTCGACATCTGGTTATCTCTGGTGTTATCTGGTCTTTCTCTCTCTCACTGTGGCTTGTCTGTTCTGCAAGCCTCAGTACTCCTCGGAGACCAACTCTCTCTGAGAGGAATTTGGGTTTGGAGAGCTGTGGTACAGGGTCAGCCCTGGGGTTCAGAAAGAAACCAGAAGGCTCCTGTCCCCAGCTGTTCTTTGGTTCCTGTGTCCTGATGTCTCTGTGAGGGTCCTTCTTGATTGAGGAATTTGAACAGAAGTGGTGGTCTTCCTGTGCTCAAAGCTGTGTAGGCACTCCTGGGAGATCAGCTCTCTCCTTGCACTGATTATGGAGCCCTGTGTCAAGGGATTAGCTCCCTGGCCTCAAAAGGAAACTAGAAGGCTGCTCCTCAGTCCCTGTGTCCTAGAGGTTCTAGGCAGGTCTTTCTGAGCAGAGGTGTTGGCTTTATCCCTGATCACAGGCTTGTACAGTCTCCTGGGAGGTTAGCCCAGTCCCAGTGTTATTTGGGTATGGAGCCGAATGGCACAGACCACAGGCATAAACTGGACCGCTCCTGTCCCAGGCTGTTCCTTTGTCCCAGTGTCCTGCAGATTCTGGGCAGGTCCTGCCGGGCATTGGTGCCTGTCTTACCTCCACTCACTGGCTTGTCAATACTCCCTGGTTGCTAGCCTTCTCCCGGACTGTATTTCTTAAAACACTGCTTTAGTGGGAAGGCTAGAAGTGACTGCAGAAGTCTGAGGGGAAACTGAGCAAGTGACAAGGACTCATTTGCATTGCCTTTACATCCAAAGTAATGGATGCAATGCAGAGGGAGAGGAGAAAAGAGTATGGTGTCAGGTAAAATTTGTGTTTGCCCAACAGTTCATTCCCCTTGTCTGTAAAGGATAAATGGGGGCTTAGGGAGGGAGTCTCGTGGAAGTATTTGCTGCATGTGCAACAAGCTTGAGGACCAATGTTTGGATCTCTGGAATCTACAGTAGCTATGAAAGCTTGACTGGAGCCCTAGCACTTGGAAGGTGGACACAGGAGACCCCAGGAGCAAGCTGGCTAAACTAAACTTATTGGAGAGCTGTGGATTTAATTGAGAGGCTACCTCAATATATAAGACAGGAAGCCATTGAAGAGGACTACCGATATCAACCTTGTTCCTATGTGGACAGGCATATGCACCCACAGACTCACATGCGGGTGATCACTCACCTCTCTCTCTCTCTCTCTCTGTCACACACACACACACACACACACACACACACACAAATGAGAAAAAATGAGAAAACTTTAAAGGTGTTAAACTTGTGAATTATGACACAAAGAATAAATAAATAAATAATTGAAAATTATTTTCGGGAACCAGAAAAGCTGCAAAGGACACAGCTTGTTTCAGTGGTATCCCAGCAAATGTGAAGAAATTCATAAAAACCACTTGGGATATTGTGTTGCTCTAACTCAAAATTCTTGAAGAAAAAAATAAAACCAGAAAAATGACTATTTTATGTAAACTGAATAAAAGCAAGACATAATTTGGGCAGAAGTCCTTTGAGACAGATGGAATTAGTTCAGCTATCAAAACCAAACAAACCTGGGTCTGAGTTAGTGCACACTAGAGTCTCAGTGCTACTTGGTGAAGCTGCTATGGGATACCCATTGCCTCCTCTAGTCATCATAGCATGAGCTGTTTGGAAGTAATTTTCTTTCCTTTTTTTTTTTTTGGCTGATATAGCATTATCTGCTCTCCCTTTCTGTACACGAATAAGTTTACCTGATTCAATTACCAGCATTTAAAGAATATTTGTTATCTAAGGAATCCGGGGAGAAAAGTTATAAAGAAGGTTGATGTTTGGAAGATCCACTTTATAGAAGTTGATCTCAATATGTTCATCTTTAGCAGTGTTGGCTATTGAGACTCACATATACCAGAGATACCACTCCCAACATCTCTGCACTACTGTCTCTGGGATTCCAACAGCACACAGGTTTATCATCACACTCTCAACTTACAGTAAAATAAACATGGACCACATAAGACACCTTTATTTCATCCTGTGGGTTTCTTGTCTTTCCCTTAGTTTTGAAAACATCCATCTGTTTATTTGTACCTGCACCCATGCCACAGCTTGCATGAAGAAGTCAGAATACAACTTGAAGAGTTGCTTCTCTCTTCCCACCGTTTGTGTTCCTGGGGATCAAACGTGGTTGTGAGGCTTGCCAGTAAGTGTCTTTACTCACTGAGCCATAGAGATATTCCTACTCTTCACCTTTATAGTTGTTTTTTTGTAGGCTGGAGATCAAACCCAGGAAAAAGCTCTATCACTTTGGACTATCACTGAGCTATAATCCTTTCACTTATTTTTTTTTTTTTTAAAGATGGGGAGTTAAGGTTAAGAGCTTGTTCATGAAGACCTGAGTTCAGATCCTCAGCACTCATGTAAAAAGCCAGGCATGACTTGAGTGTGCCTCTATACCCAACATTAAGAGGTGCTTGCTTGTAATCAGCACTTAGGTTAAAGCAGGAAGATCATCATTAGTCTGAGTCCAGCCTGGGCTACAGAGTGAGAGACCTTGTGCCACAAAGAAAGAGAAAAAGGGGCCATCGAGAATGCTTGCTGGTAAAAGTGCTTCCACCACTTTGGTCTCAGTGACTCACATAATGAAGGAAAAAACTGCCACACACACACACACACACACACACATTTTTAAAAAGAAGAAGAGAGAAATGACTAATGAACATTAATTTTTAAGGCAAGCTCTTATTATATAAATCGGGTTGACTTTAAACTCTTGCCCTCCTGACTGCCAGGATTGCAAGTATGCACCAACCTACCTAGCTACTGAGAAAATGTTAGCAGTAGTTTTTTGTTTTTACTTTCTTTTAGAGGTTTTCTATATTTTTAATGTCTCTATAATTAAACTGTTACTCAAAAAATTAAAAATGAAAGCCAAACATTAAATGAATACAAAATCCAGCTCAATGCTTTCTTTTGAGGGCTTCACTGATAGGTCTATTCCACATAACATACCATCCTTAACTGTGTTGTATTCTGAACCAGAAGCTTTCTAAGAAACAAACAAACAAACAAACAATGACTCTACTCCTAGCTACAAACCCAGAGAAAGGAAAACATATCCTTTCAAAACCTTTTACACAATGTTCCTAGTGGTATTGTTCATACTAGCCAAAATGTAGACACAGCCCATGTATTTCTCAACGGATACAGGGACAAACCAATGTGATGATGGTTCCTTATAACGAGTTGGTAAATCATCTGTGTCTGCACCCTTATCTTCAGAACTTCGAGTGTTCTATTACAAGGCAAGAGAGAGTTAATGTGAGACTCAGCTCTCTGTTATTGGTGTCACGGATGGGAGGGGCCATTGTCCAAATAATTCAGAGATCTCTTTGATGCTAATGACGGTGGGGATACAAATTCTCTTCATATTTTCCAGAAGGATGTATCCCTGACAGCACCTTAATTTTAGCCCACTATGACCAACACTGTATGCTCTGCCTATAAAACTTTAAGACAATCAATTTACATTGTTTACATTTGTGTTGGTTTGTTACAGCAACACCAAGCTAAGATAGAATATTACTCAACACTGAAAGCAATGAGTACTGATATATGCTACAACATGGATAAACCTTGAAAATAGGGTGCTAAATGGGTTAATGCAATCATAGAAGTCCACATAGCACATATTCCATTTTTGTGAAAGTATCCAAAGTGACAAATATACAGAGAGAAATATTAGTGGCTGAATAAAAAGACAGCAAGCAGAGCACCACATTCATCTACCTCTGCTTCCCAGATGCAGACATCCTTTGATAATCCACCTCACATCTGTGCCACCATGTTGTCATCACCATGGAGGCCCCTTCCTTCAGTTGCCTTTGTCCATGATTTTGTCACAGCAGTGAGAAAAGTGCCTAGTGCAGAGACATAGACACAATTCTTCACTATCTGGTCTCAGATTATCCAGGGTCACAGCTTGGCTCTACCTTAAACTCTCGGATCTAGCATACAATGATTTTCATTTCTCCCCATCTTTGTATCTCTGTAGATGTTGCTTTTCTGTTTTTTCTTCACCTACACAGTGAGATGTTGTCTCAACCCCCTCCACCAAAACACAAAAAACAAAATAAGACATTCATTCTGCAATATTTAAATTACATTTAAAAAAATCTATCTTCTCAAACATTTATTATTTCTTTATGTAAAAACATTTTAGATCCCCCTACTAAAACACAAAAACCCAAAGAAGACCTAACATGTTTTAGAATATTTAAATTGGATTAAAAATTCTATCTTCTCAAACATTTGTTATTTCTTTATGTGAAAACATCTTAAGTTCCCTTCTATCTTTTTAAACTGTACAATTTTACATTTTTATTATCTTTAGTCATCCTACTATGCAATAATAATAGCACATTAGAGTTTCTTACTGAGATCTGATTTACACAATAAGCACATGTATCAAAACATTTCTGCTGCCCAATAATATGTATAATTTCTGTTTGTAATGTATGATTGGAAAACAAATTGAGGGCTGGAGAAATGGCTCAGTGGTTAAGAGCACTGACATAATTATTTATATTTACTCAATTTTATAATAACACGCACACACACTTACTGCTATCTGTGTTCAACCAATTTTTGACAAAGAAGCAGGAGACAAAGGAGACAAAGGATATAAATATTTTTCAGAAAATATAGTCCAGAGTATCAGGCATGCATATGCATAAAAGTTACCTCCATCTATATGTTGCATAAACTATGCAATTTCCAAATGTCTGTTATGGAGATCTAATACATCAGTAAGTTATAAACTCAATTTAGTGGGTTGTGACTATTATTTTGTTTGTTTGTTTGTTGTTTTTGTTTTGAAACAGGGTTACTCTGTGTAGCCCTGGCTGTCCTGAAACTTGCTCAGTAGACCAGACTGGCCTCAAACTTACAGAGATCCACCTGCCTTTGCTTCCTGAATGCTAGGATTAAATGCATGAGCCACCAGTATGACTGTTATTCTTAAACACCAGAAGACTGGGATCAGCATAAAATCCTGGGTTCATTCTTCAGCATCACACACATATGTCTAGATACATTGGTACAGGTCTGTAATACCAGCAGCACTCAGGAGATGGAGGCAGGAAGACCAGAGTTTAAGGTTATCCTTGCCTACATGGTAAATTCAAAGCCAGCCTGGGTTACACATTTACAAATCTCTCTCTCTCTCTCTCTCTCTCTCTCTCTCTCTCTCACACACACACACACACACACACAGAGAGAGAGAGAGAGAGAGAGAGAGAGGAGTAGCAAAGGAAATATCAGAATCATTGCACAGAGTAAAATGAATATTGTTTGTGAAATATTTGCTTCAGTTTCATATAGTATGTTTGTGTGTTCTACATTTGTGTATCAAGAAAACAGAAATCATGCCAGTGAATTTTTAACAGGAACCATCTAAAACAGGAAACTGTTTACACAGATGAAAACACTGAGAAGTTGAACTGAAGATGGTAAAGCACATAGCTATCAGCAATGGCAGGAAAACTGGCAGGTTTGTTGGGTCCCAGAGCTGGGTTATCCAGCAAAGCTAAAATCAGAGGCGGGTCATTTTGTCTAGAGCAGTCCTAGAGAGAGAGGTGGTTCAGAGCTCTTGAGTGTTTCCACTCTTCCTTTTCTCCTGTTTGAGGCAGTGTTTTATATAGATTAGTTTTAGCCAGTTGTCAGTTGGCAGCCTGAAGAGCCTCAACAATGTAGCCTGTGGGATGGACATTCTTGTATAACGTAGAGGGGAAAAAATAAAGACTGGACTCAAGAGCAAATGGGCCAGAGTCTAGCACAGTTGCAAAGTAAAATGTATTACTAAGGAGGGTCAGTGTCTAAAAGATTGGAATAGCATTACATTAGAGGACAGAGTTGGTTTGCAGTTTATGCTGTTCTTTGCCTACACAGAAAAACAGAACCACAGTCTTGGTCCTTAGATGCCAAATTCTGCCTAAAAAATTTCTGTGTATGTGTGCATGTACGTGTGTATGTGTGTGCATGTGTATATATGTGTTTGCATCTACATGTGTGTGTTTGTGTCTGAGTGCATGTGTGCACGCTCTCATGCACATGTGGAAGGCATAGGTGCCCTTTGAGTGTCCTTCCTCAGGAGTCTCTCACTTGGACCTGGAGCTCACCAAGCCAACTACTACATCCTGCTTTTACGAGTTCTAGAGATTAACTCAGATTCTTGTACACCAAGTATTTATCAATTGAACTCTTTCTGCAGGCTGAATTGTACCTTTTTGATATACATAAAGAAAACAGTTTGAAACAAGTTAGACTGGGAAATTAATCTACTTCTCCTAATAGTTTACAAAGGCCTCTTATCAGAGAAAAGAAAATTTGGGTTGGAAATAACTGCAGTGAGAATGTATCCAGGCAGCAAAGGAGCCAAACAGATCCTTCTTAAGGAAAACTACGTAGTTAAGAATGGGTAAGGTGGGCATTAAATTGAATCTGTTAAAAGCTGAGAGTATGAAAATTCTATTAATTACCTTGAGGGCGCCAACAGCTCAAATTCATGGCCACCACCCTGTTCCTGACTGATGATATCTGCTTCCCCTAGTTCCAAAATTCTGACCCTCAGTTATTTAGTTTTTGATTGCATGCCAAGAAGTGGCTCTCAATAATCTGTCGCCAAGCTATCTGCTAGCCCTTCACCACTTTTATGCATTTGGATCTTACTTAATATTTGAGCCCTTGTGCTGGCACCTTGGTTTGAATTTCTTCACTTAGAGCAGTGGTTCTCAACCATGCTGTGACCCTTCTATACAGTTCCTCATCTCATGGTGACCTCCAAGCATAAAATTATATCATTGCAACTTCATAACTGTGAATTTGCTAATGCTGTAAATCCTAATGTAAATATTTGTTATTTACATGTTTACAGGATTTCTGATTTGTGATCCCAACCTCCAGGTTGAGGACCTCTGACTTGATGACAATGCAGAAACAATGTGCTTCAGCCACTTTCTTGTGTCTGACCACCATTTTTAAAAAGTGGTTCTGGTTATATTGTTTTAAACACAACTAGATCATTATTTATTGAGAGCCAGGCTGGCAGGCTGGATACTTTTGAAGACAATATATGTCACTTATAAATTTCATTTGAGTTGGTGATGGTTTCCAAGAATCTTCCATGTCCTTGGTTTAATGACTACCAGATGCAACTATGTTGCCACCTATTGGTACCATAACCTGCGGTAAAGGAAAGTACTTGGAGAAAAATGTGCTTCCGTGCAAAAGAAAGTCTTGGTTCTCAAGTGCCAGGTGTTTATAATGACCTCCCTTAAGTTAGCTCTCTTTGATACTAATAGCATTTTATCCTGATTGTTTAACACACGTACAAAGAGGTTTTATAAATATGTCAGTAGCTCATAAGTGCCAAAGGTTCCTATGTATATTTGTGACCATCAGTGGACCTGTGTTTTTTGGTGTGAGGTGGCTTTTTTTTTTTTTTTTTTTTTGAGACAGAGTCTCACTATGTAATCCTGGCCATCCTGAAGTTCACTACATAGACCAGGTTGGCCTACAGCTTATACTTGCCTCTGCTTTTGATTGCTGGTGCCATCCATGGTTTTTAAAAGTATGATGACCAAATGTTTTAAAGAGAAAGTTTTATTTTATTGTTTTTGAACTTCTGTTTTAATATGATGACTCTACTATCTTTCCCTACCTTTAAGGAACATTATTCTGCTCAAATTTATCAAGTCTTTCTTGGTAAAAATTCAAAACACAATTTTGTAAAAAGTCGGCTGCAGAATTCAGGGAAGTAGGAGTCTAAACTGAACATTACACATAATAATAAACTATGTTATTTAAATAAACTGTCTTAGATGAAGAGTGTTGAGACGGAGCCAAACTAGCCTGAAAGGTTAGGTAACACCTTCTTTAAGGACCTGATGTTTGCTTTAAGTGGAATGCTTAGGGACTGTGAATTATGGGCGGAAGCACATTTTCACAGTTGAACGAGGTTCAGGAGTTCAGTGGAAAAACAACTGAACTCTCACTACAATTAGACATGAAAGACAAGCTCATTTAATGTGGAGCTGGGTGGAGGAGGAAAGAAAATGAAGATCACAAAGATGAAAGATCTCCAGGGGATGGGACATAACATCTGATGTCGGTCCCAAGTCAAGTGTGACGCCGTTCTTGAGTCTAGAGAACCTGAGGTAAAGATGAAAGCATTAACAAGTTGACGGAAGGATGTGTATGAGGGCTTCTTTTCCAGGAGACCTAAGCTAGGAGATGGATTATTGACACTACCTATGAGGTGAGTTTCCATTGCAGATTATTATAATTTAATTAATAATTAATTAAATTATTAATAATTCCCAGTTATTCCTGGGAATTCCTAGATGAGCCAAACATCATAGATCCATCCATTTAGTAGGCCTTAAATAAGATCTTTTTAAAAAATCTTAATGAAACCTCTATTTACAAACACAATCACTGAAAATAAAGTCAAAGCCCATGATGGCGTTCTCCTGAATCGCTTGCCACTCCTGAAAACCCTTGGGCAATAGAGATAAGAGAACTACCCCTCAACCTGAGTTCCACAGTGAGACTCCGTCTCAGATATGTCATAAATAGAATAAAATGCCTAAAAAGGTCAAGAAACCAGAAGTATAAAGTAAGGAGTCCGTTCGTCTGGGCGTTTGATGAGCAGCAGACACCAGGCAGGTGGTATCAGGGGCAGAAAAGATTGCTTGGGAGAAGTGTTTGTAAGGAACCAGGGTTCGAAACAGTTGTGGACAGGAAGTACGCTGAAAGAGACGTTTGTGAAGGGGAGGGAAAGGAAGAAGAATCAGAAAGCGGTAGACACTCAGTTCTAAGAAGCATCCTGTAGCAATGAGCCTTTGGCTGCACTCAAGGATTAGCCTGGAGGAACATGGGCTCTGCATCAAATAGTGTGATTCCATTCCCTGATAGAGAGTCCTTGCAGTATTAGGGTGACTGTGACCCACACCATCCGAAACAGAGCTTTCTGACAGCTGGCAGGCTCAAGCCTCTAGGGTAAAAGAACTGCAAAGTGGGCTCCTAGAAGCTGTTAATACAATGGCAGCATGTCTAAAAGAAACAAACAAAAATCCTCAGCCGAACTTCCCCAGCTGAAGGAAGTAGCAGGCCCGCAAAGGTCAGGGGCAGCCAGGAGCCGTCTTCCCTACCTCTGCAGGAAGGAGACCTGATTGGGAACTCTTACTAACTTTTCCCCCTTCCCCTACCAGTTTTGACTGCTTACCTCTGACTGGTCTTGTTTTGTTTTTGATTTTGTTGTTGATTGTTTTACCGAGTTTACATGGCTATATTCAGCTAAACTGGGCAAGCTGGGTTCACTTGGGCCCACCTAGTGTCCTATAAATGAAGCCTTTAGAAGGAGGTAGGATTGCTAGAGAGCCTAGCGATGAGGAAAGAGAAGGACTTCCAAGCCTGGCTCCTGACTGGCTGGGAGACTGGCCGCAGACACTCCTATCTCTTTAGGGGAAGCAGCCTGGAGAATTCAGGGTTTGGCTCCTAGCCAGAAGAAGGAAGCCTTTAAGACTCTCTGGGAATGGACTTTTTGGAGGCTTCCCAAGTCTGAGACTTTTGACCCTGGAAGTGAGCATGCTCAAGCCAGCCTATAGGACTTAGCCAGCAGCTGCAACAGTAAGGACTCATTCCAGCCTTGGCCTCAACAGACCAGAATTTATTCCCATAGCTTCTCACAATCTTTAAGACCTGATATCTATATTGGTGACTTACAGACATGCTTGGTCAGCAAGGGACAAGTCTTGGTTAACACACTGAAGCCCACCAAGATTGTTTGAGCTGTAATACTTGTCAGAGTTATGATGGCTCTCAGCTAGCACCTGCTGCTTCTGAGAGTTAGAACTTGTTCTAAATCCCATATGGCAATCTGTCTATAGATGTTCTATCCTGTTCAAGATTGTTAATTCTGAATTAACAACAAAGAACCTCCAATTTGACCTTTTGGTCTGCTTACTCTATTCTTGAGGAGACAGAACAAGAACTCTGAGGCAGAAGAAAGTCTCCCCCTGGCTGATTTAGCTGGTGCATTTGGCTGGGTACCACAAAGAAGCCAATAGAACCACTGATTCAGCAGAATCACTTCTTCAAAATGGTGAGAGCTTGCATCTATTTTTTCTCTAAGAGGGGTTGGAAGAAAGACCTTCTATGATCAGCAGTAGTCCCCTCATTTGAAAACACTGGGGGTCTTTCAGCCAAATAAAACAAGCGCGAGTGACTAGTGTGGCTACCAGTCTGAAGTCTCAGAGTTCAGACTATAATCCTCCACAGCCCTTGACATAAGGATGTTGATCCTATTTAGTTTTTGTTTCTTTCCACAGAAATCTGCCTGTATCGTGGGGTTGAGGTGAAGTCTTGAAGAAACTTAAAGTTTCTGGCTTGGATGACACCCTGTATTTTAGGGTGACTAAACCAGTCTCATGGAAAGGTAGGTGAGGTGGCATAAGGCTGTCCTGTCTTCTTAGAGGAGTAAGGGATGGTAAGAGAGCTTTTTCCATAGGGTATGGGGAAGTTCCCAATCTTGTTCTACATTGTCTGAGGCAAGGAGACAATGGATGGATACACAGCCCTGGGTATCCCAACAGGACCAGAGTCAGTGCTGTGTTAGTGCTTGTGTGAATGGATTAGTCTAGGACCCTGACAATTGGCAAACTTCTCAAACTGTAGTGCTAATCTTCAGTGTTTCTTGGACATGGTAATGATTGGTTGATGGTTTAGCAACAGTTCTAAAACATATTTCTGGAGGAGGGTGTTCTCTCCTAGTTAGGCTAATGGGAAGTACATCCCATGGCATTCCCATTGTCGTCTCTCTCAGGAGATGGGCAGGGTTTTTTTTTTTTTTTTTTTAAAGTTTGAATAATGTATATTGACATAGAGATGTAAAAAGAATAATCATTTTATATTCAATTTTTAAAAGGTTCATACAAGTCAAAGAGGAAGAAATAGTCACATAATACATTAGACTTCTAGTAGAATTTATAATAGGAAAATTTAAAAGATTTATTTATATTATATGTGCATGTGTGTTTGCCTGAACATAATTAAATATGCCATATATGTGTCTAGTGCAAGTGGAGGCTGGGGCAGGCTTCTTTTAATCCTTCCCTCTAATTAAGTGATAACTCCTCTCTCACTTGCTTTCCCGTTACAATCTGGAATGGACATTTTTGGTTTTGGTTTCAACTAGAGCCCATTTATTTTTTTTATCTTTTTAGTAAAAATTGTTTTATTTATATGTATGTTTGCCTGCATGTGTAGCTCCATATTCTGCCTCTCCTGGAGGGGGAGTGCCCAGACACTGGTACACCAGCTCAGAAAGGGCAGGGCAAACTCTTAATGTGTGGGGTCTGCAGTCTGCCTCTTCCCTCTGGGGTGTCAGACTGAATGTCAGACCAAGGAGGGTGAAGGGAAGTCTGGGTCAGACAGGGTTCACAGGACTCCTGGCCCAACCAAGTGTTGGGCCATAAAAGGAGGAGCAAGGAGTGGAGGAATGTGTAGGAGGGACAGAGAAAACCGAGGCATGGCAGGGTACAGGGCATCAATAGTGCTGAGGGGGCAGGTCACTGGGATGGAGGTCTGAAGGGCAGGTCTCAAGAGCAGGCCAGTTAGAATTCAGCATGCTTGGAGGAGATTTGAAGAAGACTGAGTTGATGAACAAGAATTCCAAGCGCAGCTGAGGGTGGCAACTCCTGTTGGCTATATACTCCTTACTGTGAGTGTCAGCTGCCATGACCTTAGGGACCAGGAATTCCCTAAAGTGGGGAGAGAGGAAGAAATGAAGGGGATGTCTTTATTTCTCCTTTGAAATGGTGTTTAAACTCTAGTGTCCTGCAACACTGGCGTTCCTTCTCAAAACCTGAGGGAAATGCCTACTATTGTTCTCCACCACAGTTTAGCCTAACTATGAGCTGGAAATGAAGAAACCTGGCATCTGGAAGGAAATATCAATCACAGAACAATCTGGCCATTTCTATCATAAGGCAGAAAGTGGTTTGGGATTTCTGAGGATTTCTATTCTCTGTGGGACAAGCCTAAACTTCGTCTGTTAGATAAAAGAGGCACAGCCACATTAACTGCATGGAACAGCCAAATTAACAGTAAGCCCATGAGGATACAACAGAAACCCAAACCCATACTGTAACATGGAGCAAGATTATCTTGACTCAGTGGAGGTTCATTCAGCAAGTCTACCACTTGCCAAGTAACTCTCTTGTATATATGTCCAATTCCAGAATTAAGTAGTGTTGTAACTATAATGTAAATTTATGTCTGCTTTCCTGAAGGTCAAATGGCAATAAGTGCTTTGTCTTAGTTAGGGTTTTACTGCTATGAACAGACACCATGACCAAGGCAACTCTTATAAGGACAACATTTAATTGGGGCTGACTTACAGGTTCAGAGGTTCAGTTCATCATCATCAAGGTAGGAACAGGTTAGCATCTAGCCAGGCATGGTACAGGAGAAGCTGAAGGCTGCTAGCAGAATACTGACTTCTAGGCAGCTAGGATGAAGGTTTTATAGCCCATGTCTGCAGTAACACACCTACTCAAACAGGGCCACACATTCTCAAAGTGCCACTCCCTGGACCAAGCATATACAAACCATCACATGCTTCAAGGCCCAGTCATCTTGGCCCTTGGGTCATTCCAGCTTCAAAGCTCACCTAATTGTATCATGTCTATTCTCTGTGCTGCTTACACACTGTTGTCCATTACCTCCTTGACCAGCTGCCCATAAAACAGCCACCTAAGTCTCTGCCCTGCTCTGGATTGCGGCTATTTGTCCACTTTTGTGCCTACAAGGAAATGCCGTCTCTTCATAACAGCCAACCAATCATTGATCTCGTGCCTTAGTGTAGCACTCATCAAGAGCAATTATACATACTACTTTGTACTCCTGTCCTAGTATATTTCAGAATTTTTTATTTATTTCATAAAGGGCCTTATTTCTTATGATGAATAGTAGTCTTTGTATAGATGTGCTATTTATTTTTCAAGCAGTTCCTATTGATGAACTCACACTAATTAGAGATTTTTACCAACTTGACTTTAATGAATAATTAATGACTTACCAATAATCATGTAACAAATATAACTTTTGTAAGGGGGGGGTGGTCCTGAGGATTGAAATTAAGGTCTGTGAATGCTTCTAGGTCACCTCAGAGTCACATCCTCATTCTAACACCTGTGACTTGCAAACATGTGACCTTGGTTACCAGACATTAAAATGATAGAGATAGATTTTATCCAGTAACTACTGTGCATAGTGGAAAGACTTAAGATCTATTCCACTTGCTACAGAGGCTACTGGGCATTTCAAAGACAACAAAGGAGAAGAGGAATGAGCAGGGTTAAGTCTGGGAAATGAAAATGAAGAAAAGCACATGGGAAGATTGGCCAATGTAAATGTGACCAGCAGCTGTGTGGAGAGTCTTGGAGCTAGATTTCTGACCTCCCACAGTGATGGATGGTTACATTTCAAATGAATGACTTTCACATCCTTGACAGTGATACTCAGAGGCCGGAGGCTATATATGTCCCAAAAGGACAAAGGTCTTAACTGTTTCAGAACAACAGTTAAAAGCAAGTCAGTTCTTAACTGAAATTAAGAAGTTTTGGAACAAATTCATAACTGTAAAGCTTTAAAAACTAAATGCTCTATGAAAGAAGGGGTCAGGTGTTGGCTGAGCTTGACCTGTTTCAGACTCCAACTCTAAGGGAATCTGAATTGTTCCAGTGACACAGCTGGTGGGCACTAGAAACCATCTTAAGGTTGGGCTGGTCTTAGTATTTGGATTTAGGAGCCAAGAGTTATTTTGTAGTTATAACAATGCAACCTCAAGATAAATTTTACAAGTGCAACCACTGGATCAAATTGCCCTGTTAGAGATAGGAATTATGCTTCTGCTTAGAATGTGTGAATATCCTTTACTTCTGCAGTCCTAATCCATGACAAGCACTACCATCACATGTACCTTGGTGTGTGGTCCCATCTTTTTGTTTTGTTTTGTTTTGTTTGTTTTTTGTTTTTTGTTTTTTAAATCCATCATGTTGTGCTCTCAATGGAACCATTTAATCAATACATTCATGAGTTTTAGTTTCAGGACATTTTATTGAATTGTTTTCTTTGACAGTTCTTAAATGCTTTTTTGGTTTGCTTTTACCCTTCTTTGACAAGAGTCAACATCTTTGAACTGTACCCCTAACCCTTGCTCTCAATGAAATCCTTGTTTTCAGGATTTTTAGGCCTCTTTGTTGAATCCTGAATGTTAGGTCTACTTTTCTCTCTGATATCTGGACATTCCTGATTACCCTAATTTCAGGAGCAGGGAACTAGAAAGTTGTAGATATAGATCTGAGGAGGAAGGTGTTATGCCAAGTGGCAGGGACATCAAAGACCACCAAGGAGCCAATTCTGATGAAAACACATAAGGGTCTTCATTACAATCTTGACCATCACCATTGCAATGGGTCAGAAGTAAGAGCCCCAAGTTTAGGGGTGCAGGGTATTTATTATAGTTACAGCAAGCTCGGAGAATTTCCATACGGTTCAGCCAGTTAAAATTTTAAAAACTGCATTTCTGGCTTAATCTGTAGTAACAAACATGGGGCAACCCCCCTGACAAACAGGGTGGCTAGGTTATATCTATTTTCTGCAGGATGTCTTAGGTTATCTATATGTACCTTGACCCTGCTGTTGTAGCCTGGCTGACTGTTGCTAAGGGGGGATTGACAAATGGACTTTGTGCACTCTCAAAAACGGAGTTGGTTGGGCTTTACAAAGGGTAGAGTTACCTGTTGGATTCGACCTTCATAATGGAGTAATCTGACCATGTCACTTTACTGGGGAAATCGCTGTTGTGTGTTTAGATGTATTTTATTGGGCTTGTCAAATCTCTCAAAGTTTCTGAACTTTCTTAAGGACAGGGCCCCGTGAGTCACTCCATGGTTAGGCATCTCAGAGTCCAGATGTATGTTTCCCTGGACTCTGTTTCTGATGCTGTATACCTCACTCTCATTCATGCCTTTTATCCTCTCCCCGTTGTCTTTTTCTCTAAAGGGCAAATATCCATGGACTTAACAGGGCTGGGGAAGGAGGAAGGTCTTGCTGCTCAGGGAAGAAATCCTTTTGCTACTTAAGCAAATGGTCAATTGTTATGCTTATTTTTTCTTCCAACTCAGTCATACATCCACAGAAACCATGTGATCACTACCTAAGCCTGTTGAGAATTCTGTATTGAAACTGGGATAGGTCTAAGCCTTGCTGCTGATAACTTAATATTCCATTTTCAGGAATAGTGGAGGGCTGTGTTGCTAAGATATGTTTATCCTATCTGTTTTCTGGCATCAAAATCTTGCTTTGGGCAGAGAAGATGGTTCAGTCAGTAAGGTGCTTACATGAGGGCACAGGATTGACCCCCATCACCCACCAAACCACCAGACATAATGATGTGAACAAATCCCAGCACTGGGAAGACAGAGATAGGAGGATCCCTGGAGCTTGCTTGCCAGCCTGCCTAGCCCAGTTATTGAATTTCACAGTAAATGAAAGACTATCTCAAAACAAGTACAAAAACAGACAAACAAACATGGAAAGCTAATGAGAAAGATACTCAGCATCAACCTCTAACTTCTACATGTAGCACACACACAAATGCACATACATGTGCATATACACATGAACATGTACGTACACAAACAAATCTTGATTCTATTTTTAATTGCTTTATTTAACTTAATTATTAAAATATAATTTCCATCAATGAAGTTTCTATTCTCTTTTAAATTCTCTTTACATTTGTGTGTGTGTGTGAGTGTGTGTGTGTTACAGTAATTTCACTAAGCTACCTTATGCTCCCAGTGGGTTGCTCTCTCAGCCACCTGCCAGAGCCCTCTGGATTCATGAATGAAAGACACACACACACACAGACACACACACACACACACACACAGGTCAGTTAATTTTAAATGCCTTGACTAGCTCAAAGGTTGGGCAGTTCTAATCCTTCCCTGTAAGGGGAAGTTCTGATATTACTGAATTACTGTTCCCCAATTGGTTCTTGATTTATAAGAAGGTTGGGGGACCAATTGCTGGGCAGAAAGTATGGGCGGGACTTCTGGGTGCCAGGAGAAAAGGAAGATTCAGGGAAGAAGAGGGGGCTTTTTTCTGCCATGCCTTGGAGGAAGAAGAATGAGGCGATCACATAAGGTCTTTTGTGTGTGTGTGTGTGTGTGTGTAGCTAAGGCCTATAGCTTCTGCTACAGGCAGGTGGCCAAAGATGTTTGTTAGGGGCAAGGTGGGGCTAAGCCACTAAGTTTAGGGCAGCTGGAGAGACAGAAATAATAAATTGGTAACAACATGCTTTTCCAGGCAGGAGATATCTGTGCCCAGCAATTGTGCCTAGAAGGCAGGTTGTAAAGTGACACTATGTGTGTGCCTTTTATCTGCAGATTCAAGGGTCTCAGGAGTAGGCTGGGTAGACCAAAAGGGAAGCTGAGAGGGGTCAGAGCATGCTCTGATCCTGGGCAAAGGCAGCAGCAATTTTAAAACTACACACAGCACTTTCCCTGCTAACAAACACGTCACTCCTGTAATCCTGGCTTAACATCCTCTAATGCTATATTTTATCTTTGTTGCTCTGTCTCCTTTGGGGCAGCACCTTAGTCTTTGCTGCCCAAGACACTTCTGGGAAGCCCTTCTGGGGGCCATATTCCTTCTCACCTACATTTTGGATGAATTTTCTTCTGTAGCTCTAATCTGATCTGTCTCTCTCTGAATCATGGCATGTTCTCCCTATCCTTCCTCTCTCCCAGTTCCTAGCCTGCACAAATCTAAAGGTCCTGCCTCAGTCTATCTGCCCAACCATTGGCTGTTGACTTGTTACTGATCAATAAAAAACCAATTTGGGACAAGGACCTTCAGCGTTTGGATACACAGATTCCCAATATTTGGGGCCAGCTTAATTCAAAGCATTAGAACCAATCCCCAACATCTCACCTTTTCTGTCCAAATAAAAGAAGGCTCTTCGCTAAGACATAAATTGAGCATAAACATAACAGTTATATAAATTACACAGAATGATATACAATTAACATCTAGTCCATCATATTTGTCAATTAGATAAAATACTTTACCACCTATCCTAACTAAAGAGCTTATAATTCTATACCTGAATTATGTTCTGATTTTATCCTGTATCACATCAGAAAACCATCTTTAAAAAAATTTTTTTGAAGATTTATTTAATTATTTTATTTATGTGAGTACACTGTTACTCTCTTCAGACACACCAGAAAAGGACATTGAATCTCATTAAAGATGGTTGTGAGCCACCATGTGGTTGCTGGGAATTGAACTCAGGACCTCTTGAAGAGAAGTCAGTGCCCTTAACTGTTGAGTCATCTCACCAGCCCTGAAAACCATCTTTTTAACTCTATATCATCTCTCTCAATGCTAAACAACTTGAGTTTGATTATGAGACCATAACTAGTCTTCAACCTTATCAGAAATTTGAGAATGAATTAAATATTACCTGAGTATTTAGGAAACACATAAACATAGCTTCCAAAACTTAAACAAATTGTAGAGACAGCTGACTACCTGGACAGCCCCCTATTCCCCAAAACACTGAAGCATCTGTCTTAAGCCTTCTGGCCCAGAGCCATCTGGCAGAGCTTGAAATGAAGCAGGAATATGAAGGACTAGCTTACCCTGTGTTGGCAGAGCTTAGCAGTCAACTATCCCAAATCTGTCCCCTTTGGACAGTATTTTGTCTACAGATGAAGAGGGCAATTTTTGTCCAGTGGCTACCTTGCCATTAATATAGCAACTCTATATGGAGGCTTTGCTGCTCACTTTCTTCTTTGGAAGAGAATGGGGAAGCTGTCAGGAGCAGACATGTCTTGCCAAATGATCTTTAATAATTAAATAACATTAAATGTCACATTCTATGGATTTCTGATGTTTTTGAAGACTACGTAAAGTATATCTGAACTGTTAAACCTTAACTACTCTTAGTTATTTCTATTTGAGTTAATTGAAAATGCTTTATTATAATTAAGTCAAAATCTAACATAACCATGAGTTTAGTATCTGGCCCTTAACTTATGTTACTTAATCATCCTAAACAGTTTGTAATAGCAGCTATTAGAAGGACTGGGTCAAAGCCTTGTATTCTTAAATGAGTTGAATAGGCACAATGCCTATCTGAGAGTAACAATATTAATTTCAAATTTTGTATCAATATACATACTTATACCAATGGAAACCTTAATTCTATATCAATATATAAATTCTATACCAATATAAGAAATTATAACTTCAATTTTGCATCAATTACAAAGATTTTTTATCAATGTAAGATTATGACTACACAATGCTTTGTTCAATAATAAAATTAGTAATGCATCCCATCTATTTCCTCCCTGTTCAAAATTATTCCCAAATGATCCCTTAAAATGACAACCTATCTATAATTTGTAAAATAACCATTACCAGACACCCAAACCCAAGGGATCAGGACAACGACTTCCCATGGCTTTTTCCTGCTTAATAGAGGCAATGAGGAATTCTTTAAAGGGGTGGGGGATTAGGAAAATTAGAAAAATTGGTTAGACTTAAGAAAGTTAGCTTTTGCACCTCTTATCCAGTCTCTGTATGCTTAGAAGGCTCAGGGCTTGACTGAAATTCTGACTGGATCTGTCTGAAAGGTTGGATGAAGCAAGATCATCTGGGATCAGCAACAGTCCTGAAGCTGTTCTGGAAGCAAGCCTCTGGACAGCATCAGGAACGAGCTGGAACAGCAGGTCAGTTCAGCATTTCTGAGGATGAATCTTGTCAAAGCTGTACATTCTGCAATATATGAATCTCACAACCAAAATTTTAGTACCATTAAGAAATTTGTATGGATTGTGCAAGGTACACAAAAAAAGGTTTAAAAAAAGTATGAATTTTGTTCCTTCTTTGAATAGGTGAAAGACAATTATCCTTTTATGAGTTAATTTGATCAATGACCAATTGTAATCTTCATTCATGCCATATGAAGGAGGGCACAAAGAATCTTTTTTTTCTACTTTATTTACATTTCAAATGTTTTCCCCTTTCCAGAGATCCCCTTTGGAACCTCCCTATTCCCTCCCCCATCCCTGCCCCCACCTACCCACCCACCCACTCTCGTCTTCCCTCCTTTGGCATTCTCCTGTACTGGGGGATCTAACACCCTCAGGCCCAAGGGCCTCTCCTCCCCCTGATGGATAACAAGACCCTCCTCTGCCGCATTTGTGGCCAGTACCATGGGTCCCTCCATGTGTATTCTTTAGTTGCTAGATCAGTCTCCAAGAGTATCAGGGGGTCAGGCAAGTTGCCACTGTTGCTGCCTCCCTGGGGATGCAAACTCCCTCAGCTCCTTCAGTCCTTTCTCCAACTCCTCCATCTGGTACCTCACACTCAACCCTACTGTTGCTCCAATGTGACTCTTGGGTATTTCAAACTTTTGGGCTAATAACCACTTAACAGTGAGTACATACCATATTCATTCTTTTGTGACTTGTTACCTCGCTCAGGATGATATTTTCAAGATCCATCCATTTGTCTGCGAATTTCATGAAGTCATTGTTTTTAATAGCTGAGTAGTATTGCATTGTGTAAATGTACCACATTTTCTGTATCCATTCCTCTGTTGAGGGACATCTAGGTTGTTTCCAGCTTCTGGCTATTATAAGTATGGCTGCTATGAACATAGTGGAACATGTGTCTTTATTACATGTTGGAGCATCTTCTGGGTATATGCCCAGGAGTGGAATAGCTAGGTCCTCAGGAAGTATTATGTTCATTTTTCTGAGGGTCCGCCAAACTGATTTCCAGAGAGGTTGTATCAACTTGCATTCCCACCAGCAATGGAGGGGTGTTCCTCTTTCTTCACATCCTTGCCAACATCTATTGTCACCTGAGTTTTTTATCTTAGCCATTCTGACTGGTGTGAGGTGAAATCTCAGGGTTGTTTTGATTTGCATTTCCCTGATGACTAAGGATGTTGAACATTTCTTTAGGTGCTTCTCGGACATTTGAGTTTCCTCAGTTGAGAATTCTCTGTTTAGCTCTCTTTCCCATTTTTTGATAGGGTTATTTGGATTTCTGGAGTCTAGCTTCTTGAGTTCTTTGTATACATTGGATATTAGCCCTCTATCGGATGTAGGATTGGTAAAGATCTTTTCCCAATCTGTAGGTTGCTGTTTTGTCCTATTTACAGTGTCCTTTGCCTTACAGAAGCTTTGTAATTTTATGAGGTTCCATTTGTCGATTCTTGATCTTAGAGCACAAGCCATTGGTGTTCTGTTCAAGAACATTTCCCCTGTGCCCAAGTGTTCAAGACTCTTCCCCACTTTCTCTTCTATTATATTCAGTGTATCTGGTTTTATGTGAAGGTCCTTGATCCACTTGGACTTAAGCTTTGTACAGGGAGATAGGAATGGATCAATTCGTAATCTTCTACAGGTAGACCGCCAGTTTATCCAGCACCATTTGTTGAAGATGCTGTCTTTTTTCCACTGTATGGTTTTAGCTCCTTTGTCAAGATCAAGTGACCATAAATGTGTGGGTTCATTTCTGGGTCTTTGATTCTATTCCATTGATCTACCTGCCTGTCACTGTACCAATACCATGCAGTTTTTATCACTACTGCTCTGTAGTACAGCTTGAGGTCAGGCAGGCTGATTCCCCCTGAAGTCCTTTTATTGTTGAGAATAGTTTTTGCTATCCTGGGTTTTTTGTTATTCCATATGAATTTGAGAATTGCTCTTTCTAAGTCTATGAAAAATTGAGTTGATATTCTGATGGGGATTGCATTGAATCTGTAGATTGCTTTCAGCAGGATGGCCATTTTTGCTATATTAATCCTGCCAATCCATGAGCATGGGAGTCTTTCCATCTTCTGAGGTCTTCTTTAATTTCTTTTTTCAGAGACGAAGTTCTTGTCATATAGATCTTTCACTTGTTTGGTTACAGTCACATCAAGATACATTGTTTGTGACTTTTGTAAAGGGTGTCATTTCCCTAATTTCTTTCTCAGCCTATTTATCCTTCAAGTATAGGAAGGCTACTGATTTGAGTTAATTTTATATCTAGTCACTTTACTGAAGTTGTTTATCAGTTGTAGGAGTTCTCTGGTGGAGTTTTTGGGGTCACTTAAGTATACTATCATATCATCTACAAATAGTAATATTGGAATTTTGATGGGAATTGCATTGCATCTATGACTTGATTTTGGTAAGATTTTTACTATATTACTCCTACCAATCCATGAGCATAGGAGATCTTTCCATCTTCTTATATCTTCTTCAATGTATTTCTTCAGAGACTTGAAGCTCTTTGATATTGCTTGGTTAGAGTCACACCAAGATATTTTATATTATTTGTGGCTATTGTGAAAGATTTTGTTTCCATGATTTCTTTCCCAATCCTTTTATTGTTTGGATATAGGAAACCTATTGGGTTTTTGTTGTTGTTGTTGTTAATAATATATTGTATCCAGCTACTTTGTTGAGGGTGTTTTTAAGTTGTAGGAGTTTTCTTGTAGAATTTTTGGGATCACTTATGTATAGTGTCATATCATCTGCAAATGACAATATTTTGACTTCTTTCTTTTCAATTTCTATCCCCTTGATCTCCTTTGATTGTCTTATTGCTCTCGCTAAAACTTCAAGTACTATATTGAATAAATATGGAGAGAGTGGACAGCCTTGTTTTGTCCCTGATTTTAGTGGAATTGCTTCAAGTTTCTCTCTATTTAATTTTATACTGGCTATCAGCTTGGTGTGTATTGCTTTTTATTATGTTTAGGTACATTTTATCCCTGATCTCTCCAAGACTTTTATCATGAAGGGGTGTTTTGCCAAAGGTTTTTAAGCATCTAATATGATGATCACGTGGGTTTTTTGTTTCAATTTGTTTATATGACAGTTTAGTTATATGATAGACAGTTCGTTTATATTGGCAGATTTCCATATGTTGAACCATACCTGCATCTCTGGGGTAAAGCCTACTTGACCTTTGTAAATGATCTTTTTGATGTGTTCTTAGTTTTAGTTTGTGAGTATTTTATTAAGTATTTTTGAATCAATGTTCATGAGGGAAATTAGTCTGAAATTCTTTCTTTGTTGAGTATTTATATTATTTAGGTATCAGGGTGACTGTGGCCTCCATAGAATGAGTTTGGCAATGTTGCTTCTGTTTCTATTTTGTAGAATAGTTTGAGGAGTATTCATATTAGGTTTTCTTAGAAAGTCTCATAGAATTCTGTGTAGCATGTAATTTTAAAAACACACTGGTTCCTTTGCCCATGACTGTAGCCCATGCTCCCAGCTTAGCTCCAAGATCAGCTGCCACCAGCTTCACTCCCAATTTGCCTATTCCTCCCAGCTAGCTTCACCAAGCTGCCAGCTATCACCTTAGCTGCTCTTTCTCTGCCCATCTTAGCTCTGTGGAAGAAAAACATTAGATAGCTTTATTAATTTAGAATTTCCCAGATAACAAAATTGCTGGGTTAAATCTCCTGCCCTAACCTTATCAGCTAGCCTATTTCTTCGGCAGCAGAGGCTGCCATTTCCAGCCACCCAAGATTTTTTTTTAATAATAAAATTTAATTGTTAGAAAATTTTAGAGAAATGTTCCATATAACAGTACAAATCAATACAGTACTTCTAATGAACAGTTTACCAACAAGTACCAAAGTATAAATTGTGCATAAAATTTTATCTAGTAAAATTATTTCTAGGAACTTACATTGACAAAAATAGTATGTACTGTGGGATATCTATCACAGTATTGTATACAATGGTGAATTATGAAAAACATGTCAAAATTAAATACAGAATTAATAAGTTATGAAATTACTTGTAGACATTTTTGTAATAATTAAAATGCTATTTTTAGGCTAAAACTCTAGAATCCAATATTATCATCATCTTATACTTTCACATTATAAATATGATTAAAATAAATTAAATCACCTTGTAAAAACATTATGCAATTGGAAATTATTTCTGACAGATAAACTCTTACAGTGTTATAGGCCATTCATTTTTTTCTCCTTTGAAATGACAAAAAAAAGTTGACTTCAGTCAAAAGAGCACACATAACCTAATCTCATAAATCACATGTTTAATGTTACTTGTTTTCAGTAGGTTTTGAAAACCTTACTACTGTCACACTCAACTAGAAATAAGTTGACAACTCCTGACTAAATTCAGAAAAAAATAAATACTAGTCTTCTAAAATATACAGGACTCACCTCCCTAATGTGAACATAAAATTCAAATACCTACAATGTTCTCACTTGCCCCGGCCATTACACTGAGACTCATCAGATACTTATAGCACTTGCTGAAGTTACCCTTTAACTATTTCTAGTTCTGTAGTGACTATTTCTGTAAAAATGAAGTGTGAGAATTTTTTTCAGGACATTAAAGGTTTTTAATAGTTAAGCCACAGATGTAGAAAATAAAAGAATTCAAAGTATTAGCAACAAATAAAATTGTACCAGTGGACTTTGGTAAAATTCTATAAAATTATAATCATTTCAGTTATAATTACTGTTTAAGAATGCTTTAGAAAACAATCCCTTGAGTCCTATCTAGCCTTCTGAATGTGTCGCTTACTTGAACTGTGCCATATATGTGTGTTTTAAACATGTTATTATTATACTGCCTGAGATTTTTAGAGCAGTGATGTTAAGAATTGAGAGTGCATCTTGAAGATTTTTCCTTTGACCAGTATGAAGTGACCTTCTTTATTGTTTTTTATAACGTTTGGTTGAAAGTTCATTTTATTCAATATTAGAATGGCTACTCCAGCTTGTTTCTTGGAACCCATTTGCTTGGAAAATTGCTTTCCAACCTTTTATTCTGAGATAGTGTCTGTCTTTGTCACTGAGGTTCGTTTCATGTATGCAGCAAAATGCTGGGTCCTGTTTACATTTCCAGGCTGATAGTCTATGTATTTTTATTGGGGAATTAAGTCCATTGATGATAAAAGATATTAAGGAATAGTGATTGTTGCTTCCTGTTATTTTTATGTTTGTGTGGCTATCTTCTTTTGGGTTTGTTGAAAGATTACTTTCTTGCTTTTTCTAGGGTGTAGTTTCCCTCCTTGTGTTGGTGTTTTTCACCTATTATCCTTTGTAGGACTGGATTTGTGGAAAGATACTGTGTAAATTTGGTTTTGTCATGGAATATCTTGTTTTCTCCGACTATGGTAATTGAGAGTTTTGCTGGGTATGGTAGCCTGGGCTGACATTTGTGTTTTCTTAGGGTCTATATGACATCTGTCCAGGATCTTCTAGATTTCATAGTCTCTGGTGAGAAGTCTGGTGTAATTCTGATAGGTCTGCCTTTATATATTACTTGACTTTTTCCCCTTACTGCTTTTAATATTCTTTCTTTGTTTAGCGCATTTTGTGTTTTGATTATTATGTTACAGGAGGAATTTCTTTTCTGGTCCAATCTATTTAGAGTTCCATAGGCTTCTTGTATGTTCATGGGCATCTATTTCTTTAGGTTAGGGAAGTTTTCTTCTATAATTTTGTTGAAGATATTTACTGGCCCTTTAAGTTGGGAATCTTCATTCTCTTCTATACCTATTATCCTTAGGTTTGGTCTTCTCATTGTGTCCTGGATTTCCTGGATGTTTTAGGTTAGGAGCTTTTTGCATTTTCTTTGACTGTCATATCAATGTTTTCTATGTTGTCTTCTGCACCTGAGATTCTTTCTTCTATCTCTTGTATTCTGTTGGTGATGCTTGCATCTATGACTCTGATCTGATTCTTAGGTTCTAACTCCCTGGTTGTCTCCTTTTGTGATTTCTTTATTGTTTCTATTTCCATTTTTAGATTCTGTGTGGTTTTGTTCAATTCCTTCACCTGTTTGATTGTGTTTTCCTGTAATTCTTTTTTATATATATAAATTTTTTAATTTTAATTTTTATTTTTCCCATTTTATTTACATTTCAAATGTTTCCCCCTTTCCAAATCTCCCCTTTGGAACCTCCCCATTTCCTCCCCTCTCCCCCTGCCACTATGGGGGTATTCTCCCACCCACCCACCCACCAACTCTCGTCTTCCCTCCTTGGCATTCTCCTCTATTGGGGGATCTATTTTTAAAGGATTTTTGTGTTTCCTCTTTAAGGGCTTCTACCTGTTTATCTATATTCTCCTATATTTCTTTACAGGTGTTATTTATGTCCTTGTTAAAGTCCTCTATCATCATCATGAGAAGTGATTTTAGATATGAATCTTGCTTTTCCAGTGTGATGGTGTATCCAGGACTTGCTATGGTGGGAGAATTGGGTTTTGATGATTACAAGTAACCTTGGTTTCTGTTGCTTATGTTCTTATGCTTGCCTCCTGCCATCTGGTTATCTCTAGTGCTACCTGCCTTCCCTATATCTGACTGGAGCCTGTCCTTCCTGTGATGCTCATTGTGTCAGAACTCCTCAGAGACCAGCTGTCTCTGTCATCCTGTGATCCTAAAATCCTGGGTATGTCAGAACTCCTAGGAGTCAAGCTGCCTCTGGGACCCTGAGATCCTGGTGTGACCAAGCTTCTGGAATCCTATGATTCTGGGTGTGTTAGAGCTCCTGGGAGTGGAGCTTCCTCTGGGTGTTGTAGGAATGGCTGAGGAGTTCGCACCCAAGATGTGCTCAGGGCACCAGTCCCCCAGATGGGAAGGAACCTGTGCCACTGGTTGGGCAGGGTTCCTGGGTCCCTATGATCCTGCTGGTCCCAGTTACTCTGGTTGTTGGGACAGATGTGTCCTCCTCACCTTTGATCCTATGATCCTGGGTGTGTTAGAGCAACTGGGAATGGAGCTTCTTCTGGGTATTGTGGAACTATCTGAGGAGTTCGCAACTGACGTCTGCTCAGGGCACTGGCTCAGACTGGAAGGAGCCACCACCCGAGATCTTAGATGGTTGTTGCATGCCTCCTATTCCAAAACAAGGCCAAAAGATCTCCTCTTTCCCTGTGTCCCTTCTCTTCTTCCTCTGACTTGGAAGTCCCACGTTTACCCTTCGCCCAGCAATTAGCTTCTGCCTTCTTTATTGACCAAATCAAGAACCAGTTAGGGAAATAGCACCTCCCTGTACAATTCTGGACTGAAACTGTCTGGCCCTGACCTTTTTGTTGTTGTTGTTAGGATACTTTTAATGACTGCTTCTATTTCCTTAGGGTTATAGATCTATTTAAATTGTTTATTTGATCTTGAGTTGACTCTGGTAAGTGGTACCTATGGAGAAAATCGTCCATTTCTTTTAGATTGCCCAATTTTGTGGAGTACTGGTTTTTGAAGTAAGACCTAATGATTCTTCGAATTTCCTCCATATCTGTTATGACCTTCTTTTCATTTCTGATTTTATTAATTCGGATATTTTCTCTCTGCCTTTTAGTTAGTTTGGCTAAGGGTTTGTTGATCTTGTTGATTTTCTCAAAAAACCTCTTTGTTTTGTTGATTTTTTTGTATTATTCTGTTTGTTTCTATTTTATTGATTTCAACCCTGAGTTTGATTATTTCCTGCTGTCTTGGATATGTTTGCTTCTTTTGTTCTAGAGCTTTTAGGTGTACTGTTAAGTCACTAGTATGAAATCTCACTAATTTTTTATAAAGGCACTTAGTGCTATGAACTTTCCTCTTAGTAGGGCTTTCATGTGTTCCATAAGTTTGAGTATGTTGTGCATTCATTTTCATTGAATTCTTTAAATTTTTTTTGTATTTTTTCCTTGGTCCAGTGGTCATTCAGTAGAGAGCTGTTCATTTTCCATGAATTTGTAAGTTTTCTTTTGTTTCTGTTGTTGTTGAAATTCAGCTTTAATCCATTGTGGTCTGATAAGATACAGGGGGTTATTTCAATTTTCTTTTATCTATTGAGGCTTGATTTGTGACAGAGTATATTGTTAATTTTGGAGAAGGTTTCATGTAATTGCTGAGAAGAAGATATATTCTTTTGTGTTTGGGTGAAATGTTCTGTAGATAACTGTTAGGACTATTTGGTGCATAATGTCTGTTAGCTCCAGTATTTCTCTGTTGAGTTTCTGTCTGGATATCCTGTCCATTTGTAAGAGTGGGGTACTGAAGTCTCCCACTATTAACATGTGGGATTCAATGTGTGTATTAAATTTAGTAATGTCTCTTTAATGAATGTGGGTAACCTTGCATTTGGGGAATAGAAGTGAGAACTGAGATGTCATCTTGGTGGATTTTCCCTTTGAAGAGTATGAAGTGTCCTTCCTCATCTCTTTTGATTAATTTTGGGTGAATGTCTACTTTATTAGATATTAGAATGGCTACATCAGCTTGCTTCTTAGGTCTGTTTGCTTGGTAAACCTTTTTCCCTTTACACTGAAGTAATGTCTGTCTTATTGCTGAGGGGCGTTTTTTGTATTAGAAGAATGATGGCTCCTGTTTTCATACCCATTCTGTTAGCCTATGTCTTTTTTAAAACAATTTTATTACTGAGGCTATGGCGTGCTCACAAAAAGCGGCCTATCATGACTGCCCTCCGAAAGACCCAACAAGCAGCTGAAAGAGTCAGATGCAGATATTTGCAGCCAACCAATGACAGAAGCTGCTGACCCCTATGGTTGAATTAGGGAAATGCTGGAAGAAGCTGAGGAGGAGGGTGACCCTGTAGGAGGACCAGCAGTCTCAATTAAACTGGACCCCTGAGATCTCTCAGATACTGGATCACCAACCAGGCAGCATACACCAGTTGATATGAGGCCCACAACACATATACAGCAGAGGACTGCCGGGTCTGGGTTCAGTCAGAGAAGATGCACCTAACCCTCAAGAGACTGGAGGCCCCAGGGAATTTAGAGGTCTGGCGGTGGAGGTGGGGGGACATCCTTGTGTTGACAGAGGGGCAGGGAGGAGGTATGGGATGTAGAACAGTGGGAGGGTGTACTGGGAGGGGAATAAAATCTGGAGTGTAAAGAATAAATTAATAAGAATAAATAAATAATAAATAATAATTTATTAATAAATAATAATAATTATTATTTAATGTGTGAGTGCTCTGCTGCATACACATCTGCAAGCCAGAAGAGGGCATCAGATCCCCTTATAAATGGGTGTGAGCTGCTATGTGGTTGCTAGGAATTGAGCTCAAGGCTTCTGGAAGAGCAGCTAATGTTCTTAACTGCTGAGTCCTCTCTCCAGCCTGATAGATATTGTTTAAGTTTGGTTTTTTGTCATAGAATATCTGTTTTTTTAGAGTCTGCAAGACATCTTTCAGGCCTTTCTGACTTTTAAAGTCTCTGTTGAGAGGGCATGTATAATTCAAATGGTTCTGCCTTCATATGTTTCATGCCTTTCTTCCCTTGCAGCTTTTAACATTCTTTCTTTTTTCTGTACATTTAGTGTTTTGATTATTATGCGGTGGGGAACTTCCTTTTCTGGTCTAATATATTTGGTGCCCTGTAAGCTTCTTGTGTGTTTACAGGCATTGCTTTCTTTAGGTAGGGAAAATTTTCATCTATGATTTTTGGTGAAAATGTTTTCTGGGCCTTTTAGCTGGGCATCTTCTTTTTCTATTCCTATTATTCTTAGGTTTGATTTTTTTCCATAGTGTCCTATATTTCCTAGATGATTTGTGTCAGGAACTTTTTTAGATTAACTAGTTTTTGACCAATGCATCTATTTCTTCTATCCCTGAGATTCTTTCTTCCATTTCTTGTACTCTGTTGGTGATGCTTACATCTATAGTTCCTCTTTGCTTGCCTAGACTTTCCATTTCCATAACCCTCTCAGTCTGTGTTTTCTTTATTGCCTCTCTTTCACTTTTCAGGTCTTGAACACTTTCCTTCACCTATTTGTGTGTTTTTAAAAGGAACTTATTGACTTCTTCTGGTTTTTTGTTTGTCTTTTCCTTGATTTATTTAAAGGATTATTAAATTTTCTTCTTTAAGGACCCCTATCATCTTCATAAAGATGGTTTTAAGGTCTTTTTCTTGTGCTTCAGCTGCATTGGAATATTCAGGTCTTGCTGTCATAGGATAGCTGGGCTCTGGTGGTGTCGTACTGCCTTGGCTAATGTATTTTTGCACTGGTGTTTAGATATCTGAATTTAGGGTGGATACAGGTCTAGGTGCTGATTTCCGAGTTTGCCTTTGTTGGATGTGTGTTTGTTCTTTGGTTTCTGTTTCCACTTTGGTCTTCTGTGCTTTGTGGCCTGGATTTCTACTGGCCTGCTTGACCTCTGAACCACTAGGGAGTCTCTGGCTAGGTTTGGGCTTGACTTTGGTGCAGCAGGGGTTCTCTGTTCTTCTAATTGGCATGGCCTACACCTGAGCAGTTGGAAACTGCTAGAGTTGGAGGTAGAGGGTAGGCCTCAGGGTGGGGGAGGCATTAGGATTGATCTTGGGAAACCAAGTCTAGGGAGTGGGGCAGGAGCTTATTGTCCTTCTGACTGGTTTGGCCTGCACCTGAGCAGCTAGAGTATGCTGGAATTGGGGGCAGAGGTAGTGAGGTGGAGAAAAGTAGGGTTGTAGAATGGATCTTGGGAAACTGAGTCTAGGTAGTGGGATAGTTCAGCTGGCAGGGGCTCACTCCACTTACTTTTTCTTATGAAGTATTATTCACCATTTATATCATTGTATAACAAGGCCCCAGATCTTAGCACAACTGACTCCATGATGAAAGTGCCATTCAGGATGTAAAACAGCACATAAACAACACCATCTGACGAAACTAAAACAAAGGCCTCATCCACCAAACTCCACAGTTCTCAAAAAGTCTCTAAATGGGTATCTTGCTTGTTGGCTTCTGTAGTTCTGCTTCTGGCTACCTGTTCTTGTTACCTGAAGTGTGTCAACCCAGGACATGATTTTTATGCTTGAAAGCTCACCCTGAGAAAGGCTCAGTGCTACATTGGGATTCTGAATATTCAGTATAGTTGCTGGCTAGCTAATAAAGACTTTTTGTTGCTTTAAATCCATGTCTGAGCAGTCTTCTCTGGTGGATACACCACATCAACGGTTTCTGTCTGTGACTTGATATTCTTTGGCTACTTTGAACATAATTTCTTTTTCTTTTTTCTGTTTTTTTCTTTTTCTTTCTTTCTTCCTTTTTTTCTTTCTTTCTTTCTTTCTTTTTGTTGTTGTTGTTGCAAAAAACAAGAGGAATTTATTGTTTCAGCATGCTGGGGAATATAATTTCTTAATTTCTATTTTTGGTAATTGAATTATATGCTTAACTGTGATTTTTTTCTTTTCTTTTTTTGTGTGTATATGTATGTATGTGTGTGCAAGTGAAAGAAAGAAGTTACCATCAGGCACCATCTTCTTATGATGCCTATGATCAGGCATCATAATGTTGAATTACATTATCCCAAGTAATGTAATACTTTACTCTTTTCTTTCTGAGACATTAGACCAAGCTGGCCTTGAAATCATCATGTACCTAAAGATGCTGTTGAGTTCATGCCTCCACATATAGGCAAACATTTTTGCTGATTGAGCTATCTTCCAAGCCCTGATTTTCTTACATTTATCTTGGAACTTACTTGAACTATTTGGATATATAAGTCAATTATTTCCACCAAACTTGGGGAAATGTGAACTACCCTTGTCTTCAGCTCTGTCTCCCTCTGTTCTGCTTCTCTGTTCTGGGGCTTGGAAATGAAGCTGAAGTTCTGTTAATTCTTTTCTCCTTTTTTTTTTTTTTTTTTGTAAATGTTAAAAAGTATACATTTAGAATTAGCCAGCTGGACTCAGTTTATTCTTTTTTCTTTTTTCCTTTGTCACACACCCACCCTCCCTTCCCCATAGTGCATGCTTGCTTTCAGACAGAATGTCATTAGATAGTCCAGGCTAGCTTTGGACTTGAAATCCTTCTACCTTAACCTGAAAAGTGCTGGAATTATTGATTCATATCCACACCCAGCAAATGATTTTATCTCTTTGTCAGGCCTGATTAGGATCTTGGTCACTTAGTGGTATAGCTCCTTCATGGCCTTTGTACCAGGTGCTTGCTGATCTTCACAGTTACATTTTATACAAATCTGTTGTCTTCTGTCTTTTTCTTGCCAGGGTCAGTGGTCTGGGAACTTTTATGACAGTATAATGTTATGGTTAGGCACATTTGTTCTGGAAAGCTTTTCTGAGGATGTTTGGGCTGCCTTGGGAGTGGTGGAATCTGGACTGCTTAAGATGGTGATGTGCTTACTTTTCTAGCTGCAGATGTCTTTAAGCATTGTTTTCTTGTCTCTGAAAGCTTTGCCTTGGTTCTGGCTGTAGGAGAGGAAAGAACTTCCTTCTTTGCTTCTAGTGCCATCCTGGGAAAGAGGACTCTGTTCCTTACTATGAGGCTTCATCCCCTTTGTGTTTTAGGATTTTATTTTCTAGAGGTTCCTTACTGAGTTTATGGATGAGGATGGTCACCAGAATTGTCTTGCAGGTTAGCTACAAAATAATATAATTGAATCTGAATTACCCTCTGAAATTAGCTATGCAAAGGCCATACTTTCCGCAGGTTGCTTCCTGGTCCAGTGAACATGAAGGAAGTTCTAAGAATTCCCCTAGGGCTGACTTTTTACTCAAGGACTTCCTAGTGAATCTTCAAGATGCTCCAGGAAACTTTCAGCTCACTTTCCTTCCCTCTGTCATTTTAGAGCAAACGGTAGCATGGCCTGATGACCATCACGGAACTCCCAATTTCTTTTCTTTTTGTGTTGTCTTATTTTAATTTCAGGACTTTTCTCAGATCCACCAGTGGCATAAATAAGATATGTAAACTTCTAATACAGTTCAAAGCTTAGGCCTTTTGTTGGGGAGTCTCCCAGATATGGTTTATACTTAAACCAACTCTTCTAGCCTATGACCCACCTTGTGGCTAGATCTCTACATCTCTACTCTGCTCTGGTCTGTCTGCTCCCTTTCATGTCTCTTCTGAATCTGCAGAATCTGCTTTCCTCCCTGCATCACTCTCTCTGTCCAGAAGTTTTGCCTCAGCTATTGGCTGTCAGATCTTTATTACAACCAATCAGCATTGAGAGAACCTCTGATACATCTCTAGGTTGCCTTTAGGCAGGTAAAGATAGACAAATATTTACAAAATAGAAAACCTGGTCATATAAATGACAATAACAAAATTCTATCAGTACTTAGTTTTCAGCCAATACAGAATTAACAGCCGAAAACACAGAGGTAAAACAAGAGTCACTATAACAGTTTTTTGATTGAGACAGGATTTCTCTGTGCAGCCTTGGCAGTCCTGGAACTAACAACGTAAACCAGGCTGGCCTCAAACATGGAGATCCACCTGCCTTTGCCTCCCAAATGCTGGGATTAAAGGCATGTATCATCTCTGTACAGCATACTCCCTCAATTTCTATAACACTATGCTTGGCCGATTAATGTAACTTAGTTTACTTTTAGCATCTGCTTTGAAGAAGTGCCTGAATAACCAACACAATGAAGCAGGCAGTAAGATAACATCTAGGACTGACTTGTCCATGGCCTAGAAAGAAGACAGGATGTTGTTCTGTTGACAGGCTGGAGCAGAAATGGCTTCTGTGGGAAATGGCATCTTCTTTGCTTAGTATCTAACTTGTGTTGAAATGAGGACACAAATCATTAGAGGGCAATATTTTGAAAAGTAAAGTAACAGACATAGAAAACCATGGGACCACATGGTCCACAAAGACAGTGAAATGGGCTGATTATTGCTAAATTGTTAATGTTCTGCAGAGGAGTAATGAAAGATGGAAGGTTAATAGCAAAAGTTGAGGGCAGGAGCCAGGTCCTTCAGCCATGACTTAAGAAGTTCTGCAGTAGAAAGGCAAGAGTGTACATCAGAACAGCAGCAGCTCATACATGTGGATGCATGACACTCTGGCGAGGAAGATCGCTATCTTGAAATCAAGGTTGTGGAAGTGATGGGGTGAATGTACCGCTGGCGTCAAGAGCAACAAGGGCTACAATGCCTTCTTTCCCTCTGTGGAGCTTTCTCTCAGGAATGAGGTCCGCAGGCACATAAAGAAGCTGCTACCCACACCTGTGAGGAAGAGTGAATTGTGGGCCATGGGTGGTGAACTACAGTGGGCACAAGGAAACACTTCTCAGACCTCCTGTTTCAGTGAAGGTCACAGGTTAAGACCCACAGCTACTGGCCTCTGAAATCTACTGCAATGTTTGTGTTAGGATTATACATCAAGGACACTCAGTGTCCTTTTCAGACTTTCACTGGACTGGGTGAATCATCCACCCATCAATTGTATCTCCCCCTTTCCTTCCCTAGGGGTCAGACTTCCATGACTCTTTGATGGCTCACTCAGCCATCTCCATCTCCCTCTCCATTTTTCTCTCATTCCCACTAATAAAAATCTTTGCCCATAAGATCCCTTCCTGGCATCTACTCAGAAGACATCCTTTTTCCTGCGACCCCTAGTTGTTGTAAGCCTACTCAGTGAATGTACTTCTCAGCCCTTGAATATAGATATGCTTAGCTCTTTTTTATACTTTCCATTTTTTTCTGTTGACATTCCCTGTTTGTCATCCAGTCATTTCAAGTACTTTTCATCAGTTCTTTAATAGAATGCAAGGCCCAATTCCTTGTCTAGGCAGGTGTGTTTTATCTAAAGTAAAATTGCACAGGGGCAAATATGTCAAATGTCCTTCACTTTGAGAACTTCAAGATTTAAGCTATTTAATTCTAAGGAAATATTTTTCTAATGAATGGTTTATTCAAGAATGGGATCTCCCCAAAGGCTTTTATGTACAGTTACTTGGTTTAGAAACAGCCAAAACCACAATAAAAGAAACTGAGATTCCAAAATGGTGATTTGTAGAATGCAGTGCTGGTGCTGAACTCTCTTACCTCACCACACCTCAGTCACTCATGTTTGTTAAAACAGTGGTTGGCACTACAGAAATTTTATCTGAATTCTTTCCTTCTATCTGCCTCCCTTCCTGGGAGACACGGAAATGAGAATAAAAATGGCTTGGCAGTGCAGAGTTCAACATCTGATTATTTTTAAAACTATGTCTACTGCATCTCAAACTGGGAAAATCGAAGTATTTTCTTATAGTGTTATTTTTTTCAAAGATCTGATTTTCAAACTTTTTCCCCCAAATATTGAAAAGTTCTACTGTTTGTATTCACAAGCAAAATTAGAGTACTTTAAAAGACAAGGCACATGACTAGTACAAGGAGGTAGTTTGGACTATGCATTCACACTCTGGCCTCTACAAAGAGGAGTTGATCAGGCCAACCCCAGCAGGGTCAGTGGTGAAGCAGAGCCTGGAGACCCTGATTTCTGAGAGTGCAGCCAGGTTCTTACTGACAGTGATTACTAGTAAAATTCAAAGCCTTGGCTTGGTCACTTGAGCTCCATCTTCAAAGAAAACCTCACTCTTTGCTTAGTCCTGTCATCCTGATCACTAAGAGAGTCAAAGAAGGAACTGTGGACTGCTTTTTAAATTTACATTACTTAATTAGAGGACTGCTAAAGCCAACAAAGGTCACTAATTTACAAGTAAAAATAGACAACATAGGCCATAAAAATAACAGAATTTGTGACAAGAAAAAAACAGGACTTGACGTAATGAAAATGATAGAAACAGTAATTCTGTGTGGTCTCAGCCTCTGTCAATATAGCTTCATCTCTATTCTTTTTTCTTTACTTTGGTTGGATGGGTTAGTGTCTCGTGTCTTTTTGAGTCATTACTTATATTATTTCATCTAGGAACCTAGGCCAGTGGTTCTCAACCCTGAGTTGCAACCCCTTTGGCAAACACCTATCTCCAACAGTAGCAAAATTGCAGTAATAAAGTAGCAACAAAAATAATTTTATGGTTGGGGTCACTACAACATGAGAAACTGTGCTAAAGTGTCACAGCGTTGAGAAGGTTGAGAAGCACTCCAATAGGCGTTTTCTCTTAACCCCAAAGAGATCTTTTCAGTACAACATAATCATAAGGATAGACACAACTGCCTTCCCACAATAACTACTTATTGAATATTGTCAGTTGTCATTTTTCATATAAATACATCTGTAAAGAACAGAAGGTGCTTCTAGTTTCCATATGCAGCTGGAGCTGATCCTGTGCCACAGAGCTCCATACCCAAAAATGCCAGGAGAGAGCTAGCCTCCCAGGAGTGCAGACAAGCCTGTGAGTGTAGGTAAAACCACCACTGTTGCTCAGAGGGTCCCTCCTGGAACCCTCAGGACACAGGAGCCGAGAAGCAACCTGGGAAAAGAGCCTTGCGGTTTTCTTCTGCACTCAGAGCTGATCCTGTGCCACAGTGATACATACACAAATAACACCAGGAGAGAGCTGGTCTCCTAGGAGTGCTGATACGCCTTCGAGCACAGGCAAGACCACCACTTCTATTCAAATTCATGGGCCAAAAGGGACCCTCTCACAGTCATCAGGACACAGGAACCAAGAACAGCTAGGGACAAGATCCTTCTGGTTTCTGTCTGCACCCCAGAGCTGACCCTGTTCTGCATACCCAAATTCCTCTCAGAGAGAGCTGGTCTCCAAGGAGTACTGACTCAAAGGCTTGCAGGAGGGACAAGCCACAGTCAGAGACAACAAGACCAGCTAACACCAGAGATAACCAGATGGCAAAAGGCAAGGGCAAGAACATAAGGAACAGAAACCAAGGCTACTTGACATCATCAGAACCCAGTTCTCCCACCACAATGAGCCCTTGATATCCCAACACACCAGAAAAGCAAGACACTAATTTAAAATCACATCTCATGGTGATGATAGAGGACTTTAAAAAAGACATAATAACTCCCTTAAAGAAATACAAGAGAACCCAGGTAAACAGGTAGAAGCCGTTAAAGAGGAAACACAAAAATCCCTTAAAGAATTACAGGAAAACACAACCAAACAGGTGAAGGAATTGAACAAAACCATGTAGGATCTAAAAATGGAAATAGAAACAATAAAGAAATCACAAAGGGAGACAACCCTGGAGATAGAAAACCTAGGAAAGAGATCAAGAGTCAAAGATGCAAGCATCACCAACAAAATACAAGAGATGGAAGAGAAAATCTCAAGTGGAGAAGATACCATAGAAAACATTGACACAGCAGTCAAAGAAAATGCAAAATGCGAAAAGCTCCTAACCCAAAATATCCAGGAAATCCAGGACATAATGGGAAGACCAAACCTAAGGATAATAGGTATAGAAGAGAATGAAGATTCCCAACTTAAAGGGCCAGTAAATATTTTCAACAAAATTATAGAAGAAAACTTCCCTAACCTAAAGAAATAGATGCCCATGAACATACAAGAAGCCTACAGAACTCCAAATAGATTGGACCAGAAAAGAAATTCCTCTTGTCACATTATAGTTAAAACACCAAATACACAAAATAAGGAAAGAATATTAAAAGCAGTAAGGGAAAAAGGTCAAATAATATATAAAGGCAGACCTATCAGAATTACACTAGACTTTTACCAGAGACTATGAAAGCTAGAAGATACTGGGCAAATGTCATGTGGACCTTAAAAGAACACAAATGCCCATCTAGGCTACTATATCCAGCAAAGCTCTAAATTACCATAGATGGAGAAAACAAGACATTCCATGACAAAACCAAATTTACACAGTATCTTTCCACAAATCCAGCCCTACAAAGGATAATAGATGGAGAACACCAACACAAGGAGGGAAACTATACCCGAGAAAAAGCAAGAAACTAACCTCTCAACAAACCCAAAAGAAGATAGCCACACAAACATAAAAATAACAGGAAGCAACAATCACTATTCCTTAGTATCTCTTAACATCAATGAAATTAATTCCCAAATAAAAAGACATAGACTAACAGACTGGATACATAAACAGTACCCAGCATTTTGCTGCGTACAGGAAACACACCTCAGTGTCAAAGATAAACACTATCTCAAGGTAAAGAACTGAAAAACAATTTTCCAAGCAAATGGTCCCAATTAAAAAGCTGGAGTAGCCATTCTAATAATGGATAAAATTGACTTTCAAACAAAAAGTCATCAAAAAAGATAAGGAAGGACACTTCATCCTCATTAAAAGGAAAATCTACCAGGAAGAACTCTCAATTCTGAACATCTGTGCTCCAAATGCAAGGGCACCCACATTCATAAAAGAAACTTTACTAAAGCTCAAAACACACATTGCACCTCACACAATAATAGTGGGAGACTTTAACACCCCATTCTCATCAATGGACAGATCATGGAAACCCAAACTAAATAGAGATACAGTGAAACTAACAGAAGCAATGGACCAAATGGGTTTAACAGATATCTATAGAACATTTCATTCTAAATAAAAAGAATATACCTTCTTTTCAGCACCTCATGGTACCTTCTCCAAAACTGACCATATAATCAGTCACAAAACAGACCTCAGCAGATATAAGAAGATTGAAATAATCCCATGCCTCCTATCAGAACACTATGGATTAAGGCTGGTCTTCAATGGCAACAAAAACAACAGAAAGCCTACAGACACATGGAAGCTGAACAACACTCTACTCAGTGATAACTTAGTCAAGGAGGAAATAAAGAAATTAAATACTTCCTAGAATTTAATGAAAATGAAGGCACGACATCCCCAAAATTATAGGACACAATGTGTAAAGACTCTGGGGAGTCTTTAGCTTTCTGGAGACCACAGAAAGAACACCATGGAGTCAGGAATTGATACAATCAGCAAGATTTCATTATTCCAATGCATTGGGGACATACAACACCTGAAGGAGAGGTCATGACCCCTGGTGACCCATTTGGTGAGCCTTTATACAGTTTTCAGAGCAATAGGCACTAGATGTAACATGATTGGCAGAACAGTGTGACTTTTAAACTGATTGGGCCTTAGGGAATGAGGTGGTCAGGACTCTCCTTGTCTGTAGATGACCAGTGGCTGGTCTGCCCTGCAGACTGTGCTTACATGATCTGGGTGCCTCCCCTACCTGCAGGTGGCTGGATGGTTGCTGCCAATCTGTGGTCTGAGGAATGTAATTTGTCTCTCTCTTCCAAAAGGAAAAAGAGCCTACCTATGAGCTGTGGCTCTTTTCTTCTAGGAGGGGTAGGAGTCTGGTGGAATATTCCAAAGTTACTAAGCTGATTTCTTCAAATGAAAGCAGTGCTAAGGGGAAAACTCATAGCTCTGAGTGCCTCCAAAAAGAAACTGGAGAGAGCATACAATAGCAGCTTAACAACACACCTAAAATCTCTAGAACAAAAAGAAGCAAATACACCCAAGAAGATTAGAAGGCAAGAAATAATCAAACTCAGGGCTGAAATCTACCAAGTTGAAATAAAAAAGACTATACAAACAATCATCAAAACCAGAAGCTGGTTCTTTGAGGAAACCAACAAGATAGATAAATCTTTAGCCAGACTAACCAGAAGACACAGAGGCAATATCCAAATTAACAAACTTAGAAATGAAAAGAGATACATAACATCCAAAACCAAGGAAATCCAACAAATCATCTGATCCTACTACAAAAGCCTATACTGAACGAAACTGGAAAATCTGGATGAAATGGACAATTTTCTAGACAGATACAAGGTACCATAATTTAAGGAGGATCAGATAAACCAACTAAACAGTCCCATAACCCCTAAAGAAATAGAAGCAGTCATTAAAAGTCTCCCAACCAAAAAAAAAAAAAAAAAGCCCAGGACCAGATGGGTTTAGTGCAGAATTCTATTGGACCTTCAAAGAAGACCTAATACCAATACTCTTCAAACTATTCCACTGTGGGGTGGTAGGCTGTGATAGGTCCCTGGTCAAGCACAGGCTTAAAACCATGGTGACCCAGTAGGGGGTAACCCTGCAAGGGATGGTAGACGTTTTGCTGTGCTCTTGGGCCTCTGGCTCCTGTCAAGTAGCTACAGCCCCCTGTCTCCTTGTAGAGAGGTCTGTGACCATCAGTCATGTAGGAGCAGCACCCCAAGCCCTCCCACATTCGGATAAGGTATCCCCAAGCTCTCAGATCAAACCAATGGGAAGTACCTGCTGTCAGACCCTGACCCATCCCAAAACTGTATATAAGAATCCTATCCAGAAGGAATAAAGGTGTGAGAACTACTCCATTGTCTGAGAGCTTCTTTCATAAGACCTGTAACACTGCTGCTTGGGAAGAGGTCTGCTCTCCTGAAACGCCACCAGAAGCTTCCTTCACTCCTCTTTGGCTAGTCAGCCTCTTGTGGGCTCAGCCCAGTTTGACTCAGCACAGGGTGGCGGGTGCAGCGCGCCTTGGAGCAACTGAGGCAGCAACTTCAGAGACTGAGGTGGAGATGACTCCCCTCCCTGCTCACACTCGCCCCCCTTTGCCTGAACCCTCGCACTTGGCTGGGCCAGAGATCCCTGTGGAAAGCCTCCAGCACACAAGCCCACATTCCACAAAAGAGAAACAGAAGGAACACTACCCAATTCATTCTATGAAGCCACAGTTATGCTGATACCAAAGCCTCACAAAGACGCAACAAAGAAAGAGAACTTCAGACAAATTTCCTTTATGAATGTCAATGCAAAAATACTCAATAGAATTCTTCCAAACCGAATCCCAGAACACATCAAAATGATCATTCACCATGATCAAGTAGAATTCATCCCAGGGATGCAGGGATGGTACAATATATGGAAATCCATCACTGTAATTTACAACATAAACAAACTCAAAGGAAAACACCACATGATCATTTCATTAGATGCTGAAAAAGCATTTGACAAAATTCAACATCCCTTCAATGTTACAGATCTTGGAAAGATCAGGAATTCAAGACCCATACCTAAATATAGTAAAAGCAATATAAAGTAGGCCAGTAGCCAACATTAAACTAAATGGAGAGAAACTTGAAGCAATCCCACTAAAATCAGGGACTAGACAAGGCTGCCCACTCTCTCTCTATCTATTCAATATAGTACTTGAAGTTCTAGCTAGAGCAATTAGACAACAAAAGGAGGTCAAGGGAAACAAATTGGAAAGGAAGAAATGAAAATATCACTATTTGCAGATGATATGATTGTTTACTTAAGTGACCCCCAAAACACCAGAGAACTGCTACAGCTGATAAACAACTTCAGCAAAGTGGCTAGATATAAAATTAACTCAAATCAGTCGCCTTCCTATACTTGAAGGATAAGCAGGCTGAGAAAGAAATTACAGAAATGACACCCTTCACAATAGTCACAAACAGTATAAAGTATCTTGATGTGACTGTAACCAAACAAGTGAAAGATCTATATGACAAGAACTTCGTCTCTGAAAAAATGAAATTGAAGAAGACCTCAGAAGACCGAAAGACCTCCCATGCTCATGGATTGGCAGGATTAATATAGTAAAAATGACCATCCTGCCGAAAGCAATCTACAGATTCAATGCAATCCCCATCAAAATATCAACTCAATTATTCATAGACTTAGAGCAATTCTCAAATTCATTTGAAATTACAAAAGACCCAGGAGAGTGAAAACTAATCTCAACAATAAAAGGACTTCTGGGGGAATCAGCATCCCTGACCTCAAGCTGTAGTACAGAGCAGTAGTGATAAAAACTGCATGGTATTGGTACAGTGACAGGCAGGTAGAGCAATGGAATAGAATTGAAGACCCAGAAATGAACCCACACATCCATGGTCACTTGATCTTTGACAAAGGAACTAAAACCATCCAGTGGAAACAAGACAGCATTTCCAACAAATGGTGCTGGCTCAACTGGTGGTCTACATGTAGAAGAATGCAAATTGATCCATTCTTATCTCCCTGTACAAAGCTCAAGTCCAAGTGGATCAAGGACCTCCACATAAAACCAGATACACTGAATCTCATAGAAGAGAAAGTGGGGTAAAGTCTCGAACACATTGGCACAGGGGAAAAGTTCCTGAACAGAACACCAATGGCTTATGTTCTAAGCTCAAGAATTGACAAATGGGACCTCATAAAATTGCAAAGCTTCTGTAAGGCAAAGGACAAAATGGCAACAAACAGAATGGAAAAAGATCTTTACCAATCCTACATCTGATAGAGGGCTAATATCCAATATATACAAAGAACCCAAAAAGTTAGACTCCAGAGAACCAAATAACCCTATCAAAAAATGGAGAACAGAGCTAAACAGAGAATTCTCAACTGAGAAAACTTGCAGGGCTGAGAAGCACCTAAAGAAATGTTTAACATCCTTAGTCATCAGAGAAATGCAAATTCTACCTCACACCAGTCAGAATGGCTAAGATCAAAAACTCAAATGACAGCATATGCTGGTGAGGATGTGGAGAAAGAGGAACACTCCTCCATTGCTGGTGGGATTGCAAGCTGGTACAATCACTCTGGAAATCAGTAAAACTGGACATAGTACTACCTGAGGACCCAGCTATACCACTCCTGGGAATATACCCAGAACATGTATAAAGACATGTAATAAAGACACATGTTCCACTATGTTCATAGCAGCCATATTTATAGTAGTCAGAAGCTGGAAACAACCCAGAGGTCCCTCAACAGTGGAATGGATACAGAAAATGTGGTACATTTACACCATGGAATACTACTCAGCTATTAAAAACAATGACTTCATGAAATTGGCAGGCAAATGGATGGAACTTGAAAATATTATCCTGAGTGAGGTCACAAAAGAATAAACACGGTATGTACTCATTGATAAGTGGATATTAGTCCAAAAGTTCAGAATAACTAAGATTCAGTTCACAGACCACATGAAGCCTAAGAAGAAGGAAGACCAAAATGTGGCCACTTCAGTGCTTTTTAGAAGTGTGAACAAAATAATCACAGGAGGAAATATGGAGACAAAGTGTGGAGCAGAGACTGAAGGAAAGGCCATCCAGAGACTGCCCCACCGGGGTATACATCCCATATACAGCCACCAAACCTGGATGCTATTGTGGATGCTGGAAAGTGCTTGCTGATGGAAGCCTAATATGGCTGTCTCCTGAGAGGCTCTGCTAGAGCCTGACAAATACAGAGGTGGAATCTCGCAGCAAACCATTGAACTGAGCTCAGGGGTCCCAGATGGAAGATTTGGAGAAGGAACTAAAGGAGCTGAGAGGGTTTGCAGCCCCGTGGAGGGAGCAACAGTGTCAACTGGACTGTCCTCTCGAAGTTCCTATGGACTGGACCACCAACCAAAGAATACACATGGAGCGACCCATGGCGCTGGCCACATACGTGGCAGAGGAGGGCCTTGTTGGACATCAGTGGGAGGAGAGGCCCTTGGGCCGGAGAGTGTTCAGTGTCCCAGGGTAGGAGAATGCCAGGGCAGAAGGACAGGGGAGCACCCTCATAGAGGCAGGGGGATGGGGGATGGGATAGGGGGTTTTGAAAGGGAGACCTGGAAAGGGGAAAACATTTGAAATGTAAATAAAGAAAATATCCAACCCCCCCAAAAGAACAGAAGGTACCCAACACAGGAAATTTTATTAAAAATTACAGTCACATTTCATTTAACTGACAAGAAATATGATCATGTCCCTACAGTTTTAGAAAGAATAACATTCTTTTTCTAGAATAAGTTTCTAGGATAATAATCTTATTTAATGGTTGTTAAATAAGAAATCAAGAGCTAGTGATATGGCTCAGTGGGTAAAGTTGCTTGCTGCCAAGACTGATAACCTGAGTGTAATCTTCAGGAACCAACATTGGTGGAAGGAGAGAATTGACTCCCTCAAGTTTTTTTCTAGTACACACACACACAGACACACACACACACACACACATACACACACACACACACCATAAATAAAATTTTTAAAAACTTAAAAACTTGGAGAACATGAGTGGAATCTGGGTGAAGAATCTATTTATAACGCTAGCTCCTACCCTGCTATGAAGGAGTTGGTTCAAGGCATTTATTATAGAAAAGTCTGTACCCTTACTTTGTGTGGCAAGCTAGGCATCCCTAATCTGAAAACTCAACCTCCGAAGTGCTTGAAATCCCAAAACTTGGGAGTTCCAGTGTTATTCTACAGTGTATCTCATGAGATAGATTACTATCAAGATGAGGAAGTACTGAAAAACACAAAATTACTTTCAGGTATGCACAGGTATATAGAAAGCATAAGTGAATTTTGTGTTTAGATTTGGATCTCAATCCCATGAAATTGTATGCTTTATATAAAAATATTCCAACAATTTAAAAAAAATACAAAACCTGAAGCATTTCCAGACCCAAATATTTTGGATATAAGATATGGTTTCTTCCTTCCTTGATGATCTCAATGTTTCTGCAACTACTTCTGTACGATGAGAGATAAGCTCACAGCCTCTGCTTAAACTTTCCCCCAAAGCTTCAGTTGCCTGTTGGCATCAGTTCCCAGTGTCCTAGGCACCTTAATGTTGATTTCCCTACAATAGAATCAAGTATCATTCCTACTACTGCCATATCAGTTGTTAAACACACCATCTGGGGTTATGGAAATGGCTCAGTTGGTAAGTTGCTTGCTTTAGGGCTGGTGCAAGTATTAGGACCAGCGATCAGATCCCTTCCACCCTTGTTAAAACCCAGACTCAGTTATCCCAGTGCTGGAGATAGGGAGACAAGGATGTTCCTGGGGCTTGCTGGCCAGTTTAGCCAGTCTATGGGCTCTAGATTCAGTGACAGATCCTGCCTCAAAACTAAGGCTAGGGCTGAGGTGAGATGGCTTACTACCAAGTCTGAATACTTGGGTGATATACCTGGGGCCCACATGGTAGAAGGAGAGAGCCAAATCCCCACAGGTTGTCCTTGGACTCACACACACACACACACACACACACACACACACACACACACACACTGAATAAATGTTTTTAAAAGGGTAGAAGCCTGAGAAGATGGTTCAGTGGTTAAAGACAGTCAGATACTTGCTACCAAGTCTTATCACTTGAATTTGAGACCCAGAACCCACATAGTGGAAGGAGCAAAGTTGCCCTTTGACCTTTTTGCTCTCCCCAGTAAATAAATGTTTTCTTTAAAAAGGTGAAAGAGCGCCAGGCAGTGGTGGCACATGCCTTTAATCCCAGCACTCGGGAGGCAGAGACAGGCCGATTTCTGAGTTTGAGGCCAGCCTGGTCTACAGAGTGAGTTCCAGGACAGCCAGGGATACACAGAGAAACCTTGTTTTGAAAAAGAAAAGAAGAGAAGAGAAGAGAAGAGAAAAAAGGTGAAAGAGCAGTTGGAAGAAGGCACCCCACAGGGAGCTCTGGCCCTGTCTGCACACATGAACACACACCAATACATGGACTCTGAACAAAGATGTCCAGGCAGCAAGTGTTGCCACTGGCTTTTGTCTTTCTGTCTGCTTTTCTCTGTAGCACTACCATTCACAGAGTAGCATCTCAATTTTAGTTTTCAAGACCTCCCCAAACCATAATTTCACAACATGCTTCCAGGGCTCTCCCAGTATCTTAGAGCTGTCTTTTGAGTGGTTTCTCATTCTGTAGAAAATGTACACTCTCCTTGAGCTTGGCCTTGCCCTCCTCCTCACTGTCCCTTCTAGACACGCAGTGCTCCAGGGTCACACCACCCAAGTTGTCCCAAATGCCACACAGTTCCTTGATTTCCAGCTTTGAGTTATGATGCTCTTTCCTTTAATAGCTGTACCCCAGGTACTCTTGTCACCTGTGAGTTTTTCTCTTGTCTACTCAGAAGGTACCTTAGGATGTCACACCTTAATTTCTGATGTCAGGTCCATAGACCCTTCTTTGAACTCTTGGATGTTCTAACCTGTTTTTGTTTTTGACTTTGTTTTTGTCTTCGTTTTCGTTTTCATTTTGTTATGTTTTGCTCAGGCTAACATCATTTGCCTTGTTCATTTTATTTGTGTGTGTGTGCTGCATTCAGTATCTTTTCCGTAAATGAAGTTGCACAGTTGAAGATGCTTCAGATGAACACTAGGGGGCAGTCCAGTCTTTTAGGTGAGGAGATGAACGCTTAAGACACAGCTGTTTGTTGTTTTGTTGTGCTTCTTTCCTTGTCTTTTTTGTTTGTTTTGTTTTGTTTTGAGATAGGTCTCACTATGTAGCCCAGGCTGGCCAAGAACTTATGTAGGCCAGGGAAGTCTTAAATTCCCAGAAATTACCTGCCCCTTATCCCCCACAAGTGTTGGGGTTTATGGCATGTGCCACCATGTCCTGCCTTAAACCTAACTTTTTTTTTTTTAATTTTCATATTTTATTTACATTTCAAATTTTTCCCCCTTTCCAGATCTCCCTTTGGAACCTCCGCATTCCCTCTGCCCTCCCCCTGCCACTATGGGGGTATTCTCCAACCCACCTCCCCACCCCACCCCCCACCCACTCTCATCTTCCCTCCTTGACATTCTCCTATACTGGGGGATCTAACACCCTCAGGCCCAAGGGCCTCTCCTCCCCCTGACGGGTAACAAGACCCTCCTCTGCAGTCTTTGTGGCCAGCACCATGGGTCCCTCCATGTGTGTTCTTTAGTTGGTGGATCAGTCTCCAGAAGTATCGGGGGTCAGGCCAGGTGCTACTGTTGCTACCTCCCTGGGGCTGCACACTCCCTCAGCTCCTTCAGTCCTTTCTCCAAGCCCTCTGGCTCAGTGGTTAAGAGCACTGTCTGCTCTTCCAGAGGTCCTGAGTTCAATCCCCAGAAGCCATATGGTGGCTCACAACCATCTGTAATGGGATCTGATGCCCTCTTCTGGGCAGATAAACCTAGCTTTTAAAATGTCTTTTCTGGAGCTAATTTTTTTTTTTCTTTTTTCGAGACAGGGTCTCTCTGTGTAGCCCTGGCTGTCCTGGAACTCACTCTGTAGACCAGGCTGGCCTTGAACTCAGAAATCCTCCTGTCTCTGCCTCCCAAGTGCTGGGATTAAAGACGTGCGCCACCACTGCCCAGCTGAGGCTAAATCTTTTTAGTATTTTTTATATATATTCGTAAACTAAAGTTTTTGTTTTTAAAGGATACCAGCATTTTATACCTATCTAGGTTCAACAAGGAACGATTAAACCCTTAATTAAAAGATACTCTGTTGTATATTACTTTGCACTGCCGGCTAATATTTGTAGGCTACCAAAACAAGTCATGTATTCTTCTGAAAAAAAAAATCATGAAATTTGAGGAAAAGGCTGGAATCTGTCTTTTAATTTTTGCTTCAGCCTTAACTACAGGAGTAGTAAATGTTTTATGATCTACCACAGTTCACTATCAAGCTATCAAACTGTTTAAAGAGGCCTGACACCAAAGAACCAAGGACAAACACGTAGAAGATATTTTGAAAACAAATTCTTTATAATGCTTTAACTTTTCTTAAGGTGTTTTAAATAGTTTTTTCATTTTATTATTGTTTTATATGTATGGGTATTTTTCTGTATGTATATCTATACACCATGTGCAAATAGTGCTCACAGAGACCAGAAGAATTCGCTGGCTCCCCTGGGACTGGAGTTACAGATGGCTGTGGTTTGCCGTGTGGGTGTTTGGAATTGGACATAAGTCCACGGAGGAGCAGCCAGCCGGTGCTTGTTAACAGCCAAGCCATGGGTTCTCCAGCCCCATATAGTTCTTATACACAGAAAGAATCATAGCTGCTTTACAGCCAGCCATGGTGGAGCACACCTTTAACCCCAGCACTTGATAGGCAGAGGTAGGTGAATCTCTGTGAGTTTTAGGCCCTATTGGTCTACATATTGGGTTCCAGGAGTCTGTCTCAAAAGAAATTGTTACATGTATTAATTTGTTATCTGTGTGTCCCGTAGCAACTGTGTGGAGGTTGAGGACAGCTTGTGGACACGAGGGGTTGTACTCAGGGTTAGCTTGGTGGCAAGTGTCCTTACGTACTCAGCCATCTCACCAAGCTCTAGAAAGACACTTATTAACTATCATTTTTCTTCTCAAACCTAGTAAACCTTCTTACCAGCATTGCAAGTGGCTCCCTTTCCTTCTAATGATTTAAAACAACCACAACCACCCCTGATTTTTCCTTTTCTTCCATAATTAATATCCAAGTTATTGGCAAATTCATTGATTTTTGCTCCTAAAATATAGGCGTAATTTGGCTGTCAGCCCCTTACTCTAAGTCACTACAAGAGCCTTCTTACTTTTTGCCCAAGCCATCATGAACCTCAACAGAGAGCAACTTTATTCCAAATTTGTTCCGTAGCACACCCTCAGAGAACACTCTTATGTAGAAGGTCACCTGAAATTGGGAATGATCCAAGGAAGAGCACATTCTGGAAGGAACTAGGAAGCACTTGAGGTGACTGGTCTTAGGCCATCAGTCCTAGTGCTTTGAGAGAAGAGAATGGCTGTTCCCTATTACAGCAGATGTGACTGGCAATGTTCTTTTCTTTGTTGGATGCTAAATGTTCAGAACTGCCAAAATGGGGCTACTTCCGTGAGTGAAAGAACACCGTGTCTGGGAGGCATTGCTTCTGAGCAATCATGCTTCTTTCATCCAGTGCTGCAGCTTTTGAAGACAATCGACGATGTCTTCTTGTTCTAATCAGCTGAACCTCTTTGCAACTCATTTGGAGATCATTTATTTTGTAACCTCTCCATCCTGAGAATTTCCAGTGATTGAGTTAGAAACAAAGCAAACTTTTTTCTTTCTCTTTAAAGAGAAACTTTAAAGATATCTTCCTCCATAACATTTTCTGACTACAATATGGAACAGCATAGTAAATCTTCCTGGAAATATGTATTTAACTTAATTAATCAGACTACATGAAACCAGAAGCTGGAATATATTTGTACTTTGTTGCTTCATTTTAGAGAAACAAATGATGATGTTTTTAAGGGTGGGGATGAAGTATTCCTATCAGCTTCAACGTTCTTGGTCCCCGGGATTTTCTAAGTCTAGCTGTTTTCCTCTGCCCTTTGATTCAGCATGGCCTTTCTTCTCCCATCTAAGACAGAGAAGGAACATTAGACATGCATAACTGTTGCAGATAACAGCTCGATACCAGTGTTAGTGCAGAGAAACTCGTTATGCAGTGCTGGGGATTGAACCCCGAGCTTCATGCATGCAAGAGTAGCACTCCATCAGCTGAACCATATCCCAGGCCCGTTTCCCACTATGTCTAACATTCCCATAAAAGTTTTAAAATTATTTTTCTTTTTCCATTTTTGTGCTGCTGGGGGTGTATATGTATGTGTGTTGGGGTACACAAACATTATCTTGAAACTGGTGTTAGTACTCATCCCCCACTGCTCTTTGACCTTAGTCACCGAGCCCAGGTCTTTCAACCAAACCTAGAGCTGCCTAATGTTGGTAGCCTTGCTAGCTTACTCTGGGGATCTGTCTCCATCTCTTGAGACTGTAATTACAAGAAGGCTGCCACTCTCACCCTGGCATTTACATCAGTTCTGGGAATCTTAACTCTGGTTCTTACACGTGAGTGCTCAGCATTTCAACCACAGAGCCATCTCCCAGCTCCAATTAAAGTAGTCTAAAAGTTTCTATCCTAACAAAAATATGTCTCCTATTAAGGAGGTATAGAACAACTGTAGACAGCAGTAGTCTACTGTATAAGTAGGAAACATGGTATATTCTACATTTTTTCTACTTTACTTACATTTTGAATGTTTTCCCCTTTCTAGAGCTCCCCTTTGGAATCTCCCTATTCCCTCCCCCCTCCCCTGCCTCTATGGGGGTATTCCCCCACCCACTCACCCACTCTCGTCTTCCCTCCTTGGCATTCTCCTACACTGGAGGATCTAATACCCTCAGGCTTAAGGGCCTCTCCTCCCCCTGATGTCTAACAAGACCCTCCCCTGCCGCATATGTGGCCAACACCATGGGTCACTCCATGTGTATTGTTTGGTTGCTAGATCAGTCTCCAGGAGATTGGGGGGAACGGGGGGTGTCAGGCCAGTTGACACTGTTGCTCCCTCCATGGGGCTGCAAACTCTCTCAGCTCCTTCAGTCTCTTCCCCAAGTCCTCCATCTGGGACCTCCCACTCCACCTTAATGTTGCTGTGAAGTGATTCTTGGTTATTTCGAACTTTTGGGCTACTAACCACTTAACAGTGAGTACATACCATGTTCATTCTTTTGTGACTGCATTACCTCGCTCAGGATGATATTTTCAAGTTCCATCCATTTATCTGCAAATTTCATGAAGTCATTGTTTTTAATAGCTGAGTAGTATTCCATTGTTTAATGTACCACATTTTCTGTATCCATTCCTCTGTGGAGGGACATCTGGGTTGTTTCCAGCTTCTGGCTATTATAAATATGGCTGCTATGAACTTAGAGGAACATGTGTCTTTATTACATGTTGGAGCATCTTCTGGGTATATGCCCAGGAGTGGAATAGCTGGGTCCTCAGGAAGTATTATGTTCATTTTTCTGAGGGTCCGCCAAACTGATTTCCAGAGTGGTTGTACCAGCTTGCAATCCCACCAACAATGGAGGAGTGTTCCTCTTTCTCCACATCCTCGCCAATATCTGCTGTCACCTGAGTTTTTGATCTTAGCCATTCTGACTGGTGTGAGGTGAAATCTCAGGGTTGTTTTGATTTGCATTTCCCTGATGACTAAGGATGTTGAACATTTCTTTAGGTGCTTCTCAGCCCTTCGAGTTTCCTCAGTTGAGAATTCTCTGTTTAGCTCTCTTCCCCATTTTTTGATAGGGTTATTTGGATCTCTGGAGTCTAGCTTCTTGAGTTCTTTGTATACATTGGATATTAGCCTTCTATCGGATGTAGGATTGGTAAAGATCTTTTCCCAATCTGTAGGTTGCTGTTTTGTCCTATTTATAGTGTCCTTTGCCTTACAGAAGCTTTGTAATTTTATGAGGTCCCATTTGTCGATTCTTGATCTTAGAGCATAAGCCATTGGTGTTCTGTTCAAGAACTTTTCCCCTGTGCCCAAGTGTTCGAGACTTTTCCCCACTTTCTCTTTCTACATTTGTTAATATATAGTCAGTAATGTTGGCTATTATTTATTGAACACTTTCTGAATCAGGCACTCTGAATGTTTTCTCATTTAACCTAGTTAGTTTTCACATAGCTCTACTAAACTTGGTTTACAGCTAAAGGAATTGAAATTGTTAATGTTAAATAATTTCCCAAAGAGAAAAAGCAGCATTCATGCAATAATACAAAGATTCTAACGTAGCTCTTTCTAGGCCCAAAATATATCTGTTCATTTGCTTCCAGACACATATCTATGCCTTTTCTTTCTTACACTTCTTATTCTAAAGTAGCTCCTCTTAATAATTATTTTAATGTATTTTTAAAAAGATTTATTTTATTTATGTGAGCACATGGTAGCTGTGTTCAGACACACCAGAAGAGGGCATCAGATCCCATTACAGATGGTTGTGAGCCACCATGTGGTTGCCAGGAATTGAACTCAGGACCTTTGGTAGTCAGTGCTCTTAACCTCTGAGCTATCTCTCCAGCCCTAATTTTTAAAATGTTAAGTGCTTTTGGAGATTTTGAAGTTTTATATTTCCAATAAGCTAGCCTAAGATGTATTTGAACATGGAGGACTTGTCTGAGCCAAGCAAAATTTTAGAAAATACTCATGATGATTCATAGTAAAGTCACAGGCTTGTAGGTCATTCTTCTGTGTTATGAGGAAAATCCTAAAGCTCTCTAGGAGCCTAAAAAAAACAAATCTCAAATGCTAAAAGTCCTTTGATAGGATTGCCAGAGAAGCACTGAAAGTTCAGACTGATAATAGACTTTAGGAACATTGCCTCTGTGCTAACATGGAATACAAGCTAAAGGGCAGACTACTGAATATGAAGAAATGATCTCTTGAGGCTTGAGAAGCTGCTCTATGGATTGACAGGTCGATTTATGACTGTAGCTATTATTTTAGGGGAGAAAATGAACATAAGTAACTTCTGACAGTTAACTACTATTTATTTATAGCATTTTCCTCTTTTTGTTAATTTTTTATTTAATACTTTATTTACATTTTAAATGTTTTCCCCTTTCCAGGTCTCCCCTTTGGATATTTTCTATCCCCTCCCTCCTCCCCCTGCCTCTATAAAGGTGCTCCCCCACCCACCCACTCCCATCTTCCCTCCCTGGCATTCCCCTATACTGGGGAATCTAACACTCTCAGACCCAAGGGTCTGTCCTTCCACTGATGGTCAACAAGGCCCTCCTTAGCCACATATGTGGGCAGCACCATGAGTCCCCCATGTGTATACTTTGGTTGGTGGTCCAATCTCTGGAAGCACTGAGGGGCCAGAACAGGTGACACTGTTGCTCCCTCCCCATGGGGCTGCAAACTCCCTCAGTTTCTTCAGTCCCTTCTCCAACTCCTCCATCTGGGACCCCACACTCAGTCCAACAGTTTCTGTGAATTGAATCATGGTAATTCTGAACTTTCGGGCTAATATCCCCTTATCAGTGAGTACATACCGTGTTTGTTATTTTGTGACTGAGTTACCTCGCTCAGGATGATATTTTCAAGTTCCATCCATTTGCCTGCGAATTTCATGAAGTCATTGTTTTTAATAGCTGAGTAGTATTCCATTGTTTAAATGTACCACATTTTCTGTATCCATTCCTCTGTTGAAGAATATCTGGGTTGATTCCAGCTTCTAGCTATTATAAATATGGCTGCTATGAACATAATGGAGCATGTGTCTTTATTACAGGTTGGAGCATCTTCTGGGTATATGCCCAGGAGTGGTATAGCTGGGTCCTCAGGAAGTATTATGTCCAATTTTCTGAGGGTCCGCCAAACTGATTTCCAGAGTGGTTGTGCCAGCTTGCAATACCACCAGCAATGGAGGAGTGTTCTTCTTTCTCCACATCCTTGCCAGCATATGCTGTCACCTGGGTTTTTGATCTTAGCCATTCTGACTTGTGTGAGGTGGAATCTCAGGGTTGTTTTGATTTGCATTTCCCTGATGACTAAAGATGTTGAACATTTCTTTAGGTGCTTCTCAGCCATTCGAGTTTTCTCAGTTGAGAGTTCTCTGTTTATCTCTCTTCCCCATTTTTTGTTATGGTTATTTGGTTCTCTGAAGTCTAACTTCCTAAGTTCTTTGTATATGTTGGATATTAGCCCTCTATTGGACGTAGGATTGGTAAAGATCTTTTCCCAATCTGTAGGTTGCCATTTTGTCCTATTTACAGTGTCCTTTGCCTTACAGAAGCTTTGTAATTTCATGAGGTCCCATTTGTCAATTCTTGATCTTAGAGCTCAAGCCATTTGTGTTCTGTTCAGAAACTTTTCCCCTGTGTCCATGTGTTTGAGACTTTTCCCCACTTTCTCTTCTATTAGATTCAATGTATCTGGTTTTATGAGGAGGTGTGTGATCCACTTGAACTTGAGCTTTGTACAGGGAGATAGGACTGGATCAATTTGCATTCTTCTACATGTGGACCACCAGTTGAGCCAGCACCATTTGTTGGAAATGCTGTCTTGTTTCCACTGGATGGTTTTAGTTCATTTGTTAAAGATCAAGTGACCATAGGTGTGTGGGTTCATTTCTGGGTCTTCAGTTCTATTCCATTGATCTACCTGCCTGTCACTGTACCAATACCATGCAGTTTTTATCACTACTTCTCTGTAGTACAGCTTGAAGTCAGGGAGGCTGATTCCCCCAGAAGTCCTTTTATTGTTGAGAATAGTTTTTGCTATCCTGGGCTTTTTGTACTTCTAAATGAATTTGAGAATTGCTCTTTCTAAGTTTATGACTAATTGAGTTGGAATTTTGATGGGGATTGCATTGAATCTATAGATTGCTTTTGGCAGGATGGCCATTTTAACTGTATTAATCCTGCCAATCCATGAGCGTGGGAGATCTTTCCATCTTCTGAGGTCTTCTTCAATTTCTTTCTTCAGAGACTTGAAGTTCTTGTCACACAGATCTTTCACTTGTTTGGTTAGAGTCACACCAAGATATTTTACATTGTTTGTGACAATTGTGAAGGGTGTCATTTCCCTAATTGCTTTCTCAGCCTGTTTATCCTTCGAGTATAGGAAGGCTACTGATTTGCTTGAGTTAATTTTGTATCCAGCCACTTTGCTGAAGTTGTTTATCAGCTGTAGCAGTTCTCTGGTGGAGTTTTTTGGGTCACTTAAGTATACCATCATATCATCTGCAAATAGTGATATTTTGATTTCTTCCTTTCCAATTTGTATCCCTTTGACCTCCTTTTGTTGTCTGATTGCTCTAGCTAGAACTTCAAGTACTATATTGAATAGATAGGGAGAGAGTGGGCAGCTGTTCTAGTCCCTGATTTTGGTGGGAATGTTTCAAGTTTCTCTCCATTTAGTTTGATGTTTGCTACTGGTTTTCTGTATATTGCTTTTACTATGTTTAGGTATGCTCCTTGAATTCCCGATCCTTCCAAGACTTTTATCATAAAGGGATGTTGAATTTTGTCAAATGCTTTTTCAGCATCTAATGAATTGACCGTGTGGATTTTTTCTTTGAGTTTTTTTAATATAGTGGGTTGTGGGAACAATCCTGCGAAGGTGGAATGAAGTTCCATGTGTCTGTCCTGGGCGCTGCGGCTCTGGGTGGGAGAGCAGACACAAGGGGTGTGACCGAGCATCTTCCCACACAGTCCGACAGGCAGGTGGGGGCTGTGGGAAACCTTTGTGGGTCCTGCTCGTGGGTGGGGGAGGTGGCCATTCCCGGGGAATGCACGGCAGCCATCTCAGTGGGTTCTCTAGCTTGGGGCACTGCAGTAGCTGCAGGGTGCTGCAGACGGGCTAGTCGGAGCACAGCTGGGGTTCCCACTGGGACCAGATCTTTGCGGCTTTGGGTGCCAGGCTAGCTGCCTAGGCTTGGGTGAACAGGTACTGTCTGGGAGTGCTGGGATTCCCTCAGCGATAAATTAGACGAGGCTCCTTACACTGCAGGTCCATATGAAGAGACAGTCCATAATTCTAAGACATTTATTTTCATCGTGTGGAGAGTGGCATGGATGGAATTGTACCCCTGCCTCTCTAGGAGAAGCGAGGCAGATATAGTAACTGGGAAAGGGCATGACTAAGCCTCTAGGTGTCTCATTAACATGGGGATGGCTTGGGGCTGTGTGCCCATGCCTCTACCTGAGGAGGGGTGATACGTGACCATGACTGGAACCATAAGCATCCCAGGAGCATTGGCATAAAGTTTCAGGTCCCTTGCAGATTCCGCTGAGTCTCCCAGAGGTTTTGCCTGTGCTCAACCAAGTACCAGACTGGCTGTCACAGATCACGGCCCCACAGTGAATTACATTGATGGATTTCCATATATTGAACCATCCCTGTATCCCTGGGATGAAGCCTACTTGATTGTGATGAATGATCATTTTGATGTGTTCTTGGATTTGGTTTGCAAGAATTTTATTGAGTATTTTTGCATCAATATTCATAAAGGAAATTGGTCTATAATTTTCTTTTTTTGTTGGGTTTTTGTGAGGTTTTGGTATCAGTGTAACTGTGGCCTCATAGAATGAATTAGGTAGTGTTCTTTCTGTTTCTATTTTGTGAAATACTTTGAAGAAGATTGGTATTAGGTTTTCTTTGAAGGTTCGAGAGAATTCTGCACTAAACCCATCTGGTCTTGGGCTTTTTTTTTGTTGGGAGACTTTTAATGACTGCTTCTATTTCTTTAGGCATTATGGAACTGTTTAGATGGTTTATCTGATCCTGACTTAACTTTGGTTTTTGGTATCTGTCTAGAAAATTGTCCATTTCCTCCAGATTTTCCAATTTTGTTGAGTATAGGCTTTTGTAATAGGATCTGGTGATTTTTTTAATTTCCTCAGATTCTGTTGTTATATCTCCCTTTTCATTTCTGATTTTGCTAATTTGGATACTGTCTCTGTGCCCCCTGGTTAGTCTGGCTAAGGGTTCATCTATCTTGTTGATTTTCTCAAAGAACCAGCTCCTGGTTTTGTTGATTCTTTGTATAGTTCTTTTTGTTCTACTTGGTTGATTTCAATCCTGAGTTTGATTATTTCCTGCCTTCTACTCCTCTTGGGTGTATTAGCTTCTTTTTGTTCTAGAGCTTTCAGGTGTGCTGTTAAGCTGCTAGTGTATGCTCTCTCCAGTTTCTATTTGGAGGCACTCAGAGCTATGAGTGTTCCTCTTAACACTGCTTTCATTGTGTCCCATAAGTTTGAGTATGTTGTACTTTCATTTTCATTAAATTCTAGGAAGTCTTTAATTTCTTTCTTTATTTCTTCCTTGACCAAGTTATCATTGAGTAGGGTGTTGTTCAGCTTCCATGTGTATATGGGCTTTCTGTTGTTGTTGCCATTAAAGACCAGCCTTAATCCATAGTGATCTGATAGGAGGCATGAGATTATTTCAGTCTTCTTATATCTGTTGAGATTTGTTTTTTGACCAATTATATGGTCAGTTTTGGAAAAGGTACCATGACGTGCTGAGAAGAAGGTATATTCTTTTTATTTAGGATGAAATGTTCTATAGATATCTGTTAAATCCATTTGGTCCATAACTTTAATTTAACTGTTAATTTCACTGTCTCTGTTTAGTTTGAGTTTCCAAGATCTGTCCATTGATGAAATTGGGGTGTTGAAGTTTCCCACTATTATTGTGTGAGGTGCAATGTGTGTTTTGAGCTTTAGTAAAGTCTCTTTTATGAACGTGGGTGCCTTGCATTTGGAGCATAGATGTTCAGAATTGAGAGTTCTTCTTGGTAGATTTTTCCTTTGATGAGGATGAAATGTCCTTCCTTATCTTTTTTGATGACTTTTGGTTGAAAGTTGATTTTATCCGATATTAGAATGGCTACTCCAGCCTGTTTCTTGGGATCATTTGCCTGGAAAATTGTTTTCCAGCCCTTTACTCTGAGGTAGTGTTTATCTTTAACCCTGAGGTGTGTTTTCTGTATGCAGCAAAATGCTAGGTCCTGTTTATGTATTCAATCTGTTAGTCTATGTCTTTTTATTGGGGAATTGAGTCCATTGATGTTAAGAGAATTTAGAGAATAATGATTGTTGCTTCCTGTTATTTTCAATGTTATTTTTATGTTTGTGTGGCTATATTCTTTTAGTTTTGTTGAAAGATTACTTTCTTGCTTTTCTAGGGTATAGTTTCCCTCCTTGTGTTGGCATTTTCCATCTATTATTCTTTGTAAGGCTGGATTTGTGGAAAGATATTGTGTAAATTTGGTTTTGTCATGGAATATTTTGGTTTCATCATCTATGGTAGTTGAGAGTTTTGCTGGGTATAGCAGCCTGGGCTGGCACTTGTGTTCTCTTAGGGTTTGTATGAGATCTGTCCAGCATCTTCTAGCTTTCTTAGTCTCTGATGAGAAGTCTGGTGTAATTCTGATAGGTCTGCCTTTATGTGTTACTTGACCTTTTTCCTTTACTGCGTTTAACATTCTTTCCTTGTTTTGTGCATTTGGTGTTATGACTATTATGTGATAGGAGGAATTTCTTTTCAGGTCCAATGTATTTGGAGTTCTGTAGGCTTCTTGAATGTTTATATTCATCTCTTTCTTTAGGTTAGGGAAGTTTTCCTCTATATTTTGTTGAAGATATTTACTGACTCTTAAAGTTGGGAATCTTCGCTCTCTTCTATACCTATTATCTTTAGGTTTGGTCTTCTCATTGTGTCCTGGATTTCCTGGTTGTTTTGGGTCTGGAGCTTTTTGCTTTTTGCATTTTCTTTGACTGCTGTGTCAATGTTGTCTATGGTATCTTCTGCACCTGAGATTCTCTCTTCTATCTCTTATATTCTGTTGATGATGCTTGCATCTATGACTCCTGATCTCTTTCCTAGGTTTTCTATCTTCAGGGTTGTCTCTCTTTGTGATTTCTTTATTGTTTCTATTTCCATTTTTAGATCCTAGATGGTTTTGTTCATTTCCTTTGCCTGTTTGATTGTGTTTTCCTGTAATTCTTTAAGGGATTTTTATGTTTCTTCTTTAAGGGCTTCTAGCTGTTTACTGTGTTCTCTTGTATTTCTTTAAGGGAGTTATTTATTTCCTTCTTAAAGACTTTTATCATCATAATGAGAAGTGATTTTAAATCCGAGTCTTGCTTTTCTGGTGTGTTGGGGTATCCAGGGCTTGCTGTGGTGGGAGAACTGGGTTCTGATGATGCCAAGTTGCCTTGGTTTCTGTTCCTTATATTCTTGCCCTTGCCTTTTGCCATTTGGTTATCTCTGGTGTTAGCTGTTCTTGCTGTCTGTGACTGTGGCTTGTCCCTCCTACAAGCCTTTTTGTCTGTATTCCTTGGAGACCAGCTCTCTCTGAGAAGAATTTGGGTTTGGAGAGCTGTGGTACAGGGTCCACTGTGGGGTGCAGACAGAATCCAGAAGGATCCTGTCCCCAGCTGTTGCTTCGTTCCTGTGTCCTGATGTCTCTGAGAGGGTCCCTCTTGATTGAGGAATTTAAACAGAATTGGTGGTCTTCCTTTGCTCAAAGGTGTGTTGGCACTCCTGGGAGACAAGCTCTCTCCTGGCACTGAGTATGGAGCCCTATGTCATGGGATCAGCTCCCTGGCCTCAGAAGGAAACCAGAAGGCCACTCCTTATTCCCTGTGTCCTGAGGGTTCTGGACGGGTCTCTATGAGCAGAGGTGCTGACCTTACCCCGATCATAGGCTTGTCCACACTCCTGGGGGGGGGGGGGAGTAGCTCTTTCCCTGTGCTATTTGGGTATGAAGCCACATGGTACAGACCTCAGGGGTAAACTGGAAGGCTCCTGTCCCAGGCTGTTCCTCTGTCCCAGTGTCCTGAAGATTCTGGGTGGGTCCCACTGAGCAGTGGCGTCAGTCTTACCTCCACTCACGGGCTCGTCCCCCACTCCCTGGATGCCAGCCTTCTCCCTGAGCTATTTGGTTATGGAGCTTTGCGGCAAAGACTATGTTCCCCAGCCGCAGAAGTAGACCGGAAGTCTGCTGTCCCAGGCTGCTCATAGGTCCCCGTGTCCTGGAGATTCAGCCAGGTCCCTCTGAGCAGAGGTGCTGGCCTTACCCCTGACCACAGGCTTCTCCTTTTTGTTAATATTTTAACCCACTCTATCTTATGCATGTAAGTGTTTTGCCTGCGTATGTGCGTGTGTGCCACATGTGTGGCTGATGCTTGAGGAGACCAGCAGAGGGCGATGTATCCCCTGACATGGAGTTAATGGCTGTGGATCTCCATGTGGATGCTGCAGCCCACACCTGTGTCCTCTGTAAAGTCAAGTTCTCTTAACCTCTGAGACATTTCTCCAGCCTCTACTTTCTGTTAACTTACCAGGGTTTCCTTTATTTAAGGAATGTTGGACATGTGCTGGGCAAGATGGCACACGCCTAATTTAATCATAGCACTTTGGAAACAGAAGTATCAGGTCTCTGAGTTGAAGCTAGCTGAATCTACACAGTGAGTTCCAGGCCAGTCAGGGGTACACAGTGAGACCCTGTATGGAAGAAAAAAAAAAAGAGTTGGACATGAAAATTTCATTGATGACTAAAAATATCTTTTATTTAAACTATAGCCAGAGTTACAGAGATGCATAAATTATTTTCCAACTTTATTTTGGTTCCAAAGAAAATGTTAAAAGTTAACTCAGTTTTAATCACCAATTTTGTATTTTCTTCTTCTTACTATGTCTTGGTCATAAGATAAGCTGCAATATTCACTTATAACAGGAAAAAATAATACTTAAGTTAGGTGCCATGCCAATTAAAGAAAATTCCTTTCTTCTGCTATAAGAGGACTTATATTTAGAATTTTAAATTTACCCATTCCAGGGGTAAAAGCCTAAAAATTCTACTAAGTATTTAACACTTTCAATATGAGCAAGTTAAAAGTAATTTAAAGCCATCTACTTTAAAACTTTTAAGGAGCCAGAGAATTTTAGAGCTTAAGTACATGAACTCAACAATAATAGGCAGGACCATACATTAGGTTTGAGTTGGCTTAGGTCTCCCTCCCCCTGAGGGAGCGTGACAGTGCCTCTGAGGGAAGTAACACCCACTTAAAGAGGTTAAGAAAGGAAAGTTCTGTTTTGTTTCACACCCTGGCCTAACATTGTGGCATGAGGTTGACCAGATGACACCTTTTGTAATTACAGTGGCAATGCAGGGCTGTGCAGAGTGCAAAGGGAGTTTTTGGGTGTGGGCTTGAGAGCCCAGGTTCTCTTTGATATGGAAGGCTAGAGCTCCCCCTTATCCCAACACTTACCACCAGTCCACTTTACAAACTTCAGCCTCCCAAAAATTCTACAGAAGTGGGTTGCTTGGCTTTTCTCAACCCTCCCTTCATTAACCTGGTGTTTCCAATGTCTTATTCATTATTTATAATTTGTTCTTTTCTACCCATTTTCTCTTTTTACTTTCTGTTTCCCAGTAACGTTAGTGAATATTTAATTGTTTGGTAGTTACATAATACAACTGTTGTTTAAAGGAAAGTGGCATTTCTCATGATTCTTTTAAAAATTCTGTAAGGCTGGTCTTCTACAGCTGCAGTTTCACTTTCTTGGAGTCAGTCAACCAAGCATGAGTCACTAAAACTTGAAAATGCACTGACCATCTGCAGACTCCCCTACATTCTGCACACTTAGCACACGGCGCCATTTGTGTGGCATTTACATGTATTAGATACCATGAGAATCCTTGAGATATCTTAAAGTAGATAGAAGGACTTGCATGAATACAGTATTGTGCCTGCATTTTACAGTACTGGTGGATTAAGCCGGGGCCTTGTGCTTGCTGAGCAAACAGTCTACCACTTAGCTGCATTCCCAACCCATATGCTATTTTAATAAAGGTCTGAATCCATGGTGATTCCTGGAACCAATTCCTTGCTGATATTGAAGGACACCTGGAACTGTTAATGCCATCATAATCATGCCCTGTTGAATATTGTCTGTAGCCCAGTCACAATCGCTGACTTCTTCTTTTTGTCCATTGCTTCCTCAATGTACATAGTTCTAATATATATATATATATATATATATATATATATATATATATATATATTAGTATAGGTTTGTTTGCATGTACATGCCTGGTACCCACGGAGGTCAGAAGAGGGTGTTTTATGAGGCACCATGAAGATGCTGTGAACTCTGACCTCTGTGAACCTTGTTCTGGTAGGTCTTCTGCAAGAACAACAGTGTTCTTAACTTCTGAGCCATCTCTCTAGGTTCTTAAAATTTTTTAAATTACATTTCTGTTTCTGTGTATGTTTTTTCTCCAACAAGTGGGTGTTGGGGTCAAACTCAGGCCATCTGGCTTGGCAGCAAGTGACCCATGTCATCACTCCCTACAATGTTCTTTTTGAATATGGAAGTTTATTGATTATTGATTAAAGTTGGTGGGGTTTTTTGCCTACTGTTATATTTGAAAATACACATTAAGGTAAATTTTCAAAATTGCAGCCAGCAGGATCTCTGATCATGCAAAGGTTTACCAGACTAACACCTTAAAAGAGGAAAAACAGAAAAAGAAAAAGAAAGCAAGTCTAACTTCGAAGCAATCCCAAAGAGGACTGACGTGCCAGCACTTTAGACCATGTGCAGCTAACTGGAATTTGAAATGCATCTTAATTTGAACCCAACCACAGCTTCATATCTGCACAGAGCTCAAAGACTACTCACGTCTATTCCACAAATAAGTGCTGGAGTGTGGTGCACATGATAGACTCAGGTGTGAAGAAAATACTACAAATCATACAGGAACATTCACAGCCAACCCTCCCTGCTTTACATCTAGAAGGGATCTGGATACATTTGTGTTAAAAAGTTTAGCTTTGGGTTAGGTCATAGGCTTGGTGGTGGGGCTTATATACAACATGTATAGGACCCCACTTTTAATCCTGAGCCTCAGCACCACTGTCAAGCCAGACCAAACAACTCAGCCAAGCCCATCTTGATTTCCAGTATAAAGCGTTTAATGCCTGATCCAGTGAGTTCCTTTCTCATTTTTCTTGCACATATTAAAGACATTTGGATAGTTCATCCTTTCCTTCAAAGAATTCACTTTGAGACTCAAAGATGAGAAAATTATAATACTGTAATAATGGCCAGTAATTCATCATTGGGCTGGGGAAGTATACCTGCCTAGCATGTTCAAAGCCTTGAGTGTATCCTGGGCCCTGCAACCAACAATAACAAATCAACCATCAGTTACTGGGGATATTGTATCTTATGTGACATTTTGTCTAATCTCTACAACCACTTATGAATAACACATGTTCCTGCTATTCCTGCTTACCACACAGGGGAGCCAAGGCCCACAGGAATTGGAGCTTGCTCAGTTTGAAACCTAGAAGATGTGGGAAACTGAAATATCTGATTTTACAGTTGCAGTTTTTCTCCCTCATTGCCTGGCCTTTCACTCACTTCCCTGCTTTAATTAAAAATACATGCTTTCCCCATCCTATAGATCACCAAGAAAACCACTTACTTTGTGACTTTACAAATATATTATTAGCCTTGTACTGTGCCAAACTGACACAAACTTGTGAATTAGTTTTAAGAACACCATTGCTGTTTTATCCACTCAACCAATATGTGTGAGCCTATGTAGTGTAGCCTTTCAGTCACTACCAAGTAAATCAGCTTATTTCTATTTGACATTTCTTGTCTTATGCTTTTATCTTGATTTGCAAATCCCCATTCAAACTGAACTTTTGATTACAAAACTTGGTTTGTTTGTTAGAACGCACCAGACAGGCACCATATTGATGAGACACATCCTCATCCCCCAGGGGTATTCTCAACATGTAGACATTGGCTTGTTGAAGGCTTATTTGTAAACTGGTATCTATTATACCTCATATAAGCTCTCAATGTCTTCTACCATTGATTTCTTCTTTTCTTCTGGTGATGGCCTTTAAAGCTACTGCACAGTTTATGTTTAATCTTATGAGATGAGATGGGTACAGAGATTCTAATATCTCAGGACAGATAAAACACTGATTGTGGCCTTAGTGGTAAATAAACATAAAAGTTAAACTATCATTAGTTGTTTTATTTAAATCTATGGCTATTATGCCTTATTACCAAAGTTATTTTGCAGCTTTGAATGTTTCTCAGTGTGAATGTTTTTATTCTTGAAGCTATCTAGCAGCAGAGGAAGTGAGAGCAAAATATTTGATTTAATTAAGATGCTTCGTACTACTTACTCAGTTCTTTTTAGATCTGCCTTGACTCAAAGATTTAATTTAGCTTTTATTGTAAGTTATATTTACAAAGAGAGAACAATAACTTCCTTAGATACTATATTTTTCCAATGCAAGTCTTTACACAGTGCTTCAAAAACAAATGCGATGTAATAGGTGAAGAAAGTATCTTATTTGGGTATTTGAAATATCCTCAAATGTCCTTCATGTTCTGAATGGGAGGCAGAGAGCAAGTGGTAGGCATCAGCTCTTCTTTCCCACCCAGAATAGTTTTCTATTTTTGGGCAACAACTGTCCCTGCACAATTAATAGTGAGGAAAACCTCATGCCCCATAGTTCAAGGCTTGATCATGTGACCCAGACTAGTTTTAAGTATTTATTTTTACTTATGTATAGGTGTAGAAGGGAATCGCATACCCTGAGGCTGGAGTTACTGGCAGCTGTGACTTGGTGCTGGGAATTGAACTTTGCAAGAACATGCTCTTAACCTCTGAGATTTGTCCAGCCTTGACCCAGAAATCATTAACCTGAGGTGCTGTGATTGGTTCCGAGGTGAACATATATGATCCCACCAACATCAAGAAGAGTCAGACCTGAGCCTATCTGTATAATTAGAAAGCAGCGATGCAGTCTCTCTATTGATTTACTAAGTGGGTTGGAGTTTGGAATTGCTACTTTCCTAATATTTGGGAAGAGTTCCCAATACTTTCAGAGAGAAGAAGATCCTTTCATGATGATGTTTAAGCATCTGGGTTCAAATACGCTCCTGACTCCTGCTGCACTCTCACATCATTTGTTTGTATTGGGTGAGCTCTTTCTTTTTCTTACACTAATGGGAAGTAGGGTTTTGTTCCTTGCAATCAAAATGGTCCTGACAAATAAAAAGAATAAAGAAAGGCAGAGGAACGTGAGGGCTGCATGGTAGAGTTATGCTGTGTGTAGCAGTCTGCTTGGCAGCAGCCACACCGAGAGACAAAGCAGACGATGACATGCCCAAATAGACACTGTGTAATTTTAGCAAATACAGAGTTTAATTTTCTCTGAAGTATTTAGAATGGGAGATCATGGGGAAGGAAGAATCAGAGGCAGAGTAGAGGAAATTTAAACAAGGACAAAGGTTAGGTGTGAAAATTTTAGGTAGAGGAACAGTGAAAGAAAAAAATCCTGAGATGTGTGTGTGTGTGTGTGTGCGTGTGTGTGCACGTGTGTGTGCATGTGTGTATGTGTGTGTGTGCATGTGTGTGCATGTGTGTGTGCATGTGTGTGTGTGCATGTGTACACATGCATACTGCAGGGAGGGGGTAGTACACATATGTGTGCGTGTGTGGGGAGGGGGTAATACACATGTGTGCGTGTGTGGGGAGGGGGTAATACACATGTGTGCGTGTGGGGAGGAGCAAGCTCTAGGAGAGGGTAATAAAACTATGGGTCAAACTTGAGTGGAAGTGCAGCGCAGCTGAATGTGAAATTCCACAGATGAGTTGAAAAAAATCTTGAAAGTCTGAAAAATCATACAGAAATTTGTAGTTTTGGCCAGCAGACTTTCTCAATGGGTAAAGATACTCACCACTCAACCAGCCTCTTGAGTTTGATTGCAGAAACATCATGGTAGAAGGAGGTGAACCTATGACTTCCACACACATGCACATTCCCTACCCAAGAAGTGTAAAAATTAAAACATGTTAATTGCAATTGTTTAAAATGTTTATTTTTATTTTGTGTGTATGAGTGCTTCTGTCTGTATGTGTCACATGCACACAGTGTCCATGGAGATCAGAAGAGGACTCAGCGTTACAAAGGGTTGTATACTGTGGGTATACAATGGGTACTGATGGTGCAACCCTGGTTCTCTGTAAGGACAATAAGTGAGCCATCTCTCCAGCCCTGTGTGTGTGCGTGTGTGTGTGCATATGTGTGTGTGTGTGCATGTGTGTGTGTGCGCGTGTGTGTGCATGTGTGTGTGCATGTGTGTGCGCGCATGTGTGTGCGTGTGTGTGTGCATGTGTGTGTGCATGTGTGTGTGCATGTGTGTGTGCATGTGTGTGCATGTGTGTGTGCGCATGTGTGTGTGTGCTTGTGTGTGTGCATGTCTGTGTGCATGTGTGCATGTGTGTGTGCATGTGTGTGTGCATGTGTGTGTGCGTGTGTGTGTGTGCGTGTGTGTGTGTGCATGTGTGTGTGCATGTGTGTGTGGGGGCATTGGGAAATCACTGTTCACATTTGGGTGGATAATTAAACATTAGGCAGTGGTGGAACATGTTTTCAATTCTAGCACTCAGGAAGCAGAGGCAGGCAGATCTCTGTGTTTGAGGCCAGCTTGGTTTACAGAGTGAGTTCCAGGACAACCAGAGTCATATGGAGAAGCACTGTCTTGAGAGTAAATGACAGGTAAACTGTGAATCTAGGAGATGTGGTGTGACTCAACATTGCTGTGGTGAAACGTAATAGACTTTGGCACAATATTATTTCTTAGTTTAAAATAATTTGGCTTATAACAATGATGAGATAATGCAAAATAAAGCAGAATTTCTTAGAGTCAACTGTACAGGAACTAAATGTAATAAAATGTACTGTATTCGTGTATAGTGACACATATCTATAATCCCAGTGTTCCTGAGGTTGGGACAGAATGATAGAGTTGAGGATAGCCTTGACTATGTAGAAAGATTCTATCTTAAAAAAAAAAAATGTTATAAAGTGTGATCACATCAAACTTTTGCACCCAGATCAGAATGTTCTTTGGTTTGTTAACTGGTCATGTTTAAAAATCAACTGGGAATCAACAGTTTGTCTCCTGGCCTTTCCTTAACACCCAATTAGAGCCACAGGCCCCAGCAAGAATTTGCAACAGAATTTGAAAAACAAAAGCAAATGGTTCTAGAGCAGCTTGCTCCTAACTACCTCACTGCCCTTCCTCCTAAGGGCAGGCAGCTCTTCCTACCATCTTATAGTAGCTAGTTCTGCTGCGCAGAAAGTTGTGTTGGTATCTCGTGGGCATCTACTGGGTAAACAGCTGCAGAAGGAAACAGCCCACTTTTGTTTTAAGTTTGTCCTCTCAAGTTGTTTCCTCATGACAGAAGTTGCATCCCCTTTTACCCTGTAATGAGGATAAATTTAACTACTCTTATTATCGCTAAATATTGATGCTATTCATTTAAGACAAGGTCTTATGTCGTCAGGGTGGTCTCAAACCCTTGGGCCCAGAAATTTCTCTATGTCACCTTTTCGAACTAAGTAACTGGACCTATAAGGCATACCTCATGTGTCTGACTTAGCTCATTATAATTTGTAACATACTGATGATGTAGATAAATAAATAAGCACAACCCACTTCCCTCTCCAAGGACATTAGCTGCCTTCTGCTCTTAGAACGCTCTACTCCCCTTTTTGTGCCTCTGCTACATACTTAGATCTGGACCTGGCTTACGGCTTCCTCAAGAAATTTGCCTTCATTGGCATATCTACATATCTACATATCTACATATCTATATATCTATATATCTACATATCTATATATCTCTATGTATATTCTGTCTTGTGTCTATTCTTGTCTAGAGAATTAGGAATTAACAAAATGAATTGGAGCCAAGAGTACCTGGGTTTCAAGGCTGTTCTCAGCTATAGCAAGTGTGAGCCCAGGGTGGACAGCCCAGGGTGGACAGCCTCTTGTCCCAAATCTTGTCTTGTCTTTACTGTTGAACTTTCGTCACATTTTCTACCTTAACTCTTCTGTTTACAGGGACTTCTGGTAGCCTCTCCCTCTTCGCTGAGTTCCTAATGTAGTTACAATGTCCCAGGCTCCCAAGTCAGCACTGGAGCATACATCACACTGTATCGTTTACAGTTGTTTTAAAGTTACTCTTATCTCATCATAACAGAGTGTACGTTCCTGGAGGAAAAGGACACTGCCTTTATACGACTTGTTTTATTCCATGGTGCCAAAGCAATGCTGAGGACATGGTGACTGAACAATTAACACTCATCGTATTGTTGCCAAAAGAATTAACCCTAACCCTGGGGAAATGTACCTAAGACTCAGGCCGAGCATACAGAAATACCATCACACTTTTGTTTTATTGTTAAGCTCATTTGCTATCCAGACTGACTGGGGCCACGACAGCTCCCTGCTCTGCTGATTAGATGAGCAGGCCTCTGAGTCACTGGAATGTTGGCAGGACCAGGCAATGTCCTTCAAGCAAGAACAGCCACCTCACTTTCTGCAGACGCCCAGAAAAACTACCCAGAGGGATTGCTAGCCATCCACAGTGAAACAGTGACCCGGATGGAAGGTGACATGAGCCGGCCAGGCTCCTCCCTGGCTTTCCACAGACCACTTCCCCCTTCCATTCAATTGGTCATCTGTTTGCTATTCAAAAGTATTTCTTGAGATTCTACTACATGTCTAAGTGACTCTTGCAGTCTATGTAGAACGGTAAGATGTGTATTTATATAAGCAGGTACATAAGAACAGAAAATAGACTTTGATTATGTATTGATTAGAAAATGGCCAAATTGTAGTGAGTGGGGGTGGCAAAGGCTTGACAGGGAGTGGGAACTCTACTGCACATCAAAAGAGCTATTGTGGTGATATTTCCATTAGCCTTTCATTAAAAGGTCATGCACAGGTTGAGTGTCATCCCCAAACAGTTTAGTTAACATCAGGAACTAAGCTATTTGGCTTACACAATCCTAATTAAGGACCAACCAAGACTAGAGTAAGTGTTTTTCATGAAAACTTGAGCTACAAAGATCAAAACAACTCTAAATGGCTTTTGTGTATGCTCACTTATCCTTCAAAGCAAAGTTTCAAAAAGGAAGAAATAATTTTAGCTGATTTAAAATGAAAACCCTGTGTAACTCTCCTGCTTGTGATTTTCTCTAAGTAGACAAAGGACTATTTCCTTAAGCAAATCAACCTTATTCTTGGTCCACTCTTTCTGTTAAAGAAAAAAATGAGGGCATTGTTCAAAATCAGTTATTCCTAGAGAGGCTCTGCAAGATGCTAACAGATGTTAGACACACAAGGCACTCCATAGCCGTGTGTGCTTCAAAAGCTTTGGATTAAGCCAATTTATATTTATTTCTAAGCATAGTGTTGTGGACCTTTTAATATGATTGCTTGAACTCTGAGTTTTCCAGATGAGAGCAAAACACATACAATCTTCCAAATAAAAAGAAGGCCCTTTGCAGGATCATGGCACAGGGCTGTTCGGAAAATTCAGTTAGGGAAATAGAATAGCCTTCTCTGCATTTGTAAGCTAAATGTATCTTGGTAGATTTGATGATAAGTGTGTTTTTAGAGCTAATTTCACTAATAACTCATAAGAATGATTCTCACCTATTCCACACTTAGAAAGACATGTACATATCTCCCCCACCTCTAGTCACCCAAGACAAGTTATAGCTAATTTCCTCAGGAACAATTTTCAACATTTGCCCACCACATGGACTGTTTGATATGTGGTGGAAAGACTTGCTTAAAACAATAATTATAGCCAGAAAAAGTAACCTTTTAATTAAAAAAGGCTTGGAGCATTATTTTTGATTCTACCACCTGATGACAGTTGAATTGGGGTGGGGGAGAAAGAACTGTGTTCTCCCTCCTGAGAAAATGCAAAGTCACATTTGTTTATTTCTTTGAGATCCTGCAAAACACTGGCTTTTACATTAGAAAGAACTTAACTTTATACTGAAGTGTTGGCTTCTGGGGTTCTCTATGACCCCTGCTGACTGGCCCTGTCCTTGACCTTATGGAAGCCTACTCTGGCATGCTGGGGGAGAGAATTTATTTAACAGTAGGCAAACAATTCCAGGGTATACTTTTTTTTTTTAGCTTGAGATATTTCCCAGATCATTAATTGCACGTGACTAGGAGGCCTCCACAGGCACAGGAAGTGGAGGAATTGTACATAGTTGCTGTTGAGGAATTCATGGATATAGCTTAGCCCTAAGCAACAAGTCCTGAGGGGTAGGGCAAGAGTTCTACTAGAAATAGGCCTGTAGGGAGGAAGGAAGGGAGGGAGGAAGGGAGGGAGGGAGGGAGGGAGGGAGGGAGGGAGGAAGGAAGGAAGGAAGGAAGCTTTATAGCCTAGGCTGCTCTTGGACTTGAAATACTTTGTCTCAGACTCCCAAGCACCAGCTTACTCTCAGTGAAGAGGCAGTTCTGTAAGTGCCCCAGGTGATATTTATCACAGTAAGAGTGCAGTCTCAGCAGACACTCTCTTGCCTTCTCTGCTTGCCCTGGCCCCTGGTTCTCATTCTCTCTTATAGATCCTGCTATTTCCCCACTGACTTATAAAGTGACATTTACTGTAAAATTTTATTTTTAAAAATTAATTAATTAATTATTTTTTAGCTGAGCATGGTGGCCCATGTATTTAATCTCAACACTCAGGAGTCAGAGGCAGGTGGATCTCTGTGAGTTTGAAGCCAGCCTGGTCTATAGAGTGAGTTCTAAGAACTCCTGGTCTAAAGATTGAGTTTTGGGACAGCTAGGGCTACACAGAGAAAAAAGGAGGAGGAGAAGGGAAGAGGAGGATGAATTGAATGTGAAATGAAAACTTGTTTTGTTTTTTTTAGGCAGGGTTTCTCTGCTCAGTCTCGACTGAATGCCTGGCTGAAATGAAAACTTTCTGAACTTTTCCGAAAGCTGAGTGAAGATGCTGGAGAGATTACTCTGTGTTTAAGCACACCTGATGCTCTTGAAAGAACTGGGACTTGATCTCCAGCACCGTGCCCTTGAGTGCCTGTGACTCCAGCCCTAAGGGGTCTGATGACATCTTCTGGTCTCTATGTGTACCATGCAGTGTATATATATACACATGCACACATGCATGGGCAATGGCACACACACATGTGCAGACATGCATATGCACACACACACACACACACACACACACACACACACGACTTGAAGCATTTGTTTTAGAGAACAGGTTGTGTGATTGTAAGGGCTAACATGTCAAAAACCTAAGGGATAAATCAGCAAGCTAGAAATTCAAGCCAGAGTTCATGTTGCCTAGAGAAAGAATTTCTTGGATAAGACCTTTTAACTATGGGTTACATACATTCCATCACATTTTAAAGGGTAATTTCTTATACTTAAAGTAAACTGATTGTAGATCATAACTACATTTGAAAAACATTCCGTGCTTACATAAATATTTGGGTGCTCTTGCTTATCCTAGTCCACACATAGCCAGCCTTCACATTCACTGTCTATACATTATGAAACATTTACCAATACTGTAAAAGCTGGAGGTCAAATAAGAGTAGATGCCGAGAAGTTTCTTAGAGATTTGGGAATGTAGTACAGATGCTTGCCTACTGTGTGTTAATCCCTGGTTTTGGTGCCTAACCCCTTAAAAAGTTCAATGTGATAAACCACACGTGTAATTCTAGCATCCAGGAGGGAAAGGCAAGAGGATCAGTTCAAGGTCATCCTTGGCTTCATAGTGAATTTAAGGTCAGCCTATTTCAAACAAAATAAAATAAAGTTAACTGGGAAGCCTGGCAGGGTAGTGCATACTTTTAATCTTAACCACTCAGGCATCCAAGGAGGGTAGCATGTTCCAAGGCAGCCTGTGATACAGACTGAGCCCCAGGCCAACATAGTGAGACACATAATGAGGTCCTGTCCCCAAACCAAAGAAACAACCCAAGAGTTAGGGTATAATTCAGTGGTGGAAACCCCCATCTCCACTCCTGCCACACACACTTCACTAGGAACCTCCTCATACATCAGTTGACTATGTCAGAGACATGAAAATGTATTCAGGCTCCTTTCCAGCCTGTGGATCTAAGTAAATGCAGGGAGCATTCCTGCAGAGACTGTGTTGTGTATCCCAGAGCATGCAAGGAAACAGGTGTTAGAGACATGATCTGCTAATATTTCCTCTCATTTCAGTTGCCTTTGTTACTGATGCTGGGATAAAAAATACTCGTATAAAAGGAACTTATGACAGAAAGGGTTTCTTCTGGCTCACAGTTTGAGGTTTTAGTCTATCATAGTGGGAAAGCCACAGCAGCAGGAGCTTGAGGCCGCTGGTTGCATTGGAACCATAGTTGAGAAACAGAGCAATGCCTGTTGTGCTTAGCTCTTTCTCTTTTATATAGTCCTGGTTGCCAGCCCAAGGAATGGTACCACCCAGTGTCTTCTTTCTGGGTGGGCCTAATAAAGGTAGTCCTCCACAGGCATGCCCAGAGGCCATCTCCTGGTGACTTTGTATCATATCAAGTTGACAATTAATATCAACTGTCACAGGTGCCTTCCCCCCCTGTTGATTGTGCTCTTGAATATCACAGGCTTCAGTTTCTGTGTAGCCTGTTTAATCTGTTTTTTGTTTGTTTGTTTTGGCTGTGTTTTTGTATCTCAGAAGTCATTGAAAAATCTAGTGTCCTACACCTCAGATTTTTAATGGTTGTGTTACCTTCTTTAAAATTTCTAGCCAAACTAGAATTAAAATTAGATGTGGCTTTATTAAGAAAGATATGTCAATCATCAAGATAGTTTCTCATTTTAAAATTAATTGGTTGCTTTGTTGCTTTACTGTGGCTTTAGGGTAGCTCAGTCAGTACAATGCTTGCCTGGGGACTGAGTTTGATCCCTAGCCCTGCATAAAACCCAGGCCTGATGGCTTCCCAGCACATAAGAAGTAGAGGTAGAAGGACCTGAAATTCAAGATAATCCTTGTCTATAAAAGAGATTCAAGCCAGCCTGGCATACACAAAACCCCATCTAAAAAACAAACAAACAAACAAAACAAAACTTGTGTGCTAGGCCTGCTTTTTATGTCACTACTTAAAAATATTCTTTAACTTTAGAAAAGAGTACATAAGCTGCTGTTTTAAGTGTCCGACGTTTCAGTAAGTATATACATGTAGATTTGTTTTGTTGTTTTTCTGAATGCCCCTAAAGACCCAGTTTACAAGTTTGATCTCTAGGGCTGGAGAGATGGCTCAGTGGTTAAGAGTGGTTAAGGCTGTTCTTCCAGAGCCCTGAGTTCAGTTCCCAGCAACCACATGGCTCACAACCATCTGTAATGGGATCTGACACCTTCTTCTAGTGTGTCTGAAGACAGCTACAGTGTACTCATATACATAAAATAAAGACCCTGGTTCCTCCTGTCCTTTTCTTTCATATCCAGAGAGCTTGTGCCACCATGTGCTCCATGTAGAAACATCGAGCTTGGCCACAGCTTGGCCATCATGGGTCTCACTGATGGAGGACTGCGCAACCTCTGGAATGTGGAGACCCTTCTTATTTATAAATTAGCTCAGGTACTTTGTTACATTAATAGGAAACTATGTCAGTTGTATCACTCCAATTATTTTCTCCTTCTCCTTCTCCTTCTCCTTCTCCTCCTCCTCCTCCTCCTCCTCCTCCTCCTCCTCCTCCTCCTCCTCCTCCTTCTTCCTTTTCAAGACAGGGTTTCTCCATATAGCCTTAGCCGTCCTGGAACTCACTCTGTAGACCAGGCTGGCCTCGAACTCAGAAATCCACCTGCCTCTGCCTCCAGAGTGCTGGGATTAAAGGCGTGCGCCACCACTGCCCGGCTCCAATTATCTTCTTTACATCTTTTCTGGTCTATGCCAAATGTGAAATTATTAAAGAAATGGATTAAAACTTGAAAACTAAACTCTCCCTTAAATACTTTTGGTGCTATGTGTCTGCTCTTTGGAATAAACGGATCAGGCACTGAGTTCTATTCAATCACTGGTGTGACAGAGAACACTATCTAATCCATATCTAAAGTCTAATCTTCATATCTGCAGAATGATAGTGTCAACCACAGCCATTCAGATAGGGTGGCCGTCAGCACTTGGCGCCTGGAGTTAGTGAGAATTCAAGAATTATCTGCTATTCCTATCATATCCTTGATCCTTGTAAATTAGCCTTTTTTCTGCCTAATGCTTAATGCTTGGTTTTTGCAGTACTAGGGATTGAACCTGGGACTTTGGAAATGCTAGAGAGGTGCTCTCCCACCGAGCCATACCCCACCCCAGCCCTAATGCTTTCAGTTCTTTTTATTGAAATGAAACCATGAGCTCTGCCAGTGTTGTCCAGGAAGGCGTCTGACTTCTGGGCCTAGGGTTCTTCCCTCCTCAGCTTCCTGAGTGACCAGGCCAACAAGCAAACACTGGCCTTGACATTGGCTGATTTAACATGACTTCTGCGCTTCTTTTGTCTGGACTCCATATAATTTTACTTTCGGTCTTTAGTTTTTTATGTTTACTTATTTATTTGTGTGTGTGTGTGTGGTGTGTGTGGTGTATGTAGTGTGTGTGTGTGTGTGTGTGGTGTGTGTGGTGTGTGTGGTGTATGTAGTATGTGTGTGTGGTGTGTGTGGTGTGTGTGTGTGTGGTGTGTGGGGTGTGTGTGTGTGTGAGGGGGTGTGGTGTGATGTGTGTGGTGTGTGTGGTGTGTGTGTGTGTGTGGTGTGTGTGGTGTGTGTGGTGTGTGTGTGGGTGTGTGGGTGTGTGGTGTGATGTGTGGTGTGTGTGTGTGTGGTGTGTGTGGTGTGATGTGTGTGTGGTGTGTGTGTGTGTGTGTGTCTGCTACGTGGCATTTGGACTATGCAGCATAGGCAGAGAAGCCAAAAGACAACTTTCCAACTTTCAGGGGTCAGTTCTGTCCTTTGCTCAAGAGCTCTGAGGAGTTAATTCAGATCAGGGAATAGTTTTAGTTCTCCATCCTAAGGACTGATACTATCGATATTTTTTTTCTCAAATACACTTTAATTTTATTGTAATTTTTGTATATTCTAACCCTTTCAGCATTTATGTTACGTGTTATCAGCTGGGTCATGGTGGCACACATTTTTATTCCCGGTACTTAGGAGGCAGAGGCAGGCAGATTTCTGAGTTCGAGGCCAGCCTGGTTTACAAAGCAAGTTTAGGACAGCCAGGGCTACTCAGAGAAATCATGTCTCAAACAAACAAACTAGAAAGTTATTAAAAACTACTAAGGATTACGTAGCTTACTTGACTGTTTCTGTGCATGTGTTCCTCCTCTTTCGAGACCTTTGTTTTATGACTCTCACTATGTCACTATGTCAGGTTGGCATCAAACTCTGGATCTTTCTGCCTCAGCCTCCCCAGTGTTAGGATTGCAAGAATTGTACTCTGACGTCTGACTTGTGTTTGGTCTTTAAAAAGTTTATTTATTTATTTTTGAACATGGTGTCTTACTTTGTAACCTAAGATGGTCAGAACTTGGAATCTTTCTGCTCCTAGCTCTGTGCTCTAGGATTATGGATCCATTCCATCATTCTTTGCTTTGGAAGCTCCCACGTTAGTGGCACCAATCCTTCATGAGCATGGAACTCTCAAAACCACACCTTGGAAAAGTTCCCCCCTCTCGACCCTGTGGTGGCGGTGGTGATTGTTTCCAATTAATTTTGGAGGGGACACTTTCAAATCCTGGAAATCAGATCCGAACTCCAGGACAGAGGTAAGGAAATTACAGTGTTCCTTCCTTGGAAGAACCCTGCCTAATAGGAGCAGCGCCCAGTGGGCGGCTTAGGAGGCAGCCATGCTTCAGCTTTGGAATTCGGGTTAATGCACCTTCCAACAGTCCTAATGTCCCTCCATGTGATGCTGCTGCTGAGATACTGAGGACCTGGTTATATTTTCTTTACATGTAAGTTTTTGCTGGGAGGTGGGGCAAGGCTGAAAGCTCATATGACTTTGTTCTTTATCTTCAAAATCAGAAAATTCACAAGGATTTGTTTAAGTGTAATTCATTTGTAAGTAATCTAGCTTTATCATTACTAAACATATAAATTTATATTTATCTCAGAAAATATTTCTCTATTATTTGAGCCAAAATTGTTTCTTCTTAGTTCCATTTTTCCTTTCCTGTAACTGGCATACAATACAATTTCCCCTTTAAAGTATCTACTGCAGTGGTTTCTATTGTATTTACGGAAGGGTGCATTATCACAAGTCTAGTTTAGATCATTTTCACTATCCTAAAAAAGAGGCCTGTACTCATCCATCTGCATTTACTCCTCATTTATTTGGAAACCCTCTAGCCTCAGGCACCAACAATCTACTGTCTATCTCTAGAAACTCTCTACTTTATGTAAGTAGAATCATGAGACACGTGACCTTAGATAACCTTTACCCTTATTGGCGCATGTATTTGTACTTTGCTTTTTTGTTGCCAAACAATATGTGGATATGTCTCATTGTGTCTATTCATTCATCAGCTGGTGAGCCTTGCTGTTAGGAACATTTGTGTTCATGCTTCTTGTGATATATTAAGACTCTCTAGACAGGTGTTTGTAGTTTCTGCCCTTACATTTAGGCCTGCGTGCGCTGTGCGTTAAGTATTGTACCTACTGTAGGGGTGCCCAGCTTCATTCCTTTGCATATGAGTATCCAGTTTGCTCAGAAGACTATTGTTTCTCCACCACATTATTTCAACACCATTGTTGAAATAATACTTGATCACACATGTGTGAGTTTATTTCTAGACTATTCATTTTATAGAGAGAGATCTATAGCTCTCCTTTTGTTACTACGGCCTTTGTTTCCTGTTGCTTTGTAATGAAATTTAAAACCACTATAGTCCCCTTTGTTCTTTTTTCTAAGGTTGCTTTGACTCTTCTGGGTCCCCTATGTTCCTTATGAATTATAGGACCAACTTTTTAGTTTCTACAAAAGCAACTGAGGTTTTGATAGAGATACATTGACTCTGTAGATTAAGCAGAAAAGTCTTGTCATTGTAGCAATGACAAATCTTCACATCTAGCAACATAGGATGTCTTCCTGTTTATTTCTCTCCCTTTTAATGATGTTTTATACTTTACAGTATATGATACTTTCTTTTTCTTTTAAATTTACTTTCCAATACATAAAGATTGCCTCTGCCTTCTCTGTTTTTGTAGAGCTAGATGTGTGAGACCCAGAGCCTACTCCAGCCAATGCTCACATTTTTCTCTTCCTTTCTTTCTCAAGTCTTATTTATTTTATACGTTTGTCTGCAAATATGTCTGTGCCACATGTGTATGTGTGATGTCCAAAGGTCAGGAGAAGGCAGATATCCTAGAACTGGAGTTACAGATGGTTGTGAACAACCATGTAGATGATGGGGATTGAATCTGTGTTTTCCAAAAGAGTGACAAGTTCTCTTAACCACTGAGCCAATTCTCTACCCCACCCTACCCCAACCCCATCCTGTCTTTCTATTCTTTTGAGATGGATATCTTACTATGTTGGCCAAACTGGCCTGGAATGCTACATAGCACCTGTTAGTCTCACACTTGTGAGCCTCCAGCCTCAGTGTCTGAACCTGTAGGATTACAGGTGCTCATCAGCGTTCCTGGCTACTATTTATGTGGTTTTTAGCTTCCAAGGATAGCCTGGTACTCTGATTGCTTCATTTTCACAACAACCTGCCCTTATTACTATTCAGTTTCACTAAGAACATGGAAATCTTGAAAAAAAAAATTTCTCATGGTTCTTGCATTAACTACCTTTTCATTTGTTCTAACTTGTTCTTTCAAATGACAGATTCTCACTCTCATTAGTGATATTTTTTTGTCTACTCATATTTGTGACTAGGAATCTAGACTACTAACCGTTCTTAATTATCATTCATCTGGAATTAGACAGACCAGGATTTGATTCTCCACAGTGGTCCTAAAATCTGTAGTATTAACTTAGAAGTTGGATCTTTTCCTTAACTCTTGGGTAGAAATTTGGTACCCCTTTTTCTCAGAGGAGATGAATTGTTATGATGGTGTACAGAGATAGCAGTTACTAAGTCTTGATCTAATAATCTAGTAGCTGAAACATTGCTTACTAATAAACTTTGGGTATGATGAAAATAGAATATGGATGATCTCAAATGGAAAAAAATAATAAAGTCTGTTAAATGTCTCAGAATTATACAACAAGGCCAGCCACAAAACAGTTTTAAAGAAATCAGCAAAACTGTAAAGGAAACCTGAAAACTCCAAACCTATAGTGTCCATAAATGGATGAAGTCCCCAAGACAGTTTGCTTTTGAGCACCTACTTCTGAGGTGACCACAGAGAATAATGATCCAGGAAGAATAGTCCAGAGTGTGGTGCCAAGTACCAAGGAAACTTTGGCAAAGGAGGACTTCTCCTTGGGAGCAGAACCAGGTTGTAATCACAGAACTTGCCCTGTGGCCAAGCAGCAAGCGTTTGTAAGATTCTGTTATTTGTGCGACACCCCTGAACTTGAACAGCATAAGAAACATTTGTAAATCATTCGTAAATAGATGGGTGAGTGCAAGAACTCATAGACAGTGAAACATCTCATAGAGTTCTAGGAGCTTCAGCTCAATCAGCAGCTCCCAGGAGCATAGACTGCTCTACTGTTTTACAAACAGGGATGCTGATGGAGCCAAGTAACTTGGCCTAATATTATCACTTTTATCACTAACTTTTAACCTTGTTAAAGACTCATTTTGTTTAATGATGAAGCCTAGTGCTATCAGTGCATTAAGCAAGCTTTCTGTAGGAATTCAATAAATATTTGTTGAACTGTTGAAGAATACCAGAAGCCTGTGTTAGACCAAGGTCCTTCTGCCATACTTACTATGATATCTGCATAGTCTAGGTGCTCAGCACTAACAAATAGTCCTTGAACTAAACTGAGTGGAATCTGCACTGTGGTTGTATTTGTGAGATTGGTGAAGGACAATGTTCTTCCTCAATTCCACAGGCCTTGTAAAGGTTCAAATGGACAGTGTTTCTCCCAAAGTTTCTCATCTGCTTTAGCTATTTCTATTTTCTTGTTTCTTTTTTTTGTTTTTGAGACAGGTAACTTGCTATATAGACAGGGTAGTCTCAAGCTCACTACATAGCCCAGGCTGGCCTGCCACTCACAACCTTGCCTCAGCCTCCTGAGTGCTGGAATCAGATGTATGTCGTTGAAAGTGGTTTTCTTTGTTTAACTCTGTGTGAACTTAGGTTACACGAGGTGATCCTGGACCTCAGGTTACTGCTGAACTTCCCGTTCCACACCTATGTGTGCTCAGTTCTTATGCGGTTACAATCTGAGTTTTCTTTTTTAATATGATAAATTAAACTGCTAACCCTCTGTACCTTCTATGTTGTCGTTACTTTTCTGTACTTTGCATCAAGCACGATGTCTCTGGCAGCAGTTTCAGTTCAAGAAAATGAGCTGCAGCTTTGAATACCAGAGGCCATCAACTGTGAAAATTAGAGTGGCATTTGTCACTATCCAGCCACAGCATCCCTCCAGAACTTTTGTCCCTGTAGCAACCATTAAGGACTAGGGCCAGCTGGAAGTGGCTGCTCTTGGGGAAGTTTCCCTGTGGTCTACGGGAGGCTCTGCAGGAGCCAGGGAGGACCTGGAGCCACGACTGCAGAGTAGGACCAGTGTCTTGAAGCTCCACTGGAGAGGTACAGAAATCTGCTGGGGCTTGGAGTTCCAGGGTGGGTTTGGTTTTGACTACCGACTCATGCAAAAGGCCAAGGGCTTTTGACGACTATTGCCCAGGCAATGGAACTTTGTCACTAGATGACAAAGAAGTCACACAGTGACTTGAGAGCACTCTGAATGAAGTAGGATACTGAAAGAAAATAATTGTACTTCTTGACCACGCTCTGCAGCAGCACTAGGGGGCAATCCTTCTTTCCAGAAGACCCCCAGCACACTGCCTCCTCCCTGTGAGTGGCCACACACATCATCTGTGTGCTGGAGTTCTCAAATCCAAGCATGAAGGCTGCATGTAGGGCTCCGCAGCACATGAGCGTGTATTTGGCATCGTGTGCTCCCCGACACTCTAGGGGTTGAAGGCGAGGGAGCCCAAAAGGCCACCAGGGCGCTCAAGCCAGGAGGGGAAAGAGAGGAGGGGGGCGAGCAGGAGGGGCAGCACCTGAGGAATCCGCCTCCGGCCGCAGTGGCGCCTCGCTCCGCCCCCGGGAACTGAGCGCGCAGCCCGCGCCCTGCCGCAGAGACTCCAGCCAACCCGCGGCGCTAGCCCCTCGGAGCCGAGCGCAGCACGGAGCCGCCCGGGGCTGTAGAGACCACCCTGACCCTCTGCCCTTGCCCCCGCCGGAACCAGGTGAGCAGCTGCGGGGACTCGCGGGGACCCGGAGGCGAGGGGACTCAGTGGCGGGCAGGGCCTGTCCTCTGGTGGGCTGGACACCTTTCCTACGCAGGGCCGCGGACTTTCTTCTGGAGGAACTGGGAGGCGGCGCGGGAGTGGAGTGACTCGTGCGGCCCGGCAGGCGCCTGTGCCAGCGGGAAACAAACCCCATCCCGGTCCCCGTCCCTGGCTACCTCATTTCACTGCCTGTGGCCACAGGCCTGTCACTCTGGCTTCGCTGCTGCCTTTGTGGCGGGAGGGAGATGGCTGATGTGGTGAGGGGTGAAGGAGACTGCGGCGAGGGGGCGCGTCCCGGCCGCTCTCCGAGCACGAGGGGACGGCTAGCGGTCCCCGAGCACTGGATGGACGGCGAGAAGCGAGGCTTGGAGATATCCGCGCAGAGGATGGGTAGAGCCAGGCTTGGGAAAGTTGAGAGTAGCCAGATGTGGTCAGGCATTCGCTGGGGTCCACGCCAAATGTCACTTCGTCACAAGCGCGTCTTCCGGTCATCATTTCCATTTATCTGAGAACGGTTCCTATCAGCCCTTATTCGGAATGGGATACAAAGGGTTGCATTGACAGCTGACTGTGAAAATATACGGTGAGGTGAGGAGTGCCCTGGCCAGGCGGGGTGAAGGTGGGTGGTTGGTTAGAGTCCCTGATTCCTGAAGTCCTTCTTCGGAGCTTCATTAAAAGGAGATTATCTGTTCACTGCATGGAGCTTCTCTTTTAAACCAAGCCTAAAAAGCATGCACGACAGAGAGGGTTCTTGCTCCAGAAAGCTAAGAACTGAGTTGTGTTCCTATAAACTCCATCCCGGACCCGTGTCCCTGACTAGAGAAAAACAAATTTTGATTTCTACTTTTGAAACGGTGAGATTCTCCGCTCTGCCGCTTTTGAGAAACCATCCTGGAATGCCACTTTAAAATAGCCTTTTAGATATAAGCAGTTCAAAAGGGTTTAATCAAATTTTCCTTTTAAAAAACCTCCCGTTCCTCTGTCGAGTTCTGGTCTGAAACTCTGCCTTGAGTTTAGTTATTGTTTTGATTCTTTTTTTCTTTCTGAAAACTGGTGAAATTGCAATGTGAAAAATTCATTTAAAAGAGAAAACTTTAGAATAGTTGTTCTGTTGAATTAGTAATAAAATTACATACATATAAGTATGTATTTTAAAAGGAAATATAAACTTTAATAAACACTGAGATGTAGCAGAAATTTGGTAACAATTTCAAGCGACATCAAAGAGTGTGCGGTACAAATTAAACTCCCTCTTCTATCCGTAGTTTCTTCTTCTGGAGGCAGCCACAGTTGTCAATTTATATGATAAATTCCTGGTCAAATAGAAATAGAGGAGAAAGGGGGTAGAATACAAGTAAAGACTGCCCATATCTAGACGCATATGCATATTAATAATAGCAATTACCAGTTTGATGTCCTTTTGTGATGACATAAACGTTTATTTGGCCTGTGGGGGGTACTTACTACCTTTATGATCAGTTAGAAAGCTAAAATCTAAGAACAAATGTTTAAGTGCAAAGTAGAACACCCTTCTTCAAGCTTGTTCTTGTAACCTTTATTTCCCTCTATCTTGGACCTCTAGGAAGCCGAGCTAATGGTAGTTACTTTGTCCACCAGAATGTTTCTCTGAAAACATCAAGTAGACATTTGTAATCTCTCCTTGGCCCGTAACATATATAACAACATTTTAAAGGGGTGGTGGCATAGCTCCCTGGGTTCAAACTACACACACACACACACACACACACACACACACACAATACAAAGCAAGAGGCACATGGAGGCCAAGTTTAAGATCACTTTATTTCAGATTTAAGGCCTAGATTTGCCATAAACTAACCACAGAAAGTACTTTTCTTGGCAGTGTTCTCCTGCTCCTGTCACCTTAGTTAAGGAATTACTAGGTAGCTTTTCAAGGGTCCTTCTGACTCCTAAGTTCTATTGTTAACATAGTTGAGGTGTTGTTAAGACTAGATCCGAATTGGACTGTAGATAACTCGTCAGTGGGATAAGAATATTCTGGAGGTAGATTCATAAAGTAGAGGTTAGAGATGTTTGAAGTACATTTCTGTTCCTAGGATTTGATATCTTTGGGGAACAGTGACTTGACTTTTCCCCACAGTGTCTGTTTCTGCTGGTGGAGGAGGCCAAATCTGGGGCTAAATGGGCCTCTGCATGTCACCTCAGAGAGAGAATCCTCTTCACAAACATGGTGCTATTTTAAGGAAAACCACTTTTCCCAAATTGTTACTTTTCTCTTGTGGTAAAGTGGAAGTGAAGTTCATTTGTCTCAAAGAGTCTTGACAATTTAATTAGTAACTTTCTAGAGTGTTGAGGCTAGAAATACTCTTTACAGCTATGATATTTTGGTTACTATGTAAGTATACATTCATATTCTTAATAGGAAAGGAAACTTCAGATAATACCCAGCCACTGAACTGAATGGGGAGTGATTACAAAGTTGGGAAAGTAAAAACATTTAATTTGGGTCACTATGAGTAACCTCAGTTAAGGGATTTAAAAATATACTACAGGTAGTGATTGCCAAGATCTTTGCTATTAAGATGGAGGTCTGTTCTACAAATGAATGACAGCAAAAATCTTGAAAATGCTTGATGGGGATGCTAAGATCATGAATTAGAAGAATACATTTGTAAAGACACTTAAGTGATCTTGATTTACTGACAAACTCCCCATAGATTAAGATTTGGGATTTTTGCAGTAATGAAAAAAAAAAGTGACCATTCTATGACTGTAAACATTGTTCCTCCTTCTTCCCATCTTCCTTTGCCCTTTCCCCACTTCTCAAGGCCTTAGGATTGTTTTACAGAGAAGCAACATAATGTGGTTGTAAATGGGTGGCTTCGAAGTTAAAAGTTCTGGGTTTAAACCTAGTTATAACATATAATGGGAGTATTGGTTAAGGAACTGACTTTAGAATTTAACTTTCTGTAATGGTAGTTCTCTAAAAGGTTAAGGTAAAGGAAATAACACAAGAAAACACATATGAATGCTCTCCCTTTTATTAGGAAAACTTCACATTTCTGGAAAATTGAAACAATTAAATTCTTAGTATTTGGTCAGGGTAAAATTGAATCCATTTTTTTAATTTGCAGTTCTTGATCTTGTGCATGGGAGGAATTTTGCTCTGGTTTTCTAAATGGAGTTATGGGCACATTGTTGCTTCCATGCTTTTGTGCTGGACTATAAGATGGCTGTGTCAACAAAGTCAGTGACAGTATTCATGCAGACATTAAGTCATCCAGTAACCGTTCCTAGATCAGTTGTAGTTTTGTTTGTTTTCACTCTGTGCTTCCTAGCTATCATTGGTTTAAACTTGGGAAAGTCACTGTTAAAATTAATGTCTAGCATCATACATAAGTCTTATTAAAGTGACAAGAGTAGTCTCTCTTTCCCTGAAGGGCTGCTTTACAAGCAGTAGCATTGGGGTCATAATTTATGATCTTTTTTTTCTTTCAATTAAGAATACTTCTAAATAAATCAGAGAGAGAGAGAGAGAAAATTTATGACCTCCAATTAGGTTATCTTAGGCTACAAATGGATCATGAAGTTATGCCCTTTGACTAGAGCTCTTATACAGTCAAGGTAGCTTAGTCTACACAAAATCATGCCCTTGTAAGTTCTGGAGCACCAGCGGCCCTGATATTTTTGGCAAACACACACCCAGTGTGGATAAAGCTCCTCTTTGTGCCTTGAGCTCCAGGTGGGCTCTATTGTGTACTCTTTCTTTATCCCTATTCTTGATTGACTGGCCACTCCTCCAAGTCCAGATGTGAAGTCACATAGTCACAACTCTGTATTTACCTCTACCACACACTGGTCAGTGTATGGTTTCTGCCCTGTCTATACACAGCAAAGCAGATAGAGAACTGTCTTTTTCTTGTACTTTATGACTCTCTTCAGTAGTCCCTACAGTAGACTGCAGTGATTGGCAATCAACCCTTGAGAAATGTTTGCTTCAGGGAACCATGTCTTGGATTACCTTCTCTGTTCCTGGGCATGGTTCTATTTTTGTGATACCACTCTAGAAGCAGACTTCAATCAAAGCCTGTACTGGTGAGTTCACTTGTATTTACAAGGTTAAGAGACTTTCTTGATTTGGCTCTTTTAACTTTTTGTGTGCTCAGAAGGGGTTTCTTGTGTTTTGTTCTGGAAAATGAGATAAGCAATTACTGCTTTAGTTACCAACTTTTTGCAAAGAACTGTTGTAAAGATAAAATGGAAGAATGTGGTCTTGTTTTTAGGGGAAAGGCCCCCACATTTGTACTATGTTGTCGAAGTTACACACTGTTACTTACACACTGTTACAACACCCTTTGTAGACTTTGAAAAAGCTTCAACTCAGTGTGATAGAGCTTGGAGCTAGGTTCAGTGTCTAAGCTGTAATCTGTTGAGTTAGAAACTCTGGGAAGCAGGGCTACCAGTCTACATCTTAACAATCTATATAATGCTGGGTGACTCTTCTAGGGAGAAAGAAACTACAACACCTACTAAAAAAGTGTTCTACAAGATAAATGTTAGTTGTACATGGATCTGAAATGTCATCAAGTCATTTGGCATGCTAAACATAGGATGAAACTTAGCTATTATTATTATTATCTACTATTTGACATTTAATCTCTTAAAATGTAATTCAGGCAAGAATGACACCAAACATTAACATGTGAGGTGATGCAGAATGGTAACCCTTGTTACAGTTGATGGCAGAACCTTGAAGGCTCCTCCAGCTGTTGTCTAGCCACTGGGCACTGTGGCTAGGCTGTTTAATAGGCTAGATAAAGCACAAAATTCACAATTTTGTATGAACTTAAATGTTGGCAGTGGATTTTAATGACAAAAAATTGACCCAACAAACAAATCTGGAAGCTAAATCATTTCCATCCTTGGCATCAAGCAGTGTGGGTAAAAATATTTGTAACTAACTTGTGATGACAGAAGAAATGGTGCTGTTCACATGATAATAAACAAGAGAAACAGGCATTTTTCAGTGCTCAGATCATAAAATTACAATAGATGAAGGTTGTGTCACCTATAGGTTCTATTAAGAGTGGAGGTAAACATTCAGGTTTTTCTGGAGAGCAATTTGGTATCATGTATCATGACCTAATCAACTGCCTATTCTAAGACAGTAACCCCAGGCCATAGGTAGCTAATTAAACATGAGCTAATTAACACCTTCAAGTCAACTTAGTTTCTCAACCCTGCTAGTCAAATTTAAGTGCTCAAGAGCTACGTGTGGTTGCTGACTGCCCTGCTGGGCAGTATAAATAAGAACGATTTTTGTATAGGAGTAAGTTCAGTTGGAGGGCACTAAATTCCTCAGAAATTTCCCTCCTAGGAATTTGTTGGGAAGAAATAATTAGACCTGATGTGGCAGCTCACAGCTGTAATCTGAGTGCTCAGGAGCCTGAGGCAGGAGGAGCTGGAACTGGTGGCCAGCCTGAACTACTTAGTAACTCTGTTTCAAAGAAAAAGGACATTTTTTTTTTCAACATATGTAACAGAAGCATATAACAAAATTAAAAGTAAAAGTTTAGGGCTAGAGAGATGGTCCGGTGGGTAAAGATGCTTGCCTGATGACCTGAGGAAGGAGTGAACCAACTCTGGCAAGTTGTCCCCTGACCTCTCCACATATATCATGCATGCACACACACAGTGACTAAGTAAGTAAGTAAACAAATAAATGTTTAAAAAAGAGTATACCGTTTAGAAAGAACGTAACACCAGGTTAAAAGGAAAAAGTCAGCCAGCAGTAAATAGTTGTGAAAATTGTATTGAATCCATTAGATGAGAATATCTATGATAGGATCATTTTGCTCATTTAGGTAGATAGCTTAGGCACAAGAAATGAGAGAGCCCATCCTCTTGAAAAAATACATAGCCTTTCCCCACGGGTTCTTGTTAGCCTTCCCTCTATTGTTGAATTGAATTGTTGTTGAATGAGATTCTCTAGCAGGAACGAAGAATCTGTGAATTCATAAACTCTGCCTCCATCTGTGCACCCCTCAAGCTGCATATGTGTCACATGACGGAGTACAACTCCTGAGCTCTGTATAAGGTCCTGTTCTACTGTGGGATGCTACTGTGAAAATATGTGACTCTCCATCTTTGCAGGATAAGCAAAGTGCTGAACAACAAAGAATGATTAAGACATGGGCCTTACGGATATTAGACTGTGGAGTGCTAGAGAGGAACGCAGAGCCTGATAGTCCTGCAGATCCAAAGCTGCAGGACCTCCCTGACACAGGGCGACAGCAGGAGATACGAGATATCCCCATGCAGATCTCACATTGATGGTGTAGCAGAAGCTAGAGGCCTCAGACCAGACCACTGCAATGAACATTGCAAGTAAAGCTGTTTGGGCAAAAGGGTGCACTGTGGGACACACTGTGACACACCAAAGCGTTCACACCAAAGCTTCCACAGTGAGAATTTTTTTGTTGTTGTTGGTCTATTAGTTTTGTTTTCTTGGGGCAGGGGGAGGTTGCAGGGTTGGAGGGCAAATATGGAGGGATTAGGAGACGAGAGGAGTTGGGAACATGGTGTGTAATTCACAAAGAATCAATAAAAAGTTTTTAAAAAGAAAGAAGAAAGAGAATGAAAAGAAGTGAGCCTGAGGCTGTATCCTTCAGAAGCAACACTGAGTGTAGACTTGAGTTGGTGGGGGACTGAGCCCTTGGGAGTTTACAGATGAGGTTGGAGAGGAGTCTTACATCAATTCCTTGTCTTCTCTGGTGTGCCGCAGCTGTGAATTCTTTGGAAGGAAATCAAACGTCCCCAAGGTCACTGTGTTTCAGGGTCAACACTTGTCACATTTGCTTGTGAAATTTAGTCCTGACTTACTGACTAACCATGTCTGAGGTGCAACCTATGAATGTACCTTGTAAGACTTCCCTAGTCTTTTCCTGGACTCAAAAGTTAGATCTCCCTCAACATATCACCCTATAGACTTGGTTTTATAGCATAGATGATGGGAAGTTGCTATGGCTGCAGGTTCCGGTGTGCAGAGAAGATACGACTAGAGTATCACTTCTTTTATTTACTGTGTCATTAAATCAGATGTAAACCACTGTTTCATTGAGCTTATTGATCTATCTTCATGGCATTTAGGGGACAGAAAACTATCACTATCGATTGTATCCAAATCAGAGAGCCAAGGAAATATCTCCTGACATTTTTGCCTTGTCTCCTCCAAGTCTGTTCCTTTTCTTTTAAATTTAAAACTTTTATTTGATTTATTTATGTAAGTGTGTGGGGGTGGAGGTGTGCTTGTGTGCCACAGCATATGCTACTTTGTCAGGGTCCTTTTACCTTGACCTGAGCTTCAGGGATTGAACTCAGGTCATCAGGCTTCTTGGCAAGCCCTGAGCCATGTCAACTGTCCTGTCTGCACCCCACCCCACCCCACCTTTTAAGGAAGAGCTTAAATCTGTTATATTGCTTAATTTTTTTCCTTCCTGTCATCTTTAAATCTGGTCTTAAATATCAGTAAATCTTGGAATCAAGTATGTTAGTAGCTACCCGGTTTACATCTCTGCGAATCTGTATATACATGTACATATTTACCAACAGAAGTACTTTTGTAGCAATGAGATTATATCATAGTTTTTAAACCTAGTAGTCATTTCTTTCTTTTAAATTACTTTTATTGTATGTCTCTCTGTGTATATGCATGCATTGAACTGTGGTGTGTATGTGGAAGTCAGAAAACAGCTGTGTGGAGTTGGTTCTCTCCATCTCCATCTGCCTGTATGTGGGTTCCTCAGATGCCAGGCATGCATCAGCGGGCAGCGAGTGCTGCCAACCACTAAGCTGCCTCACTAGTATAAGGGCAGACTTGTAGGCTCTCTCTCTTTCACTGTCTCTCTCTTTCTCCTTCTCACTCTCTCTCTCCCTCTTTCTCACCTCTCTCACTTTCTCTCTTGCTCTTCCTTCCTTCCTTCAAGAGCGGTATTGGGCCCCTTGGAGCTGGCGTCGCAGGCAGTTGTGAGGTACCTCATATGAATGTTGGGAACTGAGTCCAAGTGCTCAGCCAGAGCAGTCAGTGCTCTTAACCTCTGAGCCATCTCTCCAGCCCTTAAAATGTGTATAATACTTTAAAAATATATTGCAAATAATATGGTTAACTGTTTACAGAATCACAGTTTGAAATAGTCAGTAAATATAAAAAATGCCTAGCTCTATTTTTTTGGAAATTCAGTGACAAATCATAATAAGGTATACCACTTGATGATATTAATATAGAATGTTAATATACAATAAAATGTCAAAAATCAGATTGTTTCCTCACTGAAAAACTTATGTAGATATTTTGTTCTAAAATTTATATTAAAATTTACATTAAAGCCATGAAACCTAATCCCCCCTCCCAAAGTTTTCTGTTTGTTAAGAGAACATGAAAGAAAATGACTTTTATTCTTTTTTGACTTGGGCCAAACCTAAAAGGTGAGAATGAAGCAGAGAAAATGACTGTGTTTTAAGTTACCCCTTTTTATCTGCTGAGGTTTGAAGTAAGAGCCTCACACATGGCAGGAAAGTACTCTACTGTTGAGCCAACTCTCTGGAAATTATAGCCTTTACATGTTTATTAGTTCTTTGAGAATTTCATACAATGTATTTTGATTTTATTTACCCCTTCCCCTGAAAATTAAAATGTGATATAAATTGCAGTGCATTCTGTGTTCAGGAGGGTTCTCTGTCATTTCTGAATGGAGTGTGAGTAGATGTTGCAGCCAGAGGTGAGACAACAATACCATGTTTTGTTTTGTGATTTTCCCGAGGTCATCTGGCTTGCTCTGCTTGCCTTCTGTTTCATCATGGTTCCCAGTGTCTTCTCAGAGCTGAAAGTACTGAATACTCATTGTTGGGAGAAATTATATTTTAGTATGTTTAGATTTTAAATATGATTTTTTTAAAAAAATAAATTGAAAGTTGCTTATTTATTTTTGCATGTAAATGTTTTTGCCTCAATGTTTGTATGTATATCATGTGTCTGCCTAGTTCCTGAGAAGGTCAGAAGAAGGCATCAAATCTCCTGGTACTAGAGTTATGGGTGGTTGTGAGCCACCATGTAGGTGCTAGGAATCTAATCTAGGTCGTCCGCAAGAGTGACAAGTGCTTTAAATCACTGAGCCATCTCTCCAGCCCCTTAAATAGAATCTTAAGTAGAACAAGAACATGGCAACAATATAAAAGTCAGAAAAGAAACATTCCTTATAGTCTTAACAGTCTTAAAAATGTGTCATTGCTATTTTGTGTGAAAGAGTCATCAAAATGTATAAATAATTTTAAACAATAGTACAGTAGATTTATCTCTAGCATTTCCACAATCCCTGGGTGACATAGGCGTTGCATTTCCATGGTCTCAGTGACATCATCACTATCAGCTGCATGTAGCAAAAGAAAAGCAAGTGCATTTAATAGCAATAAATTTGCTCTATCACTAACATATCCAAAGAGCTGTAAGAGAGGAAACAGTCAACACCAGACACAAAAGATCTCTTTCTGTGTGATGTTCATGTATCTGGTTTTGTTTTTCTTGAGAGATAGTCTTCTGTTTAGCACAGGCTACTCTCTTAACTCACAAGCCTCCTGTCTGAGCCTCTAGAGCACAAAAATTACAGGTGTGGACCTGGTTGCCGCGCCCCTAAGGTACTCTCCTATCAGCTTTGTGGAATTTGTCTTGGTCTAGCAAGATTTTATTATCCCAATACTTTGCAGCATACTCAAGATTTAAATGGTCACCCAGTTCTCACTAGATGCAGAAAAAGAAAAATGCTGAAAAAGAAAAACGCTATTTATTTATTTATTTAGACAGGATTTTACTATGTAGCCCTGGTTGGCCTGAAACTTGCTGTATAAACCAACCTCTCAAGTACAGGCATTATAGGCTTGTGCTACGATGTCTACTTAAATGTTTGTTTTAAAGAAAGTTTAATCAAATTCCTAAAGAGAGGCCCAAATCTCTTTGGCCAAAAATTTATCAATGACCATTGACAAGGAAAATGGAGGCCTGTGGAACCTTTGAGATTTCCCTTAACCTGGAGGAAAGGTCTTCTCTGAGATAAGCACGCGTGAATTTGGGAGTTGTTAATAAGAAAGGTGAGAAAATGGCTGGTTAGGCAGTCAGCAGTCTTTAGCATGAAGCTGAATTCCCTTAGTTCCCTTCAAGGCTTTTATAGTCTAATGCCACAATAGGAAACCTCAGTTCTCAAGAAGCCAATCAGTTGTCTCCTCTGCCTGTGAATCTTACCTGAACATTCTGGCCTTTATCTCGATTCATGTTTCTTTTTCATAAAATGTTCTCCTTAAAATTTAGAACATATATGGCTGTTTAAATAAAAGTTAATTAAAATATGTTTGGTGTGTGCAGATGTGTATGTGTAGGGCAGAGGACAACCCCAGGCGCCATCCTTAGATACACTGTTCACCTCCTTGACAACCCCAGGCGCCATCCTTAGATACACTGTTCACCTCCTTGACAACCCCAGGCGCCATCCTTAGATACATTGTTCACCTCCTTGACAACCCCAGGCGCCATCCTTAGATACACTGTTCACCTCCTTGACAACACCAGGGGCCATCCTTAGATACACTGTTCACCTCCTTTGAGACAGTGTTTCTCATAGCGATCTGGGGGCTCACCAGTTAAACTATCCCCTCCCAGGGATCAGCTGCTAAAAGTGATGCATGTTTGACAATGTTCTTAGTGAAAAATTATATTGGAATTGTTTGAGGCTGGGAGACCATCTGGATAATCCACCAAAGTGGTTAAGTCTGAAGTGATTCAGTGATATTATTTCAGATATTCTAACGGGTTGATACTGCTGTAGAGACCCCTGAGCCAGGAGTATGTCTTATCTAAATGATGCCTTGGAATAGGATTGGTTTAGGAATTGCATAATGCATAGTATTGTTGCATATCTGTCATTCAGAGCATAGGATGAGGGGGAGGGAAGGAGAATAGAATATTTGTATATGCACAAAACACTGTCTTTGAAAATTAGCTATAAAAGACGTTGTGACTCCTGTACTCTTTTCTGCTTAATCTTCTCACAGAATTTAATAATTTGCAACAGCTTTAATGGTCTTGTTTGATGCTTTAATTAATGAAGGCCAATGGATCCTGTCTCACATATTGTACATACATTGTTTCTAACCTGTGAAATTTTTATTTTTAAAGTTAAAAAAAGAAAGAAAGAAAAGAAAAGAAAAGAAAAAGGGAAGCTCAAGAAGATACACTGTTTCACAAACCCACTAGGGAGTGAGTGTTAAGCGTGAACGCAGACAGAGCCTGCTCGGTTTTAGAGCCATCTTTCCTTCCTTAAGTCATCCTCTTGACATTTTTGTGTATAAGACCCAATGGATATTAATTGTGTTTTAAAATATTTTAGTGTCCAGGAAGACCAGTTGTGGTAGATGTGTGCAGAAGTGACACATTACTCTTCCATACCTCAGGGGAAACAGGCTGTGCATGGCTGTATTGTGGTCCTGAAGGATCAGTCAGTAGGGATCAAACCCTGGGTTCACTCACCAAGCTTGAACCAAGGGTCCAAAACTGCAGATGATTTGATTCTTTTCTTTATTTCTGTATCTGCAGCTCTTAGAACAAACAGATAGAATAAATATTTATTAATCAGCAAATAAAAACCATCTGTTGAGACCTGCTAGCTTTAGTCTATGACTGTATAGCCTCCTGACCTGAATCAAACTTCATTCAGATCAAAGCCATTGCCCACAGAACCCTGTAGGGAAAGAGGGAGAGGAGATGGGGCAGTATAACCTTCCTACCTTCATTGGAATACCAGGCTAAGGCTCGTGTCCTTTGAAAGTTAGGTTGGTAACATCTTTTGAATAAAGGTTGACAACAAGGGAAATAAATCCAAAACAATTCTGGGGCTGAGGTTGAAAGGAGATTAATTTTATTTCTCACTTACGAAGTTTACAAAATTATGTCTGTAATTCTTTTGCATATTTTATTCATTCTCGAATTTACATATTTAATAATTTACTTAAATGCTTTAAGTAACATAGGCTTGGTGCACGCCTTTAATCCCAGCACTCAAGTGGCAGAGGCAGGTGGATCAGAGCAGCCTCATCTACAGAGTGAGTTCCAGGACAGCCAGGGCTACACAGAGAAACCCAGTCTCTAAAACAAAAACAAGAACAACAGAAAAAGGAAGTCATGAATTTCTAGTTATAATACCACATAGTGGGATAGAACCATGAAAGGGATAGTAGGCATAAGTATTCTGTAAAATGTAACCGTTTTTATAGCGAATAAATACTATAATTCATATTCCTGACTAGGTTTTAAATTGGCAAAACCTCCCCAAACCGAAGCACTGTAGGAGTTAAACCTCCCCAAACC
>JADRCH010000086.1:687706-701930 GCA_019843965.1 Rhynchomys soricoides
CCGAAGCACTGTAGGGGTTAAACCTCCCCAAACCGAAGCACTGTAGGAGTTAAACCTCCCCAAACCGAAGCACTGTAGGGGTTAAACCTCCCCAAACCGAAGCACTGTAGGGTGTTTCAGATACTCTTTCCAGCAGATTATCCTAAGTCTGTGTGTGGCAGGAAGCCAAAGTTCACGTAGTGTAGACAGTATATTCTGTTTTAGATTAACGGCTGTGATTAGTCTGTAGTGATATATTTTTTTTAAGGCAACAATAATTATAATATCAAACTGTCTCTCAGTTTTCATTTGGATAAGAAGTAATTATTTTCCCAAATGAATTTGTCACTTCCTGAAAAAATATTTTTCCTTATAGTTCTCTGACTGAGCAAGAGGTTGGTATCCAGTGGTGATGATATAATTCTCCACTGGGCAGGAAATGAATGCTAGAATGAAGTTACTAAGACTTTGTTAGGCATCTGTGGCTGGAATGAGTTCTGAGAGAGACAGATACACGCAGAGTAGTTCCTTCCCTGGGGAAAATGACAGCCTGGTCCTGGGGCTTGTGGTTCTGTAGATTTAGATTTAATTTCATATGAAGCATATTCCTCAAGCCATCACTAATGCAATAAGAATCACACAGCATAATATGTAAGGGTATTCTGTTTTCCAACACCAAAATTATAAAGGAATCTAATTAAAGCTGGAACCTAATGAAGTTTAAATACACATTCCTCTCTCATTTTTTAAAAATTTTATTTAAACTTTAAACTTGTTTCTGGGGCGTTGAAATCTGAAGCAACTGGGGTGATGCTGAGGCTGAGCTCTGTTAGGTCACTGATGCTTCGTGGATACTAAAACTGACATGCATCCTTTGGAGAGGGGTAAAAATTGTGTATGTATAGGTACATGTGTATGTATGCATGGTGTAATGTATGTGCATGTAATGGTGCAGGGGTGGAGGTCAGAAGACAACTTTCAGGAGTGGGTTCTTTCCTTCTACCACATGGGGTCCTGGGGATCGAATTCAGATCTCAAGGACCACCTCACTGGCTCATGTGCTTTATTATCTATCTATCTGGCTTGGACTCACCAGTCCTCTAGACTAGCTGCCTAGTAAGCTTAGAGATCCACCTGCTTCTACCTCCCCAGTGCTAGGATTAGGGCCACATAGCCCTGCATCTGGCTGTTCTGTGAATGCTGGAGTTTCAACTCATTTCCTTTTCACACTGAATTATCTCCTCTGCCCAGAAGGATGGAGGAGAATGGAGTATCAATGTGAGTTCATGTCCTTCTTTTGTATTATATAGCAGAAGCCGATTTTTAATAAATGTACTCCTGTTGAGATGACATTTCTGTAACAAGTTTAATGCACATGGAATTATCAATTAGGAAGCAAATAAATGAAAGCTTATTTTAACCATTAGGTTATATTCAAAGCACATTTACAATTATATAAGGTGACTTCATATATATGTAATATTCTACTGATACATGTAGATTATGAAGAAAATAATAAACTCATAAGCATATTTCTTAAAGCATCTTAAAAATTATTTTTTAAAGGCAGAGGCAGGCAGGTCTCCGAGTTTGAGGCCAATTCAGAGTGGGTTCTAGGATGCCCAGAGATATTCAGAGAAACTCTGCCTCAGAAGAACCAATCATCAGCTTATATATTAGCTTACAAAGTAGTGGATGTCCATGTTTTTTTCTTCACACACCCTGCTTTTCAGTCAGCTCACCTCCCAAGCCTTTAACCCTTAGTCCTCCCCCTCCCCTTTCATGTCACATGTTTCTAAAGTATTTTCTTATCATTAATTCAGGCATTGGGACTCTTGGTGCTTTTCATCAATGAAAACTGTGTGCTAACTTTGCTCTTGGTATATTTTTTATTCTGTATAGTAATTTAAAAATGAGATGAGATCGATTAAACATTTATCACAGATATTATCTATTTATAAGTTTTCTATTAGTTTGATGAAATTAAATTTTGTACCAGATTTGTAAGGCAGAAAGTCCAAGTTAGAGAACAAAGTGGAAAAAATAAAAAGGCTTAGTTAACATGATTAGAACACAGCACCTACATGTTTTCAATCCTTATTTTATCTGTTTAATGTTATTTTAAAATACATTAAAGAAAAAAGATTTTCTTACTTAAAGAAGTTAAGCTGCAAGATTTTTAGTTTATTATATTATATAGTCATTTATTGTTGTTGTATAGTTTTACTAAAATGTGGTTTGCACACAGGGAGTCTGTTGGGTTTTGGGAGTAGAGTCTTCTTTTGTCTTAGATTTAATTTTGTCTTCATTTGTAAAGCATTGCCACATAAATCCCAAGGAAGTGGCGTATGAAGCTGTCTGTTTAAAAATAGCTGTGTGGTGACAAATTCTCATTCCTCCAAGAACTGGAGACTTAGACCTCTGACGGCATGGGTGTATTCCGAGGTGGTTAGGGCAGCTTTTGTGTATGTTTCATTTAAATGTAAATTTATCTGAGAGACTCTAAAGATGGGCTCAAAAGTAAAGAGAATTTTAACATGAATAGTCATTTTTTTTCATGAATACTGAAATCCCTGTTTTATACTAAAGAAAGAAAGAAAAAACAAATAAAAACTAAACATTGAACAGCCAATATTTAACTAGCCTATTTTTAAAAGATTCTTAATTGGATATTAATTTTCTTTTTTTAACAGTGTTTCTAAGAATTAAATGAAACAAAAAATAATTTGTACTCCTTAAATGAACAATAGTCAGGCAGTGTATAGGATGATTCTGAATATTATTTAGTGCTATTATGTAAAGAAAAACAGTACTGTTTTAAGTAGAAATTTAGATGGTAGAAATACATCTTTAAAAAGTAAACCTGAGACACCAAAAACAACTATTGCAGACAGCATAAGCACATTGATATAATGTATGACCCACACATGTATGAACTCTATGGATCTAGGATCTGTTTTATCCTAAATAAAATTTGGCCTCATCCTGTGATTATAAATTATTCAAAAACAGTTAGGAAGTAAGTTTTCAAGAGTTTCTACTTCTCTCTTACCACCACTGACATGAATGGTCAAGATTGCTAGCTCTAGGAATTGTGCTTTTATCCTGTAGTCACCACTGGCATTGTCAGCTGCCACGACATCCTCTCCTGGAAGGGGACTTTCTGCTGTCTTCAGAGCCCTTTCTACTTTCCTATAATAAAACAGGCCATTTCTTAGGGCTGCTGTTGATGGCATGTTTTGAAGTCATGTTTTTCTTCAGTCACTGTCCTACTAGCACATGATTATCTTGTGTTAAAAAAACCAACAAATAGCCCCCACACTTCTTTGATCTACCCTAACCATTCTATATGTTAATTTTGGAAGAGTAACACTGCAGCATGCCAATAAAATGTACTCCTGCATTGACATTTTCAAAGTAATTATAAAAAAGGATTATAAAGTTTACTGAAGGGGTTACTATTTGTTGGCTGATAAAATTTACTTAAGCCCCCAAAATGTAAATATTTCCCTAGCCAACCCCTATGGAGTCAAGGGTTCCTTTCAAAGAAAAGAATGTATTTATTCTAAGCCTCATTTTAGCATAAAGGAGTGGGTTGAACATTTTTTATGGGTCCTTAATTTTTATTTACACCAGACTTTGATAACGAAGTTTCTATCACGTGCTTGCAGATTTGAGGCACAATTTCTCATGTTTTACTCTAATCATTGCTGTTCAAAACTGAGTTTTCCAGTAACCAACAGGGGTTTGAATATATGCGTGCAGTAGAAATTTAGGGCACAGGTTCTTTTGAATTAAAGTCAGATACATCATTTTGAAAACAAAATCAGTGAATGTTTTTCTTGTTTTCCCTGAGTTGCGGTGGCAAATGCTGAGGTATTTTCTTTGCAAACAGAAATGTAAGCACCATTCTTACATGTACCTCTCCCATTAAACACAGATCTTTTTCTTGCTTCTTCTACAGCTTTTTATTCTCTTCCTCCAAGCTCCTGAGGCTTACAGGGAGTGAATTCTAAATTCAGTCTCTGCTCTGAATGACAGCGGTAAGGAGGGTGTACGTGGAGGAGACTTTCTTGTCCCACGTCCATGCAGCACATGGACAGTTTAAAAGTCCCGTGCCATTTGTATACCTTTACTTTTTCAAACAGTTGCTTCTTTTTTAGATAAATAAAAAAACAAAGAATACAACAACCTACTGCTTTACTTTGCTGTGTGGAACAAAACCTGCTTGTCTGACATGTGTATTTTGTGACACAAATTTTATGTTTCTTAATTCAACTTAAAAATTAGCATTAGTGTCTATTATAATGATTTTTATTGGTAGCTTGTTATTGGTAGTTGTATTAAATATTTCTGGGTTACGAACTGTAACATCTTTGCAATGTGATGCCTCAGTGGTAACTTCTTGCAGCACACATCTGAGATGAATCTGCTCTCTAGATTTTGCTTTTTCCTTCCTATTTTGTGTGGAGGGAAACAGACTAGCATAGGCATATTTAATAACCCAGTGGAGCTTCATGGCATCTGCAGGCAACAGAGAGTGGCTTGCTAGTGGTGCTTCATCTTCAGTAACTGTGGCTTAGCCACAGTTACTGGCAGAATTGTAAGGGAATTCTGTTTCAATCATTAGAGACCACTGAGGCGGACATACAGATAACTGGAAAGACCCTATTCCTTACACAGGGATATTACCTGGTAAATGAAAAGCTATCTGAATTCATATCTGGAGTGTCAAGGCGAGTGGGGGATGGTTAGAATGAAACTTGAATCAGTGACCATCTGGCCTAGATTTGGCTGATTTCCTGTGCATGGCTCTTTGTTCCAGGCACACAATGGATTGTTCCTTTTAAAGATAAGAATTCTGTTGTGACTTTGTGCTGAATCAGCAGGTTTGGTTTGGGATTCCAAGCAGGGACTCATATTGAGGGCCTTTCTGTTGTTCTGAGGTCCCCATCCTGTCGTTATCAAATTGCAACAATGTTCCAAGAATTTTGTATAGATTCATAGAGAGGTGGTTTCAAGAGACACACTGAACAAAATAATTGGGAATGAAGCTTTCTAGTTTGTTTTAAGAAATTGAAATTTTCCTCATGTCTACTTTTCATATTGCTATGTCCCTGGCTGTGGTTTTTTTAAACAAGCCTTTCTAATCAAATCTTCTGTCTGGGCTTCAGGTTTCCATTTGGTGCTTTAAAAAGCTGGATGAACCCTAGGTGAGGCTTTCAGGCAGTGGCTGTGTAGTTAGTTCTTTGTGGCCTTCATTGTCTTACATCTTCAAATCAGATTTTAGGAACTTGGAGCTATCCTCCTGTTAAGTCATCATAACTGTTTCTTAAAGAAACTAGAAGTAGGTAGTTTTGTTTACCTAGCGTTCCAAGTAAGCTGGCCAGCAGTTTCTGTAGGCCATCTCATGTAGCAGAGATCAGAATCTAGCTAAGTGCCACTTTGCAGAAGACAAGAGCTTACCTCTTGTGTGGCTTCGAAAATAAAAGTGACTTTTCCCTCCTGAAGTTGCAGGATGGCTGGCAGATTCAGTCAGCCATTTCCTTCACCTCTCATCTCCTTGTAGCTGCATTGCCTCTTACTGTAGCTCCAGTGCACAGTTAGCTCCAACTCTTCCTGAAACTACTTATAACTTAAAACCCAAGAATCCAATTTGAGTTGACTGCCTGGAAATCTAGTCTCTAATTCTTTTGTGTGGATAAAGGTACTTTTTAGGTTTTACAAAATCTATGGGCCTGCTCTTAAGAAGGAAGCTTTACTAGTTGGTTACTTGGGGATCTAACTATGTAGCAAATGGGACCCCTTGCAACAGTTCAATGCCCTTTGCTGTAGTTAATTTTAGTCTAGTTCTAGCAAAAGTGAATGAGAAGAAACAACACAAGGTTGTTTTTGTCCACTTGAGGTATTGTCTGTTTGTATGTTGTTTCCCCTTCTACTTTGGAGTATCTTTCATTGATTATTGCTCCCTCTGATCCCAAGAAGGCCCCAGAATTGCTTGTTGGTTAAACACATTAGTGGTTTGGAAGTACAGATGCTATGGATGTTGTGACTGTTAATTGGAATAAAATATTCTGGATTAAAAATTGAGTTAAATAGAGTAAGTCAGTTAGAAACGACAACAGCGTGGCAACAATTGTCATTTTGCTCCTGCTTTAATTTGGGAACGAGTTGGAGGTAGAGGGGAAGGTCTCGTCCTTTTCGCCCACCCCCTCCTCACTACCCTTCACCCCCAACCTCTGGCTCTCCTTCAAGTCGCACTGAGGAATTAGAGTCTCTCCAGAGGCTAGGCTGCTGATGCCTGGAAAGTTTACACTGCAGAGAGATGTTTTGTTTGGCATAGCTAATCAGGAGCCAGGCTGGAATTGCTCATAGCTGTCATTCAGGTTTTGTTTCAAAGTCCAAGGACCTGCTGGGAAAAACAAAAAGCTAATGAAAGCTGACTGTATTTAGGCCTCAAATCTGTGGAGTCTGAAACGATGCCCTGACAGTGTATTCTTATTCTTCCACATTCTTGCTGTTGCTAAGGTAACAGATTTTTCGAGGCTTTTCATCTTCATTGTCAAGTATTTGCTACACTTATTGTTGTTTTTCAGATTAGAGCAATTCAGATTATCCCCTTTTGAGAGGAAGTAAAAGGAGAAAATAGCGGGGTAAAATGTCTGAATCAATTCCTCAGATGCTGGCAAGACCAGGGCTCCGCATTGGTGCGTTTGAATTTGTTTTTACGTCTTAAAACCCTTAGCTTCACAACGTGTGTTAAAATTTAGGATGCGATCCTCAAGGGTAGGAAGGTTACATATGTGAAATCCCCACCCTATAAAGGATTGTAGTGAAGTCTTTAAAAATCATTCCTCTTGAATGAAAAACCAAATGATGTAAAAAAGTGACATGCTTGCATTCTTAACTGTAAATGGGAAATTTAGGAAGTATGTGCTACTACACATAGTTTTCAAAACTACAAGCACTTAGTCTTTTAATATTTGCTTTTATAGATGTGTTCCCTAATGGGTGAACTTGAGAATGCTATTATTTTCACAGTCCAAATGGGGTGTACCACATTACCCATGGCATAAATGAAAGATTGATTTTCTGCAGGCAAGGTGTCCTTTGGGTTGGCTCTAGATTTGAAACCCCTAGGGATGTGCATCCTATTGTCTAGATGTTGACCGACTGACCGACAACGCAGGTTTCCCACAGATTTACCAAACACTTCCTCCAGTGTGCTTTCCCTATGGTAACGGTGAGAATATTGAAGTGCTGCAGTTTGGTTCTGACTGAATCACGCCATTGATTTGGTCCCAACCAAAAAGCCTATATCTTAGAGATAAGATCTGGTTTAAAATGAGAAAGGGAACATCTGGCAAGTGGAGCAGAAGCCATGAGTCTGGAAGAGAAGTGGCTAAGTGTGCCAGATTCTGTATCCCAGCCTGGGATCATCTCTCCTCTCCTCTCTGCCCTATCTGAACTGTATGGTCCTTAAGGTCCCACTCAGCCCCTCTTCATCATTAAGCTCTTGTCAGCTAGACCTGGTGGCTAGGTAGTTAGAGAGGCTCTATTCTCAGCCTGTCAAAAATTATGTTCATACACAATTTTGATGAAAAAATATTTTTGAGGAGAACGATTAGGATTGGGAGATATGAAGGGGCACAGAACATAAATTGACTCTATCACTGAAATGGAGAAATCTTACCAGGTAACATTTTCAAGGAAACATGGCAGCCATCTTTAAGTTTATTCAAGTTAGCTTTAAAGCAGTGCTTTTAATGTTCTCTGCAGAGCTTCATGGCTTTGTGGTACAGCTTTGCATTGTCCTGGGGTAGAGAAGGGCCTGGAAGACACACAGAGTGTTCCCTGCAGCTGTCTGAGAGCAGCTGTACTTTCGCTTCTTCCTGTGTTGGATTTGTATCTGATATTTTTTTTAAAAAAGAACACATCTTCACTTCTTAAAAAGTAAAGTCTTGCTGGGCAGTGGTGGCACACGCCTTTAATCCCAGCACTTGGGAGGCAGAGGCAGGCGGATTTCTGAGTTTGAGGCCAGCCTGGTCTACAGAGTGAGTTCCAGGACAGCCAGGGCTACACAGAGAAACCCTGTCTCGAAAAACCAAAAAAAAAAGAAAGAAAGGAAAAAAAAGTAAAATCTTGACTACCAGTACCATATAGAATAACAGATAAGAGTGTTAGCTCACGTTAGAATAAACTTCTAGCCACAAGAACCCTAGAAAATTTAAACTGACTGCTTGGTGAGTCTCAATTTCCACATTTGATCACAAGGGTGGTGGAAGCTTTATGCTCAGAGTAAAAGTTAGATTGGATGCCGTTTAAGTTACTAATATTTCTCCGATTGGGTAGTTGATTTTTCTTCTTCTGTTGGGGCTGGATAATTTGGCACCCAGCTGTTCTCAATTGGGGTTGGGAGTAAAGTCCATCTCCTCATTGAACTATGGCTCCAAAGAAGAACAATGTCCTTACTGCTTTGGATTCTTCAGATACTAGCAGATGTGAGACTGAGAGGACCTGTTTGTAGAAGCAGCACTTGCTTGCCTGCCTCCATCTCTGAAGGTGATAAGGGAAGGTATTCACAGGAATTTTCTCCAGCTTCCCCTTTGCCCTTCAGGAACTGCAGGAACCACAAAGGAGATGTAAGATAACCCCCCACCCCCCCCCCCTTTTTTTTTTGACCATGAGGCTAGACTACCACTGTGCCTGGAAAAGAAGGCATGTCTCTTTGAGCCTAAGAGATAAAAACTTGAATGTAGAAATCATGACTCATTATATGAATTGAGAAACTGAGGCACACCAGAAGGGGGAGTGAATTTTCCTCGTATTCTTACTGCAGCTGTGGAAATACATTAGGAAATAGTCATATCAGCAGCCAAGACTTTAGAATTTGTTTTCATATTGTCCAGTGGTTTTGACATATTGAAAACTAGAACTGAAGCTCTGAGCCGCAAGGTTTCCCAGACGCAAGGCTGAAAGCCAGTAAGGGTGGACCTAATGGGAGCAGATGGGAGCTTGCTGGTTCTTCTACTCCCAGGTCTTTCCAAGTCTCTCTTTGTACTTGGGGAAAGGGGGGGGGGAGAATTTTCCAACTCCTGGCATAGTACTGTGGACTCAGTAGAGATTTGTGAAGAGTGTATGGAATTGAACCAAACGCCATTAATAGGACTTTTATAAATCACAGTGTTCATCATTACCGGTGATCTTTGTCACTGTTGCTTCAAGTCCCCTGTACTTAACAATACTCAGATGAATTCAAGTGGTAGGTTGGTCAAACAGAGGATTGAGAATATTTCTCTGATCAAGTTATTGTGTGGGCAAGTGTCAGGAATGCCTAGAGCCAGTATTGATTTCATCATTAATGAAACCTTGGAGGCTGGAGAGATGACTTAGTAGGTAAGAGTGCTTGTCTGGAGAGATAAAAAGCTGAGTTCAAATCCCCAGAACCAAAATAAAAAGCCAGGTATAGTTTCACATGCCTGTAATTCCAACAGTGGAGAGAGAGAGAGAGGTGGGTAGTTCCTGTGAACTCTCTAGTTAGACAGGCAAGCTGTTAGGTCATTGAGAGACCTGTGTCAAGGCAATAATGTAAATGGTGATAGAGGATGGCACCCAGTATCTCTGTCTGGCCTCTGAACGTATACACATGGGCATATACCTACATACCTTTATACCTATACATTCATGCGCATAATATATGTGCACTCATGAATGCGTGCGCGCGCGCGCGCACACACACACACACACACACACACACACAAAATGCTTGTCATGGCTCCAGAAAAAAAAAAAGGGTGTTTTTTCTCCTCTTTCTTTCAACTGGGTGTGCTTCAGGATACTTATCATTAGGTGAGTCTTTACAAAGTCTAACTGTGTATATGTGGTGATGCCTGAGTGTGTTCTGGAGCAAAGATGTCATGAGCAGACAAATGCTAGATTGGGAAGGACTCCCAGATATTATCTAATATCTCTGTATATTTTACTAATGTGGGCTAGAGATATGTAAAGGTCCAGGATTGCAGCACAGGAAATACCTATGGATAATGGGAGGAAGAATGTCTCTATTCTGTAAAATTTTCGTAATACTTAGGAATGTCATTTTCCCCCCTTAGGCTACTTTGTAATTAGTTCGGAAAACTGTTACTGCTGAGTCATCTGAGCATGCCTTAGGACTTTAGATAATTAAAGGGGCACTATGGAGCTGGAAACTTACCCTGTAGCATAGATAGGTGAAGTATAAGCTTTAGATAACAAGTATCATGCGCCAGTAGAAACAAAGTAGAATGGAAGGCATTTGGAGAAAACAAAGACAGTCAGTTTTGAGACAATGTTCCTTCTTCTTAAGGACTGATGGAGCATGTTAAAGTATAGTAGGATATATTTTTAATTCATTAGAACAGTATGTTACTGTGTGTGTGTGTCATGGTTATGGTGTAGGTGGTCACATCTGGGACCTTCCATATGCTCAGCTCTACCATGAACAGCACTGCCCACCCCCAAACCCATTACTTCTGAAAGCTTTAATAGCTCTCAGGTGTGTGCCTGTGTGATTCATAGCAGTAGTTCATTGGCATTTTAATTAATTGCTCAATGAGCACATTTGAGTAGTGCTGGGCAGTCTGGAGATGAAAAAGAGAATCAGGATGCAAGTTTCATGGAAAGTTTAAATATATGACAAGAAAGAACATCAGACATGTTTTACTTTGTTATTAAACACACCATAGACACTAAGGAAAATGATGTCTTTCTAGCCTCCTCTTCCAGTCACTCAAAAGCCCTTAACTAAAGATTACCCCAGCTTCCGCTTGTGCATATCACACATATAAAGGAAGTTTAGAACATAGTGTTTTGTACTTTACATTTTCATTTAACTGCATCTTGGAGACTGATAGAAACCTATTTGCCACCTAGTGCTCTTTAAGAACGGGACAGGATGTCTTCTGATGTGGCCAAAAAGTTTCACTAGAGTGCCTCACAGACGCTAGAGGGTGAGTTGTTGCAGATGTTGAGAGTTGTTGAGTTGTTGCTCATTCTGAGTGAAAATTGAAGTTTCTTTCTCAAATATTGTGACATATTAAAGTGCTTACTAGCTAATAAGTACTTCAGGGACAAAGAAGAAGGACACAGACCTTGGGAAGCTAAGGTGTATATTCGCAGGAGCCCTCAGAGTAGGTGTTGAGAATTATTGGTCTGAGTGCAAGGTCCCCAATGGAGGAGTTAGAGAAAGGACGGAAGGAGCTGAAAGGGGTTTAAAACCCCATAGGAAGAACGACAACCAGACCCCCCCAACCCCCCCCCAGAGCTCCCAGGAACTAAGCCACCAACCAAGGAGAACACATGGCCCCAGCTGCATATGTAGCAGAGGATGGCCTTGTCAGGCATCAATGGGAGGAGAGGTCTTTGGTCCTATGAAGGCTTGATAGATGCCCCAGTGTAGGGGAATTGAGGGCGGGGGGGGGGGCAGGAATGGGTAGGTGGGTGAGGGAACACTCTTATAGAAGCAGGGGGAGGGAGGATAGGATAGGGCGTTTCTGAGAGGGGGAAACCAGGAAAGGGGATAGTATTTAAAATGTAAATAAAGAAAATATCCAATAAAAGAAAGAAAATTATTGAGTATCACAATGTACAAAGGCTGATGAGTGAGCTCTGTAGAAGACAGGAAGTGTTCCAAGTACTGAATGTAAGCTTTGAAAAACTAAGCTTGTGTTATGAAGAAAGTCCTGAAAATGGAGGCAATAAGAGACTGATAGGGAAGCTGTTGGTTTAATGTAGATTCCAGGCTCTGAGGGTAAGCCTACTTTTAGTGAGTACCAAGGGCTCATTGAAAGTTACTGAAGAACAATACAACAGCTTTGTTGTAGACAGTGGCTATGAGCTTCATAAATCTGGGGGCAGGATAATTGGAACCTGAGTGTTACTGTTCAGAGTGAAAGAGGAAGGTCAATTCAGGAATAAAGACAACCATGAGAGGTTCCTAACCTAACCTATCAGGGAAGTAGGATAAAGGGCGACTCATGTCAGATTCCTACCCCAGTTGCCAAGAAAAAGATGCCATGGGTAGGCAATGGGAAGACAAGTGAATGTTTTGGGGATAAAGCTCACATATTTGACTTCAAATTGAGGCTGAGATGATAGGAAACATTCAAATGTAAGTGTGTGGGTAAGCTGGCCCTAGTGATGAATGCTTTCAGTCCCAGAGGCAGGCAGATCTCTGTGAATTTAAGGCCAGCCTGATCTCCTTAGTAAGTTCCAGGGTTATGTAGCAAGACCCTGTTGTCAAAAATTAAAAGAAATAAAATGTATAGTGAGAAGAGTGGGTCTAAGATTTCTGAAAGAAATTCGAATTGTACGTGGACACATCCTTACTGCTGTTGTGCTCAACAGCCCCAGAGTATGCCGTCTTCTGTCCAGATAGGGAAGGCAGGTGGTTTCATGTTTGATAGCTTACACCAAACCAAGATGGGAGAGTGTTGTTACTAATGACAATGTAATGTAAGGCTGGATAGGTAAAGATAATTTTATTTCACTCAAACGTTAAACTTCGTGTCTATGCATGTGTTTTGTTGTACTGTGATTAACTAAAATAGTCTTAGAATTGTAGCTCTTCAATTCTGAAAAGAAGAGTGCCATGACAGTGTTTGGGAAACTGCCCCTCCAGAACAGTATTATTATTATTGCTTTGTATTAACAAATGTTATATATCTATAAAGTTTGACATTTAGTGGATTTGTTTGTATTGTATAGACACATGGTACATGACTGATTTAGCAGCTTCTGTTGGCCAGCTAATGATGATACTGTCTAATATTGAAGGATTTGATGCTTTATTGGATGAATAACCTATATACTTGCAGAAACACCATTTCTTGGGCTCCTCCTCTTTGAACAATCTCAATGATCTCTTCCCTCTTGGCTGTTACCTCTTCTGGTATTCTGTGTGCTTTCATGTTCTCAGATAGCTGAGCCTGCTTAACCTGTAATTTCTTACAGATCTCCTCTACCTTTAGGTATGTTCTCTGGAAATCTGCTTGTTCTTTGAACATTTTCTTCTTGGCCCATGGCATTGATACAAATGGTAGTCAGCTTTCTCAGACAGGTAATGTTGAAGGGGTCTCTTCAGACATCCAAATATTGGAGGTACCCTTTGGTTTTCTTGTACTCATATGCCTGCCTGACTGGTGGAACACATCATTATCCTGACATGAAGTCTAAGGATGGACAATCAAAGGCTTGTAAATGTTCAGCACATCTTTGATCATCTTGTGAGCTTGATTTGAGGTTCTGGCAAGGGAGCACAGCCATTTGTCTACCTCCACTACCTGGGAAGATCACCCTTTTCAACTGAATGTGTAGCTTTGGTTGTGTACAGAGCTGGGAGGAAGGGTCAGTCATCTAGCCTAGTTAGATCTAGTTAGATCTCTGAATCAACTCTGGTGATTATCATCTGTGATTATTATTTGGCTTTTGTCTCTTTGTCATCTTGTATGGAATGAGTTGACAGAGTCCTTAAGACAGGAGCATAAGAGTTCACATGAACAGGATAAAGCACATACCTTACTCTTCTTCAGAGTGTCCTTTTTCAGTCCTTCCTGTCATAGTTAAGGTTTCCATTGCTGTGATGAAACATCATGACCAAAAATCACATAGGGGTGGAAAGGGTTTATTTAGCTCACACTTTCACATCGCTGTTCATCACTAAAGAAAGTCAGGACAAGAAGCCAAATAGGGCAGGAACCTAGAAGCAGGAGCTGATGGAGAGGCCATAGAAGGGTGCTGTTTATTGACGTGCTCCTCATGGCTTGCTCAGCCTGCTTTCTTATAGAACCAAGGACCATCAGTCCAAGAATGGCACCACCCACAATGGACTGTGACCCCCCCCTATCAATAACTAATTAAGAAAATACAGCAGGAACTTATGGAGACATTTTTTCTCAGTTGAGGTTTCCTCCTTTTAAATAACTCTAGTTTGTGTGTCATGTTGACATGAAACTAGCCAGCACACTGCCCTTGACTCTAACTGTTGAGTAATCCTTTACTTAAGACAACTTAGCTGTGGTGTTGTTTTAACCCTGCTTAAAACCCAAACAGTCCAAAGGTTGTTAGGCAACCTTAATTATTTATCCTTCAGTCTGTTCACTAGAAGGTCTGGAGCACAAAACACTCTGAGACACAAAGTCTATCTCTCACAACTGTTCACCAGAAGGTCTGGAGCACAAAGCACTCTGAGACACAAAGTCTATCTCTC
>JADRCH010000086.1:701940-722174 GCA_019843965.1 Rhynchomys soricoides
AGGTCTGGAGCACAAAGCACTCTGAGACACAAAGTCTGTCTCTCACAGAGTGGATTGTCTCCCTACTTGAATCAATATATTAACATTTGGAAGTATTTTTTAGGCTTATATTTGTTAAACATGTGCCAAGACTCTACTAAATGCCTTATATTATTTTTTACCACTTGTCTTTATCACCATTCTTAGAAATATGTGCTACAGTTGTATCCATTTTAGCAATTATTAGACAGTTATACTCCTATGGGAATTTACATGTAAGTGTCGCAGGTGGGGTTTGGATCAAGAAGTCTGAACTTCTTGAACTCTTGGCCCAGTTATCCCAATTTAAAGAATGCCTATCAAGAAGCTGGACAGAAAGGGCTGCTGCTCACCATCAGAATATGTGTCCCTAGGTTCAGTTCCTAGGAACACACACACACACACACACCCCTTTTAAGCTCAGTTCCAGCACCAGGGGAAGCAAAGACAGAAAGATCAGAAAGATCTCAAGTCTCAAGTTTAGGGCCTCTTTAAACCATGAGACCATGTCTTTAGAAAACAAAAGAAATCAGGAAGCTAAGAGATAAATTTGCTTAGTAGATATTGACAAGAGTTAAATTAATAGATCTTTGTATTTCAGATTTTATACCTAGAATTGGTCTGGACCCATTGAGACTTTTGTTACTTTAGTACTAAAATAAAACAAACATATCACTGAATGCTTTTAAATGGTGCAATATACTTTCATGCATGCTCCATGTTAGCCCCAAAAGTTACAGTACTGGAAAATATGTGATGCATATTTGCAACATATTTACTTTGTTAGGTCAGAATGGAGACCCCATTATGTGGGCTCCCAATTAAGGTAGGATAGGGAAGGGAGGAATAATGTCTCCATCTTTCAGCAAAGTAGAACATTTTCCAATCTTACAGCCAGCCTCTCATTAGGTTCTTCCCTTAGCTGAACCTAGGCCACATGGCCAGCCCTCTCTATAGAGGAATCTAGGAAGATGGGGAGCAGAATTTTCATCAGTTTAGATGAACCAAAATCCTCTATTTGGTGCTGTGTGTCCTGACAAAAACGGGAGTCCTGTTTGTAAAAAGGAATGAGAGGTGGGCATTTAAAAAGAGGCCATGAAAGATGACTTGGCAGATAAGAGTGCCAGAATGTTACTTTCCCAGAGGAACTGAGTTTGAATCTCAGTACCCTCCCCCAATGACATAGCTCACATTTGTGTGTAACTACAGCTCCAGGGGAACTCTTCTGGCCTCTGAGATCATTAAGTGTACAAATCCACACAGACATATGTACGTGCATATGCATAACTTTAAAAATAACTAAATACAATATGAATAAAATACAAATATCTTGTACTGTTCTTTAAAATTCAGATTGACAGAAACCCGTGGAAGTCAGAAGAGGTATTGATCCCCTGAACTGCAGTTACACAGTTGTGTGCTGCCATGTGGGTGCTTGGAATTGAACTTGGATCCTTAGCCAGGACCCTTAACCCTTGACCCATCTCTCCAGTTTCCAAAATCTTACTTTTTATGACAATATTTAATAAGCCTTTACATTTTCTTTAAAATTTTTTTCTTTCTTTCTTCTCCCCATCTATCCATCCATTTACCTACTTATCATCTATCTATCTGTCATCTATCATCTATCTATCATCTATCTATCATCTATCTATCTATCATCTATCTATCAATCATCTATCTATCATCTATCTATCTATCTATCTATCTATCATCCTATCTATCTATCTATCTATCTATCATCTATCTATCTATCTATCTATCATCTATCTATCTGCACTCTGGCTTGGATGTGTGCATGCCTGCATGCAGGTCCAAGGATGATTGTAGGAGATGCTTATCCCCTTTTATTATGAGAGTCCCGAGGACTAAACTCAGGTCACTGGCCTTGGTAGTAAGCCCCTTTACACATAGAGCCATCTTGCAAACCCAGTAGGCCCTTTGACCTAATCTTTTAGCCATCATAAACATTTGGAGTAAAATACAGAAATATCTCAGTCCATTTAGGATGCTATGACAGAAATACCTAAGTGGGATAATTTGTATAGCCAACAATTTATCTCTCCCAAGTCTGTGGATGGAGTTCAAGGTTCTTTTTATAGAGGGTATCTTGGAACTGTCCTCACATGTGGAGGGTGAAATCCACTTTATAGAAGCACTAATTCCACTCATGAGTGCTTTCCTTCATGACTGAATCTCATCCTGAAAGTTCTACTTCTTAAAACCACAAGATTTCCGGATCAGAATTTTGTGTTGGTGCAAACACTCAGCCCTGCTACAGCAGCCCAGTCTTTAACACAGTGCTCCATTCTGCAAGGGGTCACTTGACCATGGTGTCACTGAGGGCAATGCACCTGAAAGATGCCTGTTCCCTATAATGTAGTAGCTGTAACATCCCAAAACAACACATTATTCATGTCTCTGCATGTGCTGTACATGTGTAAGAGCACAGCACAGATATAATACTAATTAACAAGTGGCTCCTTTTGTTTGTGTTTTTGTCTTCCATATTATCTTCTATGTTTCTCAGTGTTTTGGATCATGGTCTTATTTTAAAACAGGAACTATAAAGCAATGATATGTTACATTGGAGTAGCCTCATGTATCGTGTTCAGCTCATTTTGTGATAACCTCAAGGGGCCATGTTGAGTGATTCATTGACCTGTACTATATAAGTGTATAAAGTATGTACTCTGTGATTTCACACAGGATAAAACTACTCAGAACCAGTGTCTTGGGTTGTGTCACCATGGGTAAGTGACTCATGACTGTCTTATAAATGCAATAAGTATAATTTTATCTTTATATACAAGTAGATAAAAATATACTTGTAGCAATAGTTCCCCCTTCATAAAAGGAAGGAAGGAAATCAAGATAAATTGAGAAAAATAGGATGCGAGGTGGTATGGTAGGAGAAGACAGGCTAAATAGGTTGGCAGAGCTCCTGCCGATGTCAAGTTCAAAGTTAAAGTCAAATGGGAAAGGTACCAAAATAGTACGAGTTGATATTCATTCAGCTTTTCTACATGCCACGCCCTGGTCTAGGTGCTTCTATAATACACTCTACTCCTCTTCCTTGTTTAGTCCTGGCAGCTTGATCTTATGAGAGTTCCTTCCCTTTTACTTTATGGTTATGGGGATTTAAAGAGAGAATAAAAAAGACAGAATATGTTTAAAATATTAGTGTAGGAAAGATCAGTCTGAACATGATTATAGAGCCAAAAACAAGAGGAAAGAATAAATAGACCTGACTCTATGCAAATCCTCCTATTTAAACTTTTGTGTTCCCCCAAATACCACAAACAACAGCATTAACAACGAAACATCTTGGTAATAAGGTAAAGTATTACAATTTCTTTCTTTCTTTTTTTTTTCTTTCCAGACAGGGTTTCTCTGTGTAGCCCTGGCTGTCCTGGAACTCACTCTGTAGACCAGGCTGGCCTCAAACTCAGAAATCCGCCTGCCTCTGCCTCCCAAGTGCTGGGATTAAAGGTGTATGCCACCACTGCCCAGCTACAATTTTCTTTATATAAAGAATTTTATAACACATGCTAAAGAACAAATGGTGCTGGACAGAGGTTGGCAAATTCGTCCTGGACCATATTACTAGATACAGTCGGCTTATTAGTTCAAATATTATTTATGGCCGCATTAGAGCTGCAATGGTAGAGTTGAATACATCAAACCCAATGACGCTCATTATCTGGCTTCTTACAGAGGCACTTACCTCTGGGTTCAACATCCTCCCCAGTACCCACATAAAGCCAGACATGGTAGCACATGTCTGTAGTCCCAGTGCTTTGATAGCAAATGGGAAGCAGAAACAGGAGAACTTCTGGAAGCTCATGGGCTAGCTGGCTTGATTTACTCATTAGTAAACAAGAGACCTCTGTCTTGAGGTGAATGTTAAGGACTGACACACAAGGTTATCCTCTGACCATCACACACATGCTGCTGTGGCACGAACATAGATAACACCCCCCCACACACACACACGAGAGAGAGAGAGAGAGAGAGAGAGAGAGAGAGAGAGAGAGAGAGAGATTTTTTTAAAAGAGAAAGCATTAATTTCTGTTGGAAGAACAGCAAGAAAAAGGACCAGATGGATCTTTGTACTCTACCTTCTTCTGCAGCCCCTTCATTCACAGTAACAAGCCTGATAGTCCCCAAGGTTAATACTTTCTCCTAAGGTCTTCAATGCCTAGCAAGCCAGTCACTGCATCTTCTAAGTCTTTGCATTTAGGTTACTAACTGTTGCTAGAGACATTTACAACACTGGGTTGATGGGTAATGCAGTTAAATTAATGGTTTCCTCTTTGGGAACCCTCTTCTGAAATTTGTGTGTGTGTGCACAAGCATGTGTTGTGCATATGTGTATGGAAACCAGAGGTGGATATCAGGTGTCACTCTCATTTGCCCTCCATCTTAAGTTTTGAGATGGCATCTCTCTATGAACATGGGGCACACTGGTTCAGATAGACTGGCCCAGTGCTGAGGCAACAGATGCTTGCTGTTGTACTTGGCTTTTATGTGGGTTCTGGGAATCAGATCCTGGCAAGCACTTTATTCACTGAGTTAACTTCTGAGCCTCGTGTTCCTAATCCTTAGAATTCAGTCCTTAGTGCCCCTCTCTTTCCCTTGCATACCATGTTCTAGGCAATCTCATTATCTCTACACACAAATCTTATGCCCAGCCTAGATCTTTGTGCAGACTCCCCCATCCAAGATTTCTCCTGTGCCTGAATATCATAATGTTTCTCAAACTGGATATAGCTGGAATTCAGCCCCCTGTCACTACGCACCATGCTATGTGACACTGTGTCATCCTGCAGCCTGTCATATCCCATGAACCGCTCAGTTCTCTGTGACTTACCTGACTTCCCTGTAACAGTTTGAAGTCACGTCTTGTGTTTTACTTTTCTCAAAAGCTCTGCGGAAGCCAAGAGGATGAAACTTACTTATGTTCAAGTGTTACCAACAGAATTCACAGCTGTCTGGTAGACTGGCCTCTTGAATGAACTCAGTCTGGGAAATTGCTTGACAGATGAAAAACCAAAAATGTTCCCACTATTGAAGGGTCTGTTGATAAAACATCAAAAAGCCTTACAAGGCCCCTTGAAGCAGATTTAGCTCCAGAAGGTGTTGGTGTTTTAATTTAGTATTAAAGCCATTTAAGCTTTAGAGTATAGGATACCAGGGCTGCAACATCCTCCTCAGAATCTGAAGTTTAGTGCTAAGCATCAGGAATTTTACATTTAACACTCAGCACACTTAAGATTGTACTGAGTACTTTATGGGGTTTGACACTTGATGGTACTGAGAACTGTTAAGTACAAAATGTTCTGATATCAAATCAGAGTATTAATTCTGGAATGATACATAATACCGACTATAACAATAAGCAGCAATGAAAACACCAATCACATTGCATCAAGTAGAAAAGTTGATTTTCAGAACCCAGGTATGATGGACATAGCAACTAGAAATCAAAGGGGTGATACAAATACAAAATGGAACCAATCATCTGTCCTTATAATTCCAGAGTCTTAACGCCAATAGTGCTGTTTACTTTAAAAAGTCAAGTCCAGACTTTTGGAACCTTAAACATTATGAACATTAGACGAGTCCAACAGGGGCAGCAACAGCAGGGGCAGCAGCATTTCTCCTTTGGCTAAGAGCATACGGAGCAGTAAGTCTATCTTCAGCTAACTGCATGCTTCTCCAATTTTCCTGGAAAATATATTATAAAAGCAGCTAAGATTTAAATCTTCCAACATTTATATTAACTCAGGAATACAAGTTTTCATCTAGGTATAGTTGTGTGTGTGTGCTTATTATCCCAGCATCTCATATCTCAGAGGCTGAGATAGGAGAATCAGGAGCCCAGGACACCCTGGGCTGTAGGGAAACCCTGTTTTAGGTCAAATATATGCAGATATATGCAGCCTTCTTCACTCCAGCTCATTCCCTATGTGAAGAAAATAGAGCATTAGAATTTGGGAAAGTGGAGAAAAATGACGTCTATAATTCCACCAACTTCATATGGCTTTCTGCAGAATTTTTTAAAATTTTTTCACAATTGTAATTACACATATTACTTTGTACTCGTGTAACTATTACCATCATCCGGGTAGTGGTGGCACACACCTTTAGTCCCAGCACTTGGGAGGCAGAGGCAAGCTGATCTCTGTGAGTTCGAGGGCAGCCTGATCTACAGAGTGAGTTCCAGGACAGCCAGGGCTACACAAGGAATTCCTGTCTTGAAAAATCAAAACTAAAACAAAATAAAACAAACACACAAACAAATAATTAACTCCCAGGACAATTTTCTGTTATCTTACCAAATAATTGATTTTAACTTTTGGAGAAGTCTACTTCCACATTGCAATGTGTCGTAGTTTATTTAGCTATTCATCCACTGGGTGATTTAAATGGGATGCACTTTTCTTGGTACTTGTGGGTCTTTTTCTTTGGGCAGATTTCTACAGGGAGATAGGAATGGATCAATATGCAATCTTCTACATGTAGACCACCAGTTGAACCAGCACTATTCGTTGGAGAGGCAGTCTTTTTTCCACTGAATGGTTTTAGCTCCTTTGTCAAAGATCAAGTGACCACATGTGTGTGGGTTCATTTCTGGGTCTTCAATTCTATTCCATTAATCTACCTGCCTGTCACTGTACCAATACCATGCAGTTTTTATCACTACTGCTCTGTAGTACAGTTTGAAGTCAGGGAGGCTGATTCCCCCAGAAATCCTTTTATTGTTGAGAATAGTTTTTGCTATCCTGGGTTTTTTGTTATTCCATATGAATTTGAGAATTGCTCTTTCTAAGTCTATGAAGAATTGAGTTGGGATTTTGATGGGGATTGCATTGAATCTGTAGATTGCTTTCGGCAGGATGGCCATATTAACTATATTAATCCTGCCAATCCATGAGCATGGGAGATCTTTCCATCTTCTGAGGTCTTCTTCGATTTCTTTCTTTAGAGACTTGAAGTTCTTGTCATACAGATCTTTCACTTGTTTGGTTAGAGTCACACCAAGATATTTTATATTGTTTGTGACTATTGTGAAGGGTGTCATTTCCCTAATTTCTTTCTCAGCCTGTTTATCCTTCAAGTATAGGAAGGCTTGAGTTAATTTTGTATCCAGCCACTTTGCTGAAGTTGTTTATCAGCTGTAGCAGATCTCTAGTGGAGTTTTTCAGGTCACTTAAGTATACCATCTGCAAATAGTGATATTTTGATTTCTTCCTTTCCAATTTGTATCCCTTTGACCTCCTTTTGTTGTCTAATTGCTCTAGCTAGAACTTCAAGTACTATATTGAATAGGTAGGGAGAGAGAGGGCAGCCTTGTTTAGTCCCTGATGTTAGTGGGATTGCTTCCAGTTTCTCTCCATTTAGTTTGACGTTGGCCACTGGTTTACTGTATATTGCTTTTACTATGTTTAGGTATGCTCCTTGAATTCCTGATCTTTCCAAGATTTTTATCATGAAGGGATGTTGAACTTTGTCAAATGTTTTTTCAGCATCTAATGAAATGACCATGTGGTTTTTTTTCTTTGAGTTTGTTTATATAGTGGATTACATTGATGGATTTCTGGGTATTGAACCATCCCTGCATCCCTGGGATGAAGCCTACTTGATCATGGAGAATGATCATTTTGATGTGTTCTTGGATTCAGTTTGCAAGAATTTTATTGAGTATTTTTGCACCGATATTCATAAGGGAAATTGGTCTGAAGTTTTCTTTTATTGTTGGGTCTTTGCGAGGTTTTGGTATCAGTGTAACTGTGGCCTCATAGAATGAATTGGGTAGTGTTCCTTCTGTTTCTATTTTGTGGAATAGATTGAAGAGTATTGGTATTAGGTCATCTTTGAAGGTCTGATAGAATTCTGCACTGTACCCATCTGGTCCTGGGCTATCTTTGGTTGGGAGACTATTAATGACTGCTTATATTTCTTTAGGCATTATGGGACTGTTTAGATGGTTTATCTGATCCTGATTTATCTTTGGTATTTGGTATCTGTCTAGAAACTTGTCCATTTCCTCCAGATTTTCCAATATTGTTGCGGATAGCCTTTTGTAGTAGGATCTGATGATTTTTTAAATTTCCTCAGAATCTGTTGTTATATCTCGCTTTTCATTTCTAATTTTATTAATTTACATACTGTCTCTGTGCCCTCTGGTTAGTCTGACTAAGCGTTTATCTATCTTATTGATTTTTCTCAAAGAACCAGCTCCTGGTTTTGTTGATTCTTGTATAGTTCTTTTAGTTTCCACTTGGTTGATTTCAGCCCTTAATTTGATTATTCCCTGCCTTCTACTCCTCTTGGGTGTATTAGCTTCTTTTTGTTCTAGAACTTTCAGGTGTGCTGTTAAGCTGCTAGTATGTGCTCTCTCCAGTTTCTTTTTGGAGGCACTTAGAGCTATGTGTTTTCCTCTTAACACTGCTTTCATTGTGTCCCATAAGTTTGAGTATGTTGTACTTTCATTTTCATTAAATTCTAGGAAGTCTTTAATTTCTTTCTTTATTTCTTCCTTGACCAAGTTATCATTGAGTAGAGCATTGTTCAACTTTCATGTGTATGTGGGCTTTCTATTGTTGTTGTTGCTATTGAAGACCAGCCTTATTCCATAGTGATCTGATAGGAGGCATGAGATTATTTCAATCTTCTTATATCTGTTAAGGTTTGTTTTGTGACCAATTATATGATCAATTTTGGAGAAGGTACCATGAGATGCTGAAAAGAAGGTATATTCTTTAGATGTAGGATGAAACTTTCTATAGATATCTGTTAAATCCATTTGGTTCATAGCATCTGTTAGTTTCACTGTGTCTCTGTTTACTTTATGTTTCCAAGATCTGTCCATTGTGGATAGTGGGGTGTTGAAGTCTCCTACTATTACTATGTGAGGTGCAATGTGTGTTTTGAGCTTTAGTAAAGTCTCTTTTATGAATGTGGGTGCCCTTGCATTTGGAGCATAGATGTTCAGAATTGAGAATTCTTCTTGGTAGATTTTTCCTTTGAGTATGAAGTTTCCTTCCTTATCTTTTTTGATGACTTTTGGTTGAAAGTCGATTTTATCCGATATTAGAATGTCTACTCCAGCCTGTTTCTTGGGGCCATTTGCCTGGAAAATTGTTTTCCAGCCCTTTACTCTTAGGTAGGGTTTGTCTTTAACAGGGAGGCACGTTTCCTAGATGCAGCAAAATGAAGGGTCCTGTTTATGCATCCAGTCTGTCAGTCTATGTCTTTTTATTGGGGAATTGAGGCCATTGATGTTAAGAGATAATAGAGAATAGTGATTGTTGCTTCCTGTTATTTTCGATGATGTTTATATGTTTGTGTGGCTATCTTATTTTGAGTTTGTTGAAAGATTACTTTCTTGCTTTTTCTTGGGTATAGTTTCCCTCCTTGAGTTGGCGTTTTTCATCTTTGTAGGGATGGGTTTGTGGAAAAATACTGTGCAAATTTGGATTTGTCATAGAATATTTTCATTTCACCATCTTTGTTTTGCTGGGTATAGCAGCCTGGGCTGGCATTTGTATTCTCTTAGAGTCTGTATGAGATCTGCCCAGGATCTTCTAGCTTTCACAGTCTCTGGTGAGAAGTCTGGTGTAATTCTGATAGGTCTTCCTTTATGTGTTACTTGCCCTTTTCCCCTTACTGCTTTTAATATTCTTTCCTTATTTTGTGTATTTGGTGTTTTGACTATAATGTGACAGGAGGAATTTCTTTTCTGGTCCAGTCTATTTGGCGTTCTGTAGTCTTCTTGTATATTTATGTTCATCTCTTTCTTTAGGTTAGGGGAGTTTTCTTCTATGATTTTGTTGAAGATATTTACTGGTCCTTTAAGTTGGGAGTCTTCACTCTCTTCTATACCTATTATCTTCAGGTTCTGTTTTCTCATTGTATCCTGGATATTCTGGATGTTTTGGGTTTGGAGGTTTTTGCATTTTGTGTTTAATTTGACTGTTGTGTCCATGTTTTCTATGGTATCTTCCACACCTGAGATTCTCTCTTCCATCTCTTGTATACTGTTGTTGATGCTTGCATCTATGACTCCTGATTTCTTTCCTAGGTTTTCTACCTCCACAGAGTTGTCTTCCTTTGTGATCTCTTTATTGTTTCTATTTTTGTTTTTAATTCGTGAATGGTTTTGCTCATTTGTTTGATTGTGTTTTCCTGTAATTCTACCCATTTGATTGTGTTTTTTCTGTAGTTCTTTAAGGGATTTTTGTGTGTCCTCTTTAAGGGCTTCCAGTTGTTTACCTGTGTTCTCTTGTATTTCTTGAAGGGAGTTATTTATTTCCTTCTTAAAATCTTCTATCATTATCATGAATTGTGATTTTAAATCTGAGTCTTGCTTTTCTGGTGTGTTGGGGTATCCAGGGCTTGCTGTGGTTGGAGAACTGGGTTCTAATGATGCCAAGTAGTCTTGGTTTCTGTTCCTTGTGTTCTTGCCCTTGCCTTTCTCCATCTGGTTATCTCTGGTGTTAGCTGGTCTTACTGTCTCTGACTGTGGCTTGTCTTTCCTGTAAGCGTAGGTGTCAATACTCCTTGGAGACCAGTTCTCTGAGGAATTTGGGTTTGGAGAGCTGTGGTGCAGGGTCAGCTCTGGGGTGCAGACAGAAACAAGAAGGATCTAATCCCCAGCTGACCCTTGTTTCCTGTGTCCTGATGGCTCTGCTAGGGTCCCTCTTGGTCCAGTGAATTTGAATAGAAGTGGTGGTCTTGCCTGTGCTTAAAGGTGTGTCCACACTCCTGTTATACCAGCTCTCTCCTGGCACTATTTGAGTATGGAGCCCTGTGTCACAGGATCTGCTCTCCCACCACCGAAAGAAACCAGATCCCTGTTCCCCATTTCCTGTGACCTGGGTATTCCAGGTGAGTCCTTCTGAGCAGTCAGTCTTGTCCCCACTCCTGGGAGGGTAGCTTTCTCCCAGCACTATTTGGCTGTGGAGCCCTGGTGGCCCAGGCAGAGGACTCCAGCCACAGATGGAAACCAGAAGGCTCTTACCTCCCGGCTGTTCCTCAGTCCCTGTCTGGAGCCCTCCTCTTGCTGGCTTTTCCCCACTTGTGGGCGGCTCACTTTGGGCAGATTTCTAAAAGTAAGATTACCTAGCTGAAAACTAGACTTTTTGGTCTATAATTTCTTACTGATTTCCCAGAGGACCCTTCCGTTTTTAGTTCTCATGTTCAGGCTAGTTTAGCAGGTTTCATAAAGAGTCATTTCATTGTTCTTGTTTGGTTTAAGTGAGTAGACTGTTTTCAGAGACATTTTAGATTTACCGGAAAATGTACCAAAAAGTATAGGGTCTTTTAGAACCCTGTTGTGACTCCCAGTCTCCTTTCATTTCCTCTATTGTTAACATCTTGTCTTAGTGAAAGCTACTTGATATAGTGGATGAATATGCCCCATGAAATGCCTCATTAGCTGCATTTGCTACTGGTAGACATTCAGTGGGCACACACACACATAAGACAATGAATGAACAGGTCTTGACACGTTATTATCAATTAGTTAAGCTTATATTAGTGTATTCTTTGTGTTGTATTGGTATGAATTTTTGAAAAAAACAAAACAAAGCTGTATGAGGTCATCTGTTACTGCCATTTTACTGCCCAAAGTCCCCTGCACCTCACTCACTCATTTCCTTTCTCAACTCCATATCTTGAGTCACCATAGATCTTTTTGTCTCCTGAATTGTGCTTCTTTTAGAGTGTTATATGCATTTTGTACCATATGGTGATGCTTAGTCAGTGGACTGTATGTACAGCAGTGATCCCCACAGGTTATATTGCTCAGTAAGCTCATTAGTTGTCTTAGTGTGAGTGCCCACTGGATGTCTGCACAGTAACAAATGCAGCTAATGAGGCATTTCACAGGGCATAGCCTATCCCCATTGTTATGTGACACACGAGTGTATAGCTTTTCAGAGTGAATTCTTTTATTTAGCAATATGCAATTACACTTCTGTCATGTCTTTTTGTTACTTGATAGCTCATTTCTCTTTATCATTAAATTACATTGCATTGTGTGGATGTACCATAATTCATCCAGTCACCAATTGATTGAAATCTTGGTTATTTCTAGTTGGACATCTGTGGTTAACATTATGTACAAGTTTTGTGTGAACATAATTTCCAGCTCATTTCAGGAATATGTTTTTCAGTGTTCATGCTATTTTACAGATACATTCTGTCTTTGAATATATTACTGAAATAATGTTAGGTGTGGTTTTTGGTGTTTTGTTTTGTTTTTCCTTCTGGAAGTCTCTGTTTGTCCAGGTTGCCTTTCATTTGTTTATTTTGGGTTCTGTCTTCCTTGTTGGAGATATTTCTCAGGGGGTTGTTAATTTTGGTTGTCTGCTCTTATTTAAGACCAGTGCCCTGGAAAGCTGTTAAGAAGCTGTGGTTCCACCTATGAGTGATTTCCCCAGGAATCACCAGTCAACATACTGAGTCTTGCTCCTTAGACTGGTTACAGAGAAAAGTCTTCCACTGCTTGCACTGGTGGTGGAGGACTGATCCCCCTCTTTCTGGGAGCGGTGGTGAAGACATCAGCTTGCAGTGTGTACAACTGTACAGCATTCACCTAATCCTCTTGATTACAGAATGGTCTTCCCATAGCACTGTGCTGCCCTGCAGTGCAAAGCAGGCACAGATGCCTGCTTGTGGGGAAGGGATGTTGGGATTTAACTGATTCCTATCAGAGAATCTCCATCAATCCTTCTGCTTCTTTCTGACTTTGGGGCAAGTATGCATTTTCCTGGCTAAATCTGGTCATTCCCCTGTGACTGAGTTGGAATTCAACTTTCTCTGACCTGTAAGGTCTGTTACTGCTTCTTCTGCTTTGAGTTGGCAAATTCTGTTGGTTTCCTTTTCTGCTTTCTCATTTATTCTAGTGATTTCCATGCTTTTAAAGAAATCTTTATTATGCTTTTAGTCGGGTTTGGTAAGCAGTACAACTAAATGTGTATGAATACTATGTTATATTTACACAGCTCTCCTGCTCAATTTAAAAGAGGGAATTGAAAAAAAATCAGTGATGGCTCAGTGGATGCAGGTGCTTGCCACTCAGATGACCTGAGTTCAGGTCCTGGGATTCACATGACACAAGGAGAGAACCATGTCTAGAAAGGTGTCGTTTCACCTTCATAGTGTGCTGTGGCATGCTTGTGCACATATAAATAAATAAATGCAAGAACGGAAGTGAAAAAATTAACTTTTATAGACAATAGAAGCCAAATGGCTAAAACCTGAAATGTGTTTTTAATACTTTAATATTATCGATAAATGGACCAGCATAAATATTTGGTGCATACCTATTTTATTTGACTATGTGATACATAAATATGTAAATTTTTTTATCTGAAATACGATAATGTGTACAGAAACAGGCACAGATCCAGGGGTGTGGGTGGGACTGGCTGCACTACCGAGGCAGCATGCTGGGGTAGCAGAGATGCTTCCAGATGCGCTGTAGTGATGATTACCTGCCTGTGCACACTTTTAAAAGCCACTGAAATGTACATCCACAATTGGTTTATTTTATAGTTTATAAATTATAAATCAATAATTACGATTAAGCTTTCCCAGTGATCATCCAAGAGACTAGCCCTATCACACCATATGCCACAGGCCTTTGTTCCTAAAAGTTTGCTGTGAACAAGTCTTATGTCAGCAAATACAGACAGTACAGAAATCGTGACGTACGTATGTTTGATAATCTCCCCCACACTCTTCTTTTCTCGTCTAATAAAGTGTCACGTGGAGTTACGATTTTCCTGGTATGTCTTCTCTCTTGCCTGGTTTTAGTTTCTATGTGCTTGCTCATCAGTGCACGGCTATACACGCATACAAGTAAGCTTTGGGACAGAAAATCAGCATCCTAGCCCAGCTTGGTGATATACCCTTTAATCCCAGCACTCTGGAGGCAAAGGCAGGCAGACCTCTGTGAACTTGAGGCCAGTCTGTTCTACAGAGTGAGTTCCAGGACAGCCAGAGCTACATAGTGAGAGCCTATCTCAAAAAATATATATAACAAAAATGAATAAACAAATAAAAATAAAGGTAGAAAGGAAGAGAGAGAGAGATCAGTATCTTGATCATTTTTCTACAATTGTTGTTTGCAGTTGCATGCTACTCCCTAAAATACATGTGTAACATGTTAATTACCTATTTGTCATGTGATAATTACCTATTTTTCGATGTTGGGCTATTTAGGCAGTTTTAGACTTTCTGCTAATGGAGATGTAGTTTTAGCCCAGCAGTGGTGGTGTATGCCTTTGATTGCAGCACTGGGAAGGCTGAAATAGATGGATCTCTGAGTTCAAGGCCAGCCCGGTCTATAGAGTGACATCCAGGCAAGACATCCAGGGCAACACAGAGAAACCCTGTCTTGAAAACTCCAAACAAACAGACAACAACAAAAACTATAAACAAACAAACAAAAAAAGTCCAACCACCACCTCCAAAACCCAAAACAAAAAACAAGCAACAACAAAATGTCTCATTGTAAAATTATACTAAGTTTTAGCTTGGGGTAGTGGCACATGCCTTTAATCCCAGCACTTGGGAGGCAAAGGCAAATCAATCTCTGTGAGTTTGAGGCCAGCCTGGTCTACAGAGTTCCAGGCTACACAAATAAACCCCGTCTTGAAAAACAAAACAAACAAATAAGCAAACAAAACCACAACAACAGCAACAAAAATGTAATCATTCACTTAACTTCCCCCTTTTTATTAGGATAAATTCCTGGAGGTCGTCTGTTGCTCTTGAATTTAGACAACTTCACAGAATATCCACTTACTTTTGACAGAAAATTTGCTGGTTTTGAGACAGAAGTCTCACTTCATATGCAAGCTGGTCCTGAACTGGCTGTGTTGTCCTGCTGATCTCAAACTCCTGATCCCCCTGCCTCCACTTCTCATATAATGGGAGTTCAGTAGTGTCACCATGTGGCCAAAACTGACTTTTAAATAATTTCTTTTTATATACTTCGGAAAACTCCTTGTATATTGAACTAATATAATCAGCTAATATCACCCTCTGAATAATCATTCTGTCATGGCTCCTGATATCTTATTTAACACACTAACTGCCAGGTATGCCAGTAGAAGAAGGAAGGAAGGCATGGGCTCCATGACAAGCCCATAAATAGTATATTCTTTCAGAGGTAGTAGCTCTCAGTGGTTTTACTCTGATGAACACTTCCAAACGGATGGACCTCCAATTTAGGTTGGGGTACATACAGCACACACTTGGCTCAAATCCTAATGCTTGTTTATTCCAGGACTTATATGTGCATCTTATCATTGATTTGCAGTTCTTCTCTGCTAGATACACACTGAGGAACCATTTCTTAAACCTGAAATACAGAAAGTTTAAATTAGCTTTAATGGCACTTTTTGACTAAGTGACTGGGTATTCTGTACAAGGTTCCAGAAGTTCCTAGAATCTAGAAAGTAGGTGTCACCATTTAAATGAGCAAACAAAGACTCAGGTCACCAAGTCAGAGAATCTGAGGCTTTCATTCATACCAGAAACTAGAAGTCTGTGTTAATTCTCTGCAGGATACGAAGATCATTCTCAGGGACCAGCTTTGTTGTTTGAGGCTCACGCCAGTTCCTAAGATATACCATGTGCCCTTGCAGCCTTTCTTGCTAGCTTCTGTGCTGTGACAAGGCTTGACAACTGGAGCCTTGTCACCCACATTTAGAAGACAATTTATAAAGGCTGTGCAGACCTCCAAGTTACCCCTCTCCTTCCTTGGTAATCATTGCCTTCCCCTCTCCAGTTCCTGGGTAGCCAGGAAGCCTAATGTCAGGGGCAGGAAGCTCCACTTCCCTCTCTGGAGCCAAGCAGTGCCTCCCAGCTTTCCCACAGCCCTGTGTCACACCCTCTTGCTCATTCAAAGACCTGTTGTCTTTAAAGGCATCTTTATTGAGATATACTTCACACTTTCCATTCACAAAATTTCTGAGTTCTGTAACCTTCAGCACAACGGATTTAGAATGTGGCTGCATCCCCAGAACGGAAGCTTGCTCTCATTAGAAATAACTTCCATTTCTCTTCAAACCTCACAGCCTTGGACATGATTTTGAGATGGACCACTTTCCTTGAGGATAATATTTTTTAGGGGTCTTCTGTGTCATAGGTTGTAACTGATTTTCTTCCTTTCTTTTTTAAATTTTCTATCTCAATGTGTGTGCTATATCTCAATGTGTGTACTATCTCAATGTGTGTGCTGTATCATGTTGTTCAGTCATTCCTATTTAGTGGCTACTTGATTTTTTTTATGCTTCTTGTAGCTATTAATATAATTAAATATGCCCAGTGCTGCTAAAAATCATTCACGTTCAAGTTTTTGCATATAAGTGTCTTCTCATTTCTCTCAGGATGGACTTGGCTGGGTCATGAAAGCTCTGTTAACGTGTAAGGAAGTACAAAACTATTTTCTAAACTGTATGTACCGTTTGACAGTCCCTTCAGCAGTTCATGAGGGTGGCAGTCTTCCCATCCTCTCAGCGCTCACTGTCGTTTACTGTAGCCATGTGACTGGGCATGGAATAGCCTCTCATTGTGGTGGCGGCTTGCACTTTCCTAATGATTAATAAGGCCAAATACAATTGCATGTGCTTATTGGCCATTTGTATGTCCTACTTTGCAGAAGTTTCTGAATCCTTTGCCCAGCTTTTGATTGGGTTATTTTATTAGTACCTTCTAAGAATTTTTCCTATTTTAGATAGAAGGCTTTTAATAGATGTGTGATTTTTCACAGATACGTGATTTATAAATGTTTTCCTCTCATTCCATGTGTTGTTTATTCATTTTCTTAATGGTAAGAAGCAAATTAAAAAAAAAAAAATTTAACAATGTCAAACTGACCTGTTTTGTTTCGGCACTTATGGTCTTTGGAGCCATTTTCCAAGCAAAGGATGCATATTTATGCCTTTTTTCTTCTAAAGATTTTTGTACATTTAGCTCTTCTGTGTGGATCTGAGTTTATTCTGAATTAACCTTCAAGCCTATGGTAAAATGCGTGTTTAACTTCACTCTTTTAATTTAGCTGTCTAATTTAAGCATTGCTTGTTGGAAAGGCATTTCTTTCCCATGAAGTTATCTTGATTAACTTTATCAAAAACCAATAGACAGCTGGAATTCTGCTTAGTCAGTAAAGTGCTTGCCTCACAAGCATGAGAACCTGAGTTTGATTCAACCCCTGTGTATAAAGGTGGATGTGGTGGGACATACTTGCAATCCCAGCACTGGAGAAGCAGTGATGGCAGTTCCCCAAGGCTCACTGACCAGACAACCTAACGTAATCAGTAAGCCTCAGGTCCCAGTGAGAGCCTTGTCCCCAAAAGTCAAGGTGGGTATTTCCTGCAGTTAACCTTCAACCTCTATTTACATGTGCACTCACATGTACGTATACCTACCCCTGCATGTGCATCTGCACAATTATGAACACACACACACACAGATATCAACTGAATATGAAGATTTATTTTCAATTCTCAGCTGCATTCCCTTGGTTTATGTTTGCTTTTGCACATGTACATGTGTGGGGGTATTCACTTTTGTGCTAGTGTCTTTCCATTTGAATCCTGTAGCCCTGGGTTAGGTATTAAAATTTGATGTGTTATTCTTGTAACTTTGTTCTTTTTAAGATTTGTTGCTATTATTATTATTATTATTACTACTACTACTGTGTGTGATGTGAGTGAATGTAGGCATGCATACAGCATGGTGTGCATGTGGCATGCTATGCATGTGGCGGTCACAGGATAGCTTTTTTGCGCTCCTTCCATTGTGGATTCTGGGAATCAGTGTTGTTGTCAGGCTTGCCAACAGGCTTGCATGCTATCTTGCTGGCTCTATTCTCCTCAGAGATTACCTTGATTATTTTTGTTCCCTTGCATTTCTGTATGAATGTTAGGTAGAACATGTCAATTTTTGCTAAAACTCCAGTCTGGCTTTTTGATGGGGATCATATTGAAATTTATAGGTCTTCAAGACTTACTTTATGTTGGTGCTTTGGACATCAATTAGCATGTTTTGACTCTGCCTCTTTTGTCCCAGAAGACAGTGTTGTTACCCTGATTCTGAACAGAAAGGTGGAAACCACCTCATATTAATGTTGCAGGTTAAATGAAGGTTTTTCCTGGCCTGTTTTCACATGTGTAAAGTTTGTTTAGAAACATGCCTGAGTCTCAGGGTTGTGAAGCACAGAGGGAAGCCCTATAGAACATCCACAAGCTTTCCCATAAGCTTTATATCTAGATTGATTCTCCACGCCCCATCTATGCCAACCTTAACTTCCATTGCTCCCTCAGACATAATCCAAAAGCCGTGAACATCTGTATTAATCTTCTTCAAGCTATATTGACATATATTTCATATATTAACATATAAATATAAAAAGATATTTGTCATATGTAGCAAATGAACTTTAATGGGCAAGTATCATGTCTAAGCTCCAAAGGAGTAGAGAATAAAGAAGTAACAATTGGAACATACACATATAAAGTCTTTTAGGAATTCTGATTCTGGTGTTGGTAGTTTTCTCTCATTCTAGAAACGCTCAGGGTTTGTATCCATGCAGGAACAGGCACTAAAGGCTAGAAGAGACGCTGGGGGCTTGTCAGATAGAGAGTGACTAGGTGTGGATTTATATCATTGTGACTTGAGTGTCCATGTGCTCTCTAGCCTGTATGGAAATTTCCTCTCTCTTTGATACCCAGCTCTACACCCTGGTGCAGGCTCTGTACCAACCACTGCAAACTTCAAGTAATCCTGACATGTTCTTTTCTAGCTTGTCCCCTCTCAATGTTGAGCATAGCTCTGGCCACTCGTAAGAAGTTGAAGATAATATTTTATGGCTAAAGAGTCTTGTTATTATAAAGGTGAAATGAAATTTCTTTTAAGTCTGCCATCCTTTTCCCTATGGTGGAAATTTGCCTTTAAAGTTTTCATTATATTGTTTTTAGTCTTGGAAAATGTCACACACACACACGCGCACACACACACACACACACACACACACACACACGCACACACGCACACGCGCGCGCGCACACGTTATCATTTCCACCTCTCATATCCTTTTATTGCCACCCATGTCTCCATGTCCCCATCATCTTCCAACTTCATGGATTGTTTTTCCTGATACCCACTGAACCCAATTAGTGCTGCCCTTAGGTGTGTGGGTGTAGGGCCAGCCCCTTAAACATGAGAAACCTGCTATAAGCCACACCATCTTACAAGAATTATTTTCTCTTCCCTAGCATCTGTCAGCTGGCGTGGTCCTGTGTGGGTAACCATAGTTGCTGTGAGTTCATGAGGGCAATTGGCATGTCATGTCATAGAAGGCAGTGTTTCCCAGAACCCCTCCATCTTGTGGCTCTTACATCTTCTCTGGGATGCTTATTGAGCCTTGGCTGGGGTAAATGGAAGGGGAAAGTTGATGTAAATATCATATTTAGGATGAGTACTCACACTTATTCTCATCACTTATGCATCTGTGTTGACTGTTGCCCATGGCAACAAGAAGCTTCTCTGTCCAAGGTTGAGATCAGTCCAGGTCTATGTGTGTAAACATAAATATTTGGGGAAGGGAAATTGACAACATGACCATTTAACAAAATAACAATAGCAGGTTCAACCATAAGATCTATGATTTCTTTAGCTATGGACTTTTGACAAAGATGATAATGCTAAGCATGAGATTTACTCCTGTGAAGTAGGTTCCACAGGCAATTAGAAAGCTGTAGTCATCCTATAGCAGTCATGCCACTCTTGTGCCAGTGGGCACCATTGCCTAGCAGGGTCAGTGTGGTAGCATACAGGATCCAGCACTAGGTAAGACTGTTGATGTCTTTTTTTCCCCTGTAGCAGCCTGCACAGCACTTTCCAGCACTATGGAAGTTAGTCAGCAGGGAGGAAGTTTCCCAGTTGTCTTGACACTCCCTTTTTCTGTGTATGTCCTGCAGCCACAGTGTATAGGTCTTCAGACAGAAGGCCTTACTGTGTTGTTATGGTAGGTAACCAAGGGAAGTGGCAATAACCCGTGTTCTTTGAAGACCTCTGTGACCTCTAACTCATAAGGAGGTATCCCATGACTTATGCTGGATTTTTGTGTAACTATCCATGTCATCTGGAAGCATCACTGACCACCCATGCAGGGTCCCTCTGGGTTTGTC
>JADRCH010000086.1:729363-768507 GCA_019843965.1 Rhynchomys soricoides
ACTGTGACACACTGTAGGACACACTGTGACACACTGCAGGACACACTATGACACACTGTAGGACACACTGTGACACATTGTGACGCACTGCAGCTTCCATGGTGAGGTTTTTGTTGTTGTTGTTTTTATTTTTTTTCTTCTAATTTTTTTGTCTTCTTTTTGTGGAGAAGTTGTGGATATGAAGGGATGGTGTGCATGATATGAAATTCACAAAGAATCAATACAAAGTTAAAAAACGGGGAAAAAAGGAAAGAATAACACCACTCAGTGTGGATCTGGGTCCTGTAGCAAGCTCGGTAACAGTAAGCAGCTTTTCACTGAGTACTCACTGCTCTAGTGGAAAAGAATCTGCAGCTCTGTCATAGGTGGAAAAGGCTGTGTGCAAAAGAGCTAAAAGCAATTAAAGCATAATAAAATCAGCCTACTATTGCTGGGGTCCCTCCCTTTTGTCTGGGGTGAGGAAAAGTGTGTGTTTGTAAGCTACCTGGGGTTGTGCTGACTAGAAATACTCTAAAAGGCCTTCGGCCCAGATGATCCTGAAGACCAACCGTCTGGGGGAAACAAATCAAAATGAGGTGCTGTCCTTCTAGGAGGAAGACAGCTGTCAGCGTGGTGTGCCCTGCTGCTCCCTCCTCTCTGATGAGTGGCTGCAGGGTACTGCTTTTGGATCAGAGACCATCCTCTGAGCTGACCAATGGGCATTGGGCATCAGTGACCAACATCAAATTCAGCTTTAAGAAATGCCACAAGGATCATTCCTTCTAAGCAGGAAATACAAACAGGAAGGCTGCATACATGTCAACTGAGCACTTTCATAGTTAGCCCCTGAGCATACACATTCAGAAGGTTTTGAGAGCTCAGCTAATACACCCTGTTCATAAAACCTAAGCACTTTTGTGCAGGTTCAATGTTCAGATGAATTCGGGGTATATGGAAATTATATTTAAGAAAGTAGAGAATTAAAACCAGCATCCTAAAATGTGTAAGGCTTCAGGCTTTCTTTTTCTTTTCTGGTTGACTTTCCAATGCTCAGGATGAGATGGAGACTTGCCTCACACCCTTTTGTTAGAGGCTGAGCCACTGGGCTGCATTCAGGTGGTAAGCTGAAAGGAAACCACCAATTGCTGTCACTTCCTGTAGATTCTGCAGCAAGGATCTTCAGTAAAGTATGTCTTTAGTCCTGTCCTTAAACCCTGTACATATCTGGAGAGTATATAACTTACCTACTTAATAGTACTGGCTTACATACTTAGGTAGAAAGACTTCAGTTTCTTTGCATCCCGTTCTAACATTCAGTTCGTGTAGGAAGGGAGGAATTCCTTGTATAGTTGGCTGACAAAAGGATAATAATTGTGGTAAGCTGGGTTGTGTTCTTTGTTATCTAGGTAACTAAATCAGAATTGGTGTTTATTCATGGGTGACTTTTGACGGTAGTAGCTCATCACCATAGCAACATAGTGCATTCTCAGTGTCTACTAAATAGTTCCAGAATTACAAGGACACAGGAGTTTCCTTGTGGAGAATGTTTGAGGTTTGTTATTTTGGTTTGGTTTGGGGAAGTATAAATGGACTTTGTTAGAGTAGGGGGTATTCAGAACAAGTACCTCACTGACTGTGTTGGAACAGGCAGAGCTGCTAGTCACTTGCAACTTCCCTCCGTTTTTGGTTACTAGAAACAAATGCTATGCTGCTGTCTGGCTCCTGGGAAATGGAAAAGTGGAGTGTGCTTTGGCCTTGGAGTATTCTGTATAAAATGCAGTGTTGTAAACACCTACCTCTCTATTCTACTTCTTCATTTAATTCCCAAATATATCATATTAATTACTTTCCAGATTTAGCTAAAATAAGACAGTAAGGGTTTTCAAGGAGTACTAATGATATTATTATATACCATTATATATTGTGTGTGTGCATGTGTGTATGTCTCTGTGTATATACCTGTGTATATGTGTGTGTGCACGTGTGTGCATGTGCGTGTGTGTGTGTGTGTGTGTGTGTGTGTGCATGTGCGTGCTTGCCCTGATGAGGTCATCGGTGGTCCTCCTCTCACTGTTTCACTCTCTACAGTAGTCATTCTCAGCCTTCCCAATGCTGTGACCCTTTCATACATTTCCTCATGTTGTGGTGACCCCAACCTTAAAATTATTTTGTTGCTACCTCTTAACTGTAATTTTGCTACTGTTACAAATAGTATTGTAAATATCTGATATGCAGGTTATCTGATATGTGGCCCCAAAGGGGTTGTGATCCACAGGTTGATAACCGCTACTCTGCCTTATTTCCTTTCAGCAGGGTCTCTCACTGATGCTTTTTTTTTTTTTTTTTTTTTTTTAAAGCCAGTCTGGAGAGCAGCAATCCTTCTGCCTTTGCCCGCCAGTGCTGGGGTTATAAGCAAGCACTACCACACCTGGCTTTTCAATGGATATTAGGGATCCAGACTCAGGCTCTCATGCTTGTGCAGCAAATGCTGTTATCCAGTGAGCCATCTTTTCAGCCCCAGACTGTGTACTTTTCAAAGGCAATTTATTCTTTGTTTTTCAAGCAGACCAGTTTACATTGCATATAAAATGGATGAGTCATATCTTATATTTAGGTCATTGGTTTAAACATTAAAAATGCTCCAATAAAAAAATGCTACTTTTTAAAAAATACAATGGGGCTGCAGAGATGGGTGAGCAGTTATGAGCATTAGGTGCTCTTCCAGAGTGCCCAGGTTCAATTTCCAGCACCCACATGGCAGTTCACAACTGTCTGTAAAACTCCAGTTCAGAGGATCCGACACCCTCATACAGACATACATGTAGGCTGAACACCAAATGTGCATAAATAAATAAATAAACAAACAAACATACAAACTTAAAACACAGCATAGGATTGGCGAGATGGCTTGGTAAGTTAGGGTGTTGGCCACCAAGCTTTGCAGCGTGGAAACTCAGTGTAATTAGGAAAACCAACCACATGAGTTCTCTCCTCCCTCTCTCCACATGCACAGTGGCATAAGCTCATGTACTTACTCACTACACACATGAAATAAGTAAGGAAATAAGTGAGTGTGATTTAAAGTATATATACATGGTTATTTACTCTAACTCTGAGCAGGTGGCTTCGTCCTTCTTGTTTAATTTAGATGTTGGATTCTTTTATTTCAAAGAAGTTGATTTAAAACAGACCATTTCTTGGTGTCTTTTACTATAACCAAAACATGTAATGGCAGACCCTTATAAGCCACCGTCATTAGCTGCCACTTTGTGATGAGGCTTTCTCTTTTTAAAAAAATGACTATATTTTATTGTCCAGCCAAAATAATTCTTATATCTATTGTATTGAGTTCATCACCTAAAAATATGCTTTTGGCCAGTAGGCTATCTGTCACGTCACACATCATGATTGGGCCCTGCTTTGTGTCTTTTGTCACTGTTCCCTGAAGACTGTCCCCTAATTCTGTGGAGGACTCTATGGAAGACTCCTTCCACGTCTGAAATTCAGTGGCTTCACCTTCCCTGTGCTGTTCTGGGGAGCTGCCTCTGCTGTGCTGTGCACATGTGTCAGTCTGATAAATACATGGCTCCGTGATAACTTTCAGTATTACCTCTTTGGTGATAGCTTCACTAAATAACTGCTCTCTTTGTCACCCATGTTACAGATATCAGAGGCATCTCCAAGTTAGACACATATCCCTCAGTCAACACAACAGAGTTAAGTGCTTAAGGTAGAATTTTAAAGTTTTGCCCAGGCTGGCTTTGATCCCCTGGGCTGAGGTAGTTCCCGTATATGATCCTAGAAGCTAGGACTACAGGCATGTATGAGTCACTGTCCCTTGGTTTTCTTTCTTTTTTATTTTTTATTTTTATTTTATTCTATTTTTTGATATATTATTTACATTTCAAATGTTTCCCCCTTTCCAGGTCTCCCCTTCAGGACCCCCTCCTTAGTCTTCCCACCCCCTGCCTCTATGAGGGTATTCCCCTACCCACCTACACACCCACCCACTCTCGTCTTCCCTCCTTGGCATTCCCCTATACTGGGGCATATAACACCCTCAGGCCCAAGGGCCTCTCCTCCCCCTGATGGCTAACAAGACCCGCCTCTCCCACATATGTGGCCAGCACCATGGGTCCCTCCATGTGTATTCTTTGGTTGGTCATCCAGTCTCTGGAAGCATCAGGAGGTCAGGCCAGTTGACACTGTTGCTCCCTCCATGGGGCTGCAAACTCCCTCAGCTCCTTCAGTCCCTTCTCCAACTCCTCTATCTGGAACCTCACACTCAGCCCAACAGTTGCTGTGAAATTAATATTGGGTATTCCAAACTTTTGGGCTAATATCCGCTTATCAGTGAATACACACCGTGTTCATTCTTTTGTGACAGAGTTACCTTGCTCAGGATGATATTTTCAAGTTCTATCCATTTGCCTCTGAATTTCATGAAGTCCTTGTTTTTAATAGCTGAGTAATATTCCATTGTGTAAATGTACCACATTTTCTGTATCCATTCCTCTGTTGAGGGACATCTGGGTTGTTTCCAGTTTCTGGCTATTATAAATATGGCTGCTATGACCATAGTGGAGCATGTGTCCTTATTACATGTTGGAGCATCTGGGTATATGCCAAGGAGTGGAGCTGGGTCCTCAGGTAGTATTATGTTCATGTTTCTGAGGATCTGCCAAACTGATTTCCAGGGTGGTTGTACTAGCTTGCAATCCCACCAGCAATGGAGGAGTGTTCTTTCTCCACATCCTCACCAGCATCTGCTGTCACCTAAGTTTTTTTTTAATATTGATTGTTGCTTCCTGTTATTTTCAATGTTGTTTATATGTTTGTGTGGCTATCTTCTTTTGAGTTTGTTGAAAGATTACTTTCTTACTTTTTCTAGGGTGTAGTTTCCCTCCTTGAATTGGCGTTTTCCATCTATTTTCCTTTGTAGTGCTGGGTTTGTGGAGACATACTGTGTAAATTTGGATTTGTCATAGAATATTTTGGTTTCACCATCTATGATTGAGAGTTTTGCTGGGTATAGCAGCCTGGGCTGGCATTTGTGTTCTCTTAGGGTCTGTATGAGATCTGTCCAGGATCTTCCAGGTTTCATAGTCTGTGGTGAGAAGTCTGGTGTAATTCTGATAGGTCTGCCTTTATATGTTACTTGCCCCTTTCCCTTACTGCTTTTAATATTCTTTCCTTATTTTGTGTATTTGGTGTTTTGACTATAATGTGACAGGAGGAATTTGTTTTCTGGTCCAATCTATTTGGAGTTCTGTAGGCTTCTTGTATATTTATGTTCATCTCTTTCTTTAGGTTAGGGAAGTTTTCTTCTATAATTTTGTTGAAGATATTTACTGGTCCTTTAAGTTGGGAGTCTTCACTCTCTTCTATACCTATTATCTTCAGGTTCTGTTTTCTCATTGTATCCTGGATATTCTGGATGTTTTGGGTTTGGAGGTTTTTGCATTTTGTGTTTAATTTGACTGTTGTGTCCATGTTTTCTATGGTATCTTCCACACCTCAGATTCTCTCTTCTATCTCTTGTATTCTGTTGGTGATGCTTGCATCTATGACTCCTGATCTCTTTCCTAGGTTTTCTAACTCCAGGGTTGTCTCCCTTTGTGATTTCTTTATTGTTTCTATTTCTGTTTTTAGTTCTTGGATGGTTTTGTTCATTTCCTTTGTCTGATTGTGTTTTCCTGTAATTCCACCTGTTTGATTGTGTTTTCCTGTATTTCTTTAAGGGATTTTTGTGCTTCATCTTTAAGGGCTTCTAGTTGTTTACCTGAGTTCTCTTGTATTTCTTGAAGGGAGTTATTTATTTCCTTCTTAAAATCGTCTATCATTATCATGAATAGTGATTTTAAATCTGAGTCTTGCTTTTCTGGTGTGTTGGGGTATCCAGGGCTTGCTGTGGTGGGAGAGCTGGGTTCTGATGATGCCAAGTAGCCTTGGTTTCTGTTCCTTATGTTCTTGCCCTTGCCTTTCGCCGTCTGGTTATCTCTAGTGTTAGCTGGTCTTACTCTCTCTGACTGTGGCTTGTCCCTCCTGCAAGCCTCGGTGTCAGCACTCCTTGAAGACTAGCTCTCTCTGAGAGGAATTTGAGTTTGTAGAGCTGTGGTACATGGTCAGCTCTGGGGTTCAGACAGAAACCAGATGGATCTTGTCCCAAGTATCACTTGGTTCCTGTGTCCTGATGGCTCTGCAAGGTTACCTCTTGATCCAGTGAATTTGAACCGAAGTGGTGGTCTTGCCTGTGCTTGAAGGTGTGTCGGTACTCCTGGGATACCAGCTCTCTCCTGGCACTATTTTAGTATGGAGCCCTGTGTCACAGGATCTACTCCTGGCCATGGAAAGAAACCAGAGAACCACTCCTCAGTTCCTGTGTCCTGGGGATTCTAGGTAGGTCCCTCTGAGCAGACAGGCTTGCCCATACTTCTAGGAGTCTAGTTTTCTTCTGGCACTATTTGACTATAGAGCCCTGGTGGCCCAGGCAGAGGTCTCCCCCCCATAGATGGAAACTGGAAGTCTCCTTCCCCCAGCTGTTCCTCAGTCCCTGTATCCTAAGGATTCTGGGCGAGTCCCCTGAGCAGTGTTGCTCGTCTTACCCCCACTCACGGGCTTTTCCACCCTTCTGGGAGGCTAGCTTTCTCCTCGTGCTATTAGGCTATGGAGCCATGGTGGCCCAGGCAGAGGTCTCCCTCCACAGATCTTCTTGGTTTTCTTTCTTCAGTTCTCCATATTTTTAATGGAGTTAGAGGACTGAAGTACTCAAAAAATATTTTAATTGTGATTGTGATGGCTTTGTCAAGTAGCGTGATGAAATTTTGAGCATATGCCAGTCTAGACAGCATATGAAATAGATGATTTCAGAGGTTTCCTTCAGATGATTGAATCTGTACATCTTATTAGTGACTAAAACCTAGGGAAAGAGAAATGGATTTTGGGATTTCTGGGAACTTTAAGACTACCAATACCTCTTGTGTGTATGTATCTATATGTGTTGACATCAAGGAGCTGAAAAATGATTGCCTACATACACAATACTGAATATCTATATATATAATTATAAGGGATGCCAGATGCTTTTTCTAAGGTCATAGTGATAATTCTTTGTTCTTCATAGCTGACTTACAAAGCCTCCCTTTGCTTGAGAGCCATAGTTTCAAATCATAGAAACTTTAATGTGCTTTACATAGTAGAGTCTTAGAAATCAGATTTAATCTGGTATTGGTTGTCCATGTCACCAGTTAAAAGTACTTTCATTTTGTACTTCTTTCTCTTCAGTGGAATCCTGGCTGTTTTTCTCTGTAGGCTATGCTTCATGCATTATTCAAAGCCTTTTCTTGGTGGTGGTGGTGGAGTATCACTGTTATTTGTAATTGCCGTTGAGAATGGTCCCCTGTTAGCACAAAACCTTAATGCATCCTGCTTGGCACACTCAGACTCACTCAGATTTGGAGATTCTGAGCACCCCTCTTTAACTTCTGTGTACACCGTACCATCAGGAGATGGATAGTTTTGATATGTAGCAGCAAGTGAGTTAGAGAAGCTATGTTTACCTATGGTTTTATGGTTTTAATGCTAGAAGAGTTCAAATCGCTGGGCTTTGGTGAGAAAGGCAGAGGCAAGAGAATAAGGAAGAAACACGGTTGGGACAAATATGAACACAAGGACCAGTGGGGAATTCGGGCAATGCCTCACTCGGCACCACCAGTGTCAGTAGCAGCTCTGTGCCCGGGCATCTAATCAGCTTTGGTGAAAGAGTTGCTCTTTGATGAGGTTTCACCACTTTTAAGGAGTTCTCTCTCCATCAAAGGTAGAAATGTAGATTTTGCTTTTAAACTGGGGTATAATTTATATATCCTTATAGGGAGCCTTTCAGTATTGTAGTTTTTACTGTGTTTACAAAGTTTACAGCAATCACAGGGTCTAATTACAGGACATCTTTTATCATCTTAATGTAAGATACTTCCATAGTAAGAAATAGAGTCCTTTAGATTCATGCCCAGGAGCGGTCTAGCTAGTTTACATGGTAGGTCTCTTTGTTTTATTTTCTTTCTTTTGGTGCCACTCCAGAGATTTCCATAGTGGCTCTACCAGTTTGCACCCCTACCAACAGTGCATGGGGCTCCTTCCATTCCCACATCCTCGCTAGTGTTTATTGTCTTTTTTAAAAAAATTTTAGTCTGTCCGAGTAGGATAAAATGAAATCTCATCGTAGTTTTGATTTGTATTTCTCTTGTGGCTAAGAGTAGTGCACATTAAAAGAATACATTTCTTAGCCATTTGTACTTTCTCTTCTGAGCACGTTCTCAGCTGCCTGACCTACCTTTTAGTTGGGTTGGTTGTTTCCTTAGAGTTAGTTTTGTAAGTTATTTGTATGTCTATGTCATATGTAGGCTCAAGGACTATTACGGAGATGGAACAGGATGAATGTAAGACTTGGGGGCCAGGAGAACTGGAGCAATACACTGTCTTCTGGACTCAACGGAACATCTGCAGTCCTGAACTCACAGCAGCTGTGGCTGCCTACACACAACTAAGCCCGTCAGCATTCTAACGTGGAGGGGGGACACTCATGAGCCCACATCCCTGTAGCTGAGAAGCTGTGGACAGTTGACAGCTGCTAGGGGAGGAGTTAATTTTCTTCAAGGGCTCAACCACGTGCCAGTGGAGGGCCCCACACCCATGAGTGTAAGGGTAATACAAATCAGACTCAGTGGGTTTCTACAAACCAAAGAAAACCAAACAAAACACAAAGGTTTTGTGGGGAGTGGTTAGGAAGGTGGGGTGGATATGGGGAAAAGTTAGGGGTGAATATAATCAAAATATATTGTATGAAATTCTCAAAGAAGTATAAAAATGTTTTTTAAGGATACCTCAGACTAACAGTCACTTCCCACTCCTGTTTTACCTTAGTCCTTGGCAACCTTGATATCTCCTTTCTATATAGATTTTCCTGTTATGGACATATGAAAGGTTATGTTATGAACCATCTTTTGACTTTGGCTTCTTTCACTTAGCCTAATGTTTCCAAGATTCATCTTTGCAAGCCAAATTAAGAACAGTTTTTGGTCAAAAAAATCAGATAAGAAGACACCTTGCTGCTTTCCGCTGTAGGGAGTTCTATGGAGTGAAACCATTACAGGACAGAGCCTAAAGTTTGATCGCAGAGGAAGACCTCAGGAGTGCTCTGGTCACTGTTCGGTTTGCTAGGTTGAGGACCAAGAGAAAGGAAACAGTGAGGGAACCGAGTTTCCCTGCGCAATCGAGTGTTTGATGGGGTTTGCTATGCATTGAACATTTCTACAGTGGTCCAGGGAAAAGAGGTCAATACCAAGTTGGATGACATACAAAACAGGGGCAGAAGTGACTGAGTGTCTCACAGTCTGTTTATATAGCAGAGGAGAAGCACAGTGGGCCTGGGAAAGTCATTGGCAAGAAAGCAGTGGTTAGAAAAGGAGGGTTTCTGAGGTCATGGCTATGGGAGATGCAATCTCTTCTTTGCTAATGATGCTGCTGGCCTCCTTCAGACTGTTAGAGACATAGAGCTGCACACCACACTCTCATGTGACAGGAACACAGTCTGCCTCTGAGGTTAAGGAGCAAGTATGTATAGTAACATAGCCCAACTACGGAATAGGACTAACTACTCACAATTGAAGTGCTAATTCTTCTTTTTAAAAAAGATTTGTTTATTTTATGTATATGAGTACATTGTCACTGTCCTCAGACACACCAGAAGAATGCATCAGACCCCATTACAGATGGTCATGAGCCACCATGTGGTTGCTGGGAATTGAACTGCGAACCTCTGGAAGAGCAGTCAGTGCTCTTAACCGCTGAGCCATCTCTCCAGCCCCGAAGTGCTAATTCTTAACAGAAAATCTTCATTACCTTCTGGCAGAATATAAATGATCAGAAACAAGGACTTCTTAATCCTGCCTCTCTCCTTCTGGGATTTGGAATCAGGGCTCACATGCTAGGCGATCACTATACTGTTGAACTTGGTCTTCAATTAGTTTATTGATATGATTAAGCATTCATTATCCATTGTCTGATTTATTATTACCTCTATAATATGTACGTGTGTATGTTGTATATGTTTCCTCTTACAGGTTTAATAGTCAGGAATGGTTACTGTCCTTTCATTTGGACAGATAATGTATACAATAATGTATACAGATAATGGATATAAGCATACCTATATTTGCCAATAGTCATTCATTCACAAACATTACAGCTAGTGCTGGGCTAAGGTTTCTGCCCAATAGATTAGAATGAGTGCTTTCCAGTAGAACATCCTATGATGGTACAATGTTCTAGTCTTAATGGTATAGCCTGTGGCTCATGAGCATCTCAAGCGTAGTTGATGTGGTTGAGGAATGCCACTTACTCTTTTTATTAACTAATTTCCATATACAGTACCTGTCATGTCCAAAACCTGGTCCTAGATATTTTTAGTCAATGGGAAACAACAGACTCAAGATTCAAGAGGTATACTCTGATGTGAAATGATGTGGAAGCTAAAGAGATAGCCTCTGATAGTGGAGGTGACAGGGAAGAAATCCAAAGAGAAGAAGTAGCATGAAAGTGAAGCTTAAAAACAAAATGGATATGTGTATGGGTGCATATATGTGCACGTATGGTATGTATGTATATATGTATGTGCACATTTGTTTATGTATGCGTATTTTATGTATTGTGTATGTGTGTTGATGTTTATGTGTGTGATATATGTGTGTGCATACATATGTGTATATGTATGTATGTTATATGCATGCTTATTTATGTATTTTGTATGTGTGTGTTTGTGTATGTATGTTTATGTGTGTATATGTATATTTTTATGTATGTATGTATATATGTATGTTTATGTGTATATATGTGTGTATGTGTTTGTTTATGTATGTTTGTGGGTATATAAAGTATATGTATATGTGTTTACATGCATGTTCCTATGTGTGTATGTATGTATATGTTTATGTGTGTATGTATGTGTGCATATGTGTGTATGTGTATGTTTTACTTCAGTGATAAAGTTCATATTTCATATGTGCAAGGCCCTGGGTTTGCTCTTCGTCACTAAACAATAATGATAATAGAAAGGCAGAGAGGACAGAGAATGCTTACACCAGATATGGTGTATAAGACTACTGTGACATTAGAAACTTTATGATGAAGGTCCGTGACTTGGTGGGGTTAGCCTGTAACTCATTGTAATATAACCACTAAAAAATGACTCTTGGGATGAAGATTTTTTAAAAGTATTAGAAACAAACCATTTATTATACAGTGTACATTGTTAGAGTAACTTCAATATTTATCATTTAAATTAGTTAGAGAAATTGTTTTTAGGATCTCCATTTTGCGGAGAGAAGACTGAGGTCAGAGTTCCTGAAGCTTGCTGGACTCTAGAGCCCAGTCTCTTCCTCTCAGCACCTCCCAGTTTACAGCGTTCCTCAGCTCATCTAGGGACAACTGCCTGCACCGGATCCTTCCATCATTGGTTTCTGAGCGGTCTTCTATTGGTTCTTGTCCCTGATTCCACCCTGGAATGTTTTCTGGCTGAGCACAGGTATCATAGGGCAGTCTGCTTGGTTAACAGAACAGTTCGTGCACTCAGGTTCCGGCAATGACTCCATTAATACTCTCCCTTCTTGGTGTGTGTGTGTAGTTAGAGCACTTGCAGCTTTTTATATCCTAAAATGGAGTAGTTAAGGAGTTACTCAGTTGTATCAGATGACCTGGCCTATTCATCCCCAAATTTGAATAGGCTCCTGTGACCATGATATGGGAGAACTCCTGCTTCTGCATGGTGAGGAATGGCTTGTTATTTGAGTTCCTCCACGTGCACACATAAAGGTCATGACCCTGCCTCTCACTTCCTTCATTGTTTTATGCTTTTCTAAGAGCACAGCCTAGCAACTGATAGAGGAGAACTAGATCTTTACACCTGACTGGCCAACACAGTCAGGTCGTGAACCTATAGGTTGAGTATTCATTATCTGAAATGCTTGGAACCAGAATGTTTGAAGTTTTGGAATTTGGTGGCTTAAAAATTTTGTTTTCTATTTTGGAATATTTGCATTTAGTGATGAGTGTCAGTGCTAAAAATGTTTCTGACATTAATTACACTTTTGAGTTAGAGGTGCTAAAGCCTGTGGACTATCCTGGTTGCTAAATTTGTATTCTGTAAGTAATTGTGTCCTGCTTGTGTGTTTTCAGACACAAAGAAGCCTCCTTTGCATCATTTTCTGAGTTTCCCTAAAAGTCTATCTCAGTTCCAGTAAGAGACATTTAGCATTTATATTTGCCAGGCCTTGAGAGTATGAAGCTGTGTACAGAGCAGTACTGGCTCCCAAGTGCATACCAATTGCTGAGGCGGGCGGAGATTGAAGAAAGAGGTCTTCATTGTCTTTTAAGTAGATGACTGCAAACAAAGAGAATTTGACTTCTTCATTTCCTATTTGTAACCCTTTCTTTCTTTTTCTTGTCTCATTGTTCCAGCTAAGCCTTCGCGCACTGTACTGAATAAGAGTGGAGAGTGACAGACATAGATAGTAGTGTGTGCACATGTGTGTGTGTGTTGAGAGTGATGGAGACGGATTGTGGTGTGCGTGTGTGTGTGTGTGTGTGTGCGTGTGTGTGTGTGTGTGTGTGTGCACGCGCACACATGTGTTTTGGGGGAGAGAGAGGACCAGGAGTGAGGAAGAAGAGATCCTAACGATGGGAAGAAAAGGGATAGAATAGAATTCTTGTAACAGAAGGTGATCAATGTGGGTGAGGAAGGGCACTCAGGAGATGGCAGCAGGGGTGTGAGAAATGGCAGGGAAGGAGAGGGGAGATAAAGTATAAATGTGAAGCTACTTACTGTGTATGTGAACTTAGAAAGAAAAGAGACAGGCGCGTGGCACGGTGAGAAGATGGAGTGGGCATCTAGGAAAGCTTGACCTTCGATATTACAGAGATGGTGGATGGAAGGGGTGAAAGGGCACTGTTTGAGGCACTGATGAGGAAATGGTTTGGCTGATGTAGAAAGTATAACTTAGGCTGTGCATTAGCCTTGCCAAGGCAGCAGCTTTAAAACCAACTCCCTAATGATTCTGCTTTGACTAATTCTAAGGTGTGGCCTGGTATTGGGATCTTTAGTTGTCCAGGTGGACTCTAATGCCCATCTGTGTTTAAGGACTAGACCCTTCGTGTAGTGAATATGGTCCTCAGACTAACAGAGTCAGCCTTACTGGATGGTTGTTTAAATTGTAGCCTCGTCCCATGCTTAGGAAATTAGAATTTGCATTTTCATAAGATTTCAGGTGATCCTTACCTACATGGAAGCTTTAGAGAAAAGATGAGAAATAGGATGGAGATTGCCAGATAACCTAATCACATTTCCCAGCATTGGTGCTAGCTGGGAATGGGTACAGATGTGGGCTGTCATGTTTTCCTTTCAAACCATTAGGATGCTTCCCTTGCCATCATGGGGCTCCATGGTGCCAGTGTGGCAGCATATACCTAAAATCTGAGCCTTGGAAGCTGAAGCAAGAAAATCATGAGTTTTTATAAAAACAAAGCAAAACATTTCCTAAGGTTATGTTGATATACTCTACAAATATTACTCTGTTTTGTATGGGTGACTTGAAGGAGAAATCTGGGAAGCACGAATTAGAAAGCTGGGTTTGGGGCTGGAAAGATAGCTCAGTGGTTAAGAACACCGGCTAGTCTTCCAGAGGACCCAGGTTCAATTCCCAGTATCCACATGGCAACTCAAAACTGCCTGTCACTCATGCCCTCACACAGACACACATGCAGACAGAGCACCAATGCATATGAAATAAAAATAAATAAGTTATTTTTAAAAGGAAACTTGAGCTTGTAGTGAGGATCAACAACTTTAATCCAAAAATATATGCTCGTGTTGTAAAGATGGCTCAGTACATACCAATACTTGCTGCCCATGCTGACGGCCCTACATAGTGGGGAGAGAGAACCAACTTCTGTAACTTGTCCTCTGACCTCCACACACATGCTGTGATTGTGTGTCACATAGAAATAAATGTATTAAGAAATGTTTGTGAACCATGTAGTAATGGAGGGTAGAGCTGAGTTTTGGATAAGGGACTCTGTTCGTGTCAGACACATTAGGGGACAGTACCGACCCGGAACATGTGTGAGAGAGAGGCCCACACTCAGGGATATGATTATGCTTAAGATGCCGAATAGTGGGGCAAGGAGTGAGTTTCAGTGGTAGAGCATGTGCCTAATATGTGTGAGGTCCTGGGTTCAATCCCCAGCTCCACCCCAAAAGTCTAAATAGAACCTCAGCACATTTCCCCAAATCTTTAAGACAAAGCTAAGAAGGAATGATGTAGATTTCTTGTCTCTGGCCCTTTTGTAGACACTGCGTAACATTTGGTGTTGTTTTGTTTTAGTTTGGGACAGCATTTTCTATGAGGGGGGTGGTTTCTGATGAATAAAACCTCATTGGCATAAATAAGCTCATAAACCTTCAGCTCCCATTCGCACGGTCCCCTAGTTCTTGGTGGGTGGGATCGTCCGACTTGAGGGCTATTGGTGATTTCAAAGGAGAAAGGAAGCAGTGCCGGCCATCAGCTGGTGGTAGGTAGAGGAGGGTCTGAGGAAAGGGAGAGGCTAAAAGTCCAGGTATGAGAGGCTGCTCAGGGTACTGATGACACATCCTAGCGGGACGGCATCTTCAGGGAAGCCCAGACAGCCTGGAAGATTATCTTTTGTGGGGGAAAAATGTCAAAATTATTACTATGATAAATTTTTCTTCAGTGTCGAGGTCATGAAATTGTACTTTTCTTTCATGAATTACCCCCTCAAGCCTGGCTCATAGCATGCACACCCTCCATCTTTCTCTCATTCTTTTGCTTTCATTTCTAAATTTTTGAAATAATTCAACAAGTATTTTAAAAAATTATCCTCATGTTTACATAGCAACCTGGTGTGTACTTATTTTTGATAATTTGGAGTTTAATTTATTTCTTATTATTTAGAACTCTATCTCTTTCTAAACATGTGATAAATGAATCGTTTCTTATTCTTCTTTCTCCGCCCAAGGCTTTTACTTTTTTGAAAATATATACATTTATGTACAAATACTAGTGATAGTCTTGGAGGGACTTGTTATTTTGTGAAACGGAGTTCTCAGGGAGCTCACAGTTAAATAGAATCAACTTAAAGAATCTGCCTTATGCTTTTTAGGTTTCCAAGTTTGTTGATGTTTCTAATGAAAAAAAAAAAATAGACCAATGAGGTTAAGAACTAAAGAGTCTTCAAAACCTTAGTAAGAATACATTGTGCATCTTAAACTACATAATGCATTTAAATACAATACCAAAACAGATATGTATGTATCTGGTAAATATTGGGACTTGGGGGCTTTAAACCACTCACTTTAAAATAGGTTCCTAAGAGTTATGAAAGATCAGAATCTTAAAGAGCACCCCATCTTCCAGATTCTTGCTGTGCTGCCATTTCGCCAGTTGTTTTTCCATACCACCTGGTACATATGTGGAGCCATTTCTTTATTACAGTAACTGTAACTCCCGTTGATGTCTGTAGTGAAGAATGTCGCCGGTCACCTGGATGTGACCCCTGAGACGTTCACACAGTGAGGTTGCATTTTATGGACAGTATATTGAACATAAATTCTGTAACAGTTTCACCTAATTTCAATCATGACACTCTAATTTCATGCCTTTTCTTGCAACTAAGAAACCTGTTATTACCAAAAACATGAAGGATGGGTTTTGAAAGTTGAGACACAGAATGGTCAGTGACCTCAGAGATTTTTGGGAGGGGCAGGAATTGTTTAAATTACAGTCTGTTATGACATTAGACATTCTGATTAAGAAGCACTTAGCTCATATCCACAACAGACAAGAGCTTGTGAAGCATGAAAGTGCTTCACCAAGATTGTCAGCTCTTCTCCAAAAAAGAAACCTGTAATGGACCAATCAGTAGTTTATACCCTTAAAGAATTTGTTATGGTGTAATAATGAACATTTATATCAGCGAAAACAAGCCATTTCCTAACATTAGCCTCTCTGCCAACGGAGGTCATAAAAACTGTTAATGCAGATGAGGTTGCCTTCTGTTGTGTGGTGCTAATAGGAAATGGATCATTGCGGTTTATGGGGTACTTAGCCACTTTGGTTCATGATAAATGACTGACTTCAAGTGACATTCCTTCCCTGATTCCCACTATTCATCACCTGAAAGAATGGAAAACCCAAACATGAAGTTGATTTTGAAGTTGTCAAGAGTTTCCCTGTGGTGTAAATCCATCATAAGCCAGTGTTTTAATGGATCTAGGAAGAAATCGTATGAATGAAAACACTTGTAAGTGTTTTATGCTTCTATTCTCTTTGGCTCTGGTGTTATCCTGCTCTGACTTCTGTTGTTGCTTCTGTACTCGGTCCCCTCTCCTAGCGCTCTCTGGTTTTGAAGACTTCCTAGATTGTTTCTTAGCAGACACTTTTATGTCATTGTGCTCTTCTGCTTTATAAAATCAGCACAATAAACGCAAAGACTGGAAAATATTTTTAACTCGGATGTCAACTATATGTCAGTAATTATGCACATACGTACATCTTTCTCTGCTAATATTCTGAGTACCCATCGTTGTCTCCTTCTTCAGCATCCTCTTCTGAAGCCCTGTGTTCCTCTGGTCTGACAGAGGAACTTCCTGACTTGCGTGAGGAAGTTAAAGCCTGCCTTTCCTAGAAAATAACTCCCCGGATTTTTTTCACACTCCCTAGTGCTTTGAGAGTTGCCTGAGAAGGAGTCATGCCCAATGGATGTATGTGCAGAGGAGTCTGAGTCTTTGCAGGGACGTCTTGGTCTCAGGCTTGTTTATCTCTGAATTCAAACTCATGACACCCTCTGTGTAACCGGTGTCTGGATAGTTGGTTATCTGCTGCTAAAAGGAAGATGTGAGTGTTTCTAGAGATTATCTGGGAACCATTCAGTATAACTGAGATAATTCGGTGTGCGTGTTGTTGGTTCTTAAAGAGATTCCGGGCTGCCTTGTCTGTGTGCGCTATGGAATGACCGTAGCAGCCTGTGATTTTGTTTGTTCTGTAGAACTTTGAAGGAACCCTTTCTGGCTTCAGTTGACTTCTGCTGTCCTGTAAAGAAAGTGAAGGAGGCTCTTCTTCCAGGGTTTATCTCTGAGAGTATTTTGTGAGAATGCTTGGCAAATGGTATCCATGTATATATTACTCATGTGTTGGAGATTAAATTTTAATTAATTTTTATTTGATCATTTTTTCTGTAAAACTGTAGAGATAGCTCATGGGACTTAATTAGTTACATGGTGTCAGATAAATTCCATCAGTCTTAGACATGGTTGTGGTAGCTGAGTAGGACAGTCCCATTTTTTTCTTCAGATTTATTGAATGAGAATCATCAATCTTGAATTATGTATCTGGGTTCAAGCTGAGCAGTTCTAACTGTACTGTCCAGCCAGATGACCGAAACACACCTGTAGTTTAATTTTTGGCCCAAGTCTGCATCTGTTGCCAATGGTCATCGTGAGTCTGAGTTTTGCAAGAGGTTGCTGACACAGTAAATGAGAAAGAGTGAGCAGAGGGGCTGAGGGTGCAGAGCGCTTGCATTTGGCAGCACTCCCCACTTCACAAGCCAGAGATGATGTCAAGAGTGAATACATACTAAGTAGTGGCACTGTGCTTACCTTTTAATGGAGGTGGGGTTCTGTGCTCGGGTTCTGACGATTGCTTCTGATCTACACGGCCAAGCGCAAGATGCAGTGTGTTCTTCAAGCCCAGGCTTTCCCTTGGACACATTTAAAGCAGAACGTGCCATGCTTCTTTGTATCCTTGCCCCTCCTTCCCACACAGCCGTCACCAAATAACCTCTTGTTGTTTAGTAAAAAATCATGAAAGAAAACAGAACCTCTCAAGGGAAAATTATTGTTCTTTGAAAGTCTTTGTAATATTTAAAAGTTACTGGAAATTTTTTTGAAAGGGATTAATTATCGACTATCATGTGTTTTTGGGACTTTCTAGTTGCATGGTTCTCAACCTGTGGGTCGAGACCCCCTTTGGCAGACCTCTGTCTCTGAAAATATTTATATTACAATTCGTAACAGTAGGAAAATTACAGTTACGAAGTAGCGATGGAAATAATTTTGTGGTTGGGGTCACCACGACATGAGGAACTGTAGTAAGGGTCACAGCATTAGGAAGGTTAAAAACTTTAGTAGGTTTTGCAGTTTTCACTGAAGAACTAGAGAGCTACTAGTGATTTTCTCCATCACTCACTGACTCCAAGGTGTGATGTTAGCTTTAAACTGTAGGCTGTTATTTTTCTTCTTTGCACTTCAAAAAGATCTAAGGCCTCTCTCTGATTATGACTTTGCCACTTCCTGTCCTACTGTCCTTACAAACTGTTGTGGGTTTTTTTTGTTTGTTTTTTATAGCTTTAAACGTCTCTGTAAAGAACAGACTGAGTGAAAATTCTTTAGAATAAGAAACAAGTGCTTTTTCATTGTATGATTTATAAGGTAACATTGAGACTTTCTTACAGAATCCAAATGCCTTCTGCTTCCCTTTTGTGGAAAATTGTTTAACTGAGCAAGGGCAGCTGTCAGAGCCCATGTTGAGGACCCTGCACATCTGAGCTGTTTCTGTCTTGAGAGGCTCTTGACCCACAACCAGAACAAATCATGCCCACATCTGTTGATACCTCTCTGCCTTGCATGTGTTTTGATGTGGCACCTGCACTGCCCTCCTTTGAGATGTCATCTGTGAGTGACTGTTGTGTGCAGGCTTGAACTACAAAGCCCGTGGTCTGGTTCTGACTCTGTAGAATACGGAACTCACTTCCGTTCCACCCCTCATTTGCTTAGTTCTTGTTTTTCTGACTGTGTTCATTTTCTGATTCAAGTAATTACAAACTATATAATTTTTTGATGGAGAAATAGTTGAACAAAGATGCAAGCTCATCAAGGCATAAAAACTGAAGGCTACATTTGCAGTTTTTATTTGAGCATCACAAATTCACAGTATCCTATGGAATTTTTGTTTGTTTTTTCATATCAGTGTGAGAAACAATAGTCCACAATGAAAACTTAAAGGTACAGTCTTTATCTCTCTTGAGCATATGTTTCTAATAACATTTTTCCATTTGGATTATTTTTAAAAGCATATCTAACCTCTCCCTAGAACTCCAGACTTATATGTACAAGTGATTGGTGTTCATCTTTTTGGGGTGTTAATGGGTATCTCACTCAGTGCCCAGTTTTTGATTGTCATATAATGTCATCCTCATGCCTACATTCCTCCATTTCTCCCTTCTGTGCCCCTGGCACATTATTGATTTCTGTCTCCCCTCCCCACACATACCACCGGCTCAGTCTGCCAGCAGGCCTAGCTGCAGAATGGCCGACTCCCCAGTCTCCTGTGTGTTTTCCACTGTCACCACTGCTCTTCCTTGAATGCCTGCTGAAGCCTTCTGCTGGCTGCAGGCTCTTCTCCATGCAGAGACAGAGTGATGCTTTCAAAGCAGAGGTCACGTCTCTCTAGCTCCAAACCCTAAGGCAACCCCTCATCACTCTTGGAACAAAATGCAAATTCTTTGGCCTCCACAGCCCTGATGGACTGGTGTCTGGCTGACTCTCCTGTCTTGCTTCCTATCACTTTCCTCTTACTGATTGATCATTCTATCTATTGATCATTCTTAAACACCCCCAGTGCATCCCCACCTCAGGGCTTTTGTCTCAGCTGATCTTTGTCCCAAAGTGACCTTTCCTGTATTTTAACACGACTCTCTTTTTCTTTGCCTAAACTGTCAGCTCTGTAGCTGGGCCTCACTAACATCTTGTCTCTAGTAGGCCCTTTCCTCCCATGCTTAGCTTCAGCCTAGACAAAGACCATTGTCTGAGGTTCTTATTTAGTTACCTTTTTATTGTGGTTCGCCAGCCTGGGAGGACAGGAACTTCTCTTTTTCACTGAGATTTCCCCTGTGCTTGTGTATATGTATGGCAGGCACTGAAACTATGCGTTTACGACTTAATTGGGGAACAAGGCTATTTAGGCCCATGAGAAGTATAAACTACATCAGTAAAGAATAGTCTAAATTATATTTTAGTGAGATGAGGCCTGCCAAATCTTTACAACAATTTAGGTGATCCACAAGGTGATTGACCTATCTCTTTTGATTGGTCGATCAATTCACAACAAAGAAAAAGTATCAATCCTGGTCAGTGGGTGTTTTCCCTTGAAGATCTGCACCAGTGGTCATTATGTCTGCACATATAAAGTGGTTACACAGAACACTTAATTATAACTTGATGTGACTGCATTTGCTTGACCATAGGCCAGTGTGTCTTCATTGCAGATAAGTATGAAATTTGTGGTAAACAGTCATTACTATGTGGAGAGCCTACGCTGATTAAGCAGTAGCTACGCATACACCTCTCTCTCAAGAAAGCATTTCTTTACAAATTAGTGTGGCAAGCAAGAGTTGGTTTCACTGTGAAGTTTCTGTATATATAATGATTCCTTAAGAATTAATGATCATATACATAATAAAATCTTAATGATTTGTTTTGAAACTGTAACTCTTTGTGAGTTGACTTTAATAAATTGGGTGTATACTGACTGATGATAAAACCATAAAGAAGAGAAAACATAGCTTTTTTTTCTTTTGTTATAATTTGCTAATAAATGTTAAAAAATGAATTTGTTAATAAATGTATAATTTGCTAAAACTTTAGAGCCCAGAGACTTACCTTAATCTAAACAAAAGTGTTTTTGTCTCTTCTATGACTGAACATCACCCCAGAGTTCCTGTGCTCTTCTTTGTGTATCCCTTCACATCATCTTCTGCCATTTAACAATGTTTTCCATTACACTTTGAAAGGAATGTAGCAGCTCTCACTTTGCCCACTGGCATTTTTCATGAATTTCCTCTATGGCTGTCCTTTGTGTGGTTTCTAAGGTAGTAATTTTACCTTAAGAGTTTGGGAACTCTCCCCCCATCCCCAATTTACTGGAAAATCCCTAAATCTGAATTGATTTGTAGTCTCTAACAGTAAAAGCTTTGGTTATATATGATCATCTCCATTTCTCATTTGATCAGATCCCCGATAGGAGCTAGCTAGGAAGCCGGACTTGGGGTATTTGTGGCTGACCAATTCGGCTCTGACAGAATTGAGATTCCCTGTTTCTTATCTGAACTTAACTTTCTTCTTAATTGGGATATTTTTGTCCTGGATGAAATCTTGTTTTTAAATCAGTGATTTTTAAAATTTCACACACAATGAGAGAATAATAGTGATCTTTTCTTCAGTTGGTATTTTGAAGACTTCCAGACATCCACAGCCAAGGGAGAGTGATGGCCTCCTGGGAAGGGGCTCTCCCTTCCCTTTTCCCCTAGGCTTTCTCCCTGGGAGGAGCCATAAGGACTAAAGCTAGGGCTCTAAAGCCTGACTTCTGGCCTATGGCAGAGTCCCAGCAGGGGCTCCAAATAGGGATGGGGGTAAGGTCTGGCTAATTATTCTCCTGGCTCCCTCCTTGTGGGGATGCCTTAGGCTTCTGGTGCCCCTCGACCTAAGGCCATGGTTCTTCTCCATTAGACTTTCTCCTTCTGGGTTCCTGTAATCAATCCTTCCTCTCATCTTTTCTCCTGGAGTGGCAACAGTTATGCTGTCACCAGTGCCAAATTAGGACCGAATCTCTCACAATTCTCTACTCTGCAGACTGTCTCTTACACAGAAGTTGCCACAGATTATCTTAATTTAAATGTGCTGTTAGTATTTTGTTGATCCTGTTTGATCCAGCTATTGTTTCTTGAATTTATGATTCTTTTCCTAGGTACCTCATATAGACATTACCCTGATAAGGTCTGTGTGGTACCCACAGAATGAAAGAAAGCCTTATTACCTTTGGGGTTCTAGCTTGTGATGTGGGGTTGTGTCTTGTGTACAGATCTTTTTCCTATTCAGTGTTACAATGGTGTTTGTTTATTGAGTAGCTGCTGTAGCTAAGGCGCAGTGTAACATTTAGGGCAAATACGAAGCTAGGCCAATATCTTTGTTCTAACTGTCTGTTTATAGGACGTTCCAAGTTCTTGTGTAATTGTCGATCACAGTTCTAGGCCCAGCAGAGATGAAACCATTTCACCTGAACCTCACACATCTGTAGGATTAAACAAGAAAAAAGTAATCATTGTGCCATCATTAGTGGTCCATGTTGAGCTGATTTTTGCCCAGATTGAGGCCTTAATTCTCTTTAACTCTTAGCACCCTGCTGCTGGGGGGTTTGGGGGGGTTGCCTCACAGCGACAGAGCAAAAAGCCAATAGGCCACAATAGTCTGCAAAAGAGCTAACCTGCCAGCAGATGGCACTAGGAGTCATAGGGGCATGGAATCATTGAGATTCTGAGTTTCTGATTACCCTTTATCAAAAGAATAAGAAGTAGTCAATAAGCTAGATGCAGATAGAAGAGACACATGAGATATGTTAGTCACGGGCTGGAAAGACCAGTGCTTTTAGACAAAGAGCAATCAAGAACTAAAAGATTTTAAAATCACCTTATTAGTCCATTCCAATTAATAAGAAGAACAATTGTGGCATCATTAATTTGGAAAGAAAACAACTGTCTGAATGGCAGTTTTGCTTCAGAAGTCAGGTTATGTTTAGGGCACATTGACCAGACAGTCTGTGGAAATGTTGCAGGAGCATTTAAAGTACAAACCTGGAGCCCAGGAGAGTGGCTGAGGACAAGCAAACAAAAGAAGCACGTAAGGGTATGAAATGTGTGGAACCTCCAAAGGATAGGCCGCTAGAAGCTTCGTAAACTTAAGAGTGTCAGTCCGTTAACCTCTAACAGCGGCTAGTTACTTGTACCTGCTACAGAGACTCGTGATTTAGACATTCCAGATGATATGGCTATTCTAAGGACAGGTATAATGTTAATAACCACCCCAGATAATTGTGATCTACTTTGAGAAGAGCCATATTTTAGCAGAGAGTCTCAGAAACTAAAGGAAGGTGGTTGGCACTCTATCATGATAGAGGAAATGGTAAGATTGAGAAATAAGGATCAGAACGTGGCTCTGCCATTCCGCAGCAGCCAGGCCAAGGACAGGCCAAGTTAGGATTAGAGATGAGTGTGAATCTGTGAGTGCAGGAGTGCAGTAATGAACAATTAAAAGTGTACAATAGATTTAGAATCTTGGGAACTATTTACATTTCTAAAAATTATGGAAGACCTGAAAGAATTTTTAAGTGAGTTATATCCAGTGCTGTGCTGTTAAATTAATTATTGGAAACAAGGGTTTCAGGGTTGGAGTGTTGCTCCACAGGTAAGAGCGCTGGTTATTCTCCCAGTGGACGAGGGTTCAATTCCCAGCATCCACATGGTGGCTCACAACCATCTGCAACTACAGTTGCAGAGAATCCAACGCCCTCTTCTGGCCTCCACAGGTACTGCATGTACGAGGTCCACAGATTTGCATTCAGGCAAAGCACCCATAAACATAAAATTAAAATGAAGCTTTTCTTAAAAAGCCGGGTGGTGATGGCAGGGCAGTGATGGCACATCCCTTTGATCCCAGCAGTGGTGGGCAGATCTGCAGCTTCCAGGACAGCCTGGTCTAAAGAGTGAGTTCCAGGACAGCCGGCTATGCAGAGAAACCCTGTCTTTAAAAAATAATTAAAAAAAAAAACAAAGAAAGAAAGGTGCTTCCTGATTTCCATGGTATAAACCCCCACCATAGACTGTTTTGAATATGGATAGCTTTCTTGCAAACTTGCACAAGCCAACTCTGACACGCTGTAAGTATCAGTATTTATTATATGATATTGAAAATTAAAACAATATTTATTTAATTTTATAAAGCAATCATTATTCATATGTTCACAGAAATAACACATTTTTATGAAAACTATGAAATTTGATGAGAGCAGTGTTCTATTTTTTGCAAGCCCCTTTATGCTGTTCAACAGAAAACAATTGGATTCTCATAGTTGCTTCTGCACTCAATATGTTATAATATCCTGTGTCACTCAGGCCCTGAGAAACACACTATTTATACTCATGAGAGGATGTCCACAAAAGATATGTTCCATCACATTGTTATTATAGAAACACTTGACACTTGACACCTGCAAAGACCTCAGGCCCCCTCTGCCCAGCAACAGATCTTAATACCATACTGCAAACATTGCTGGTATACAGAACAATGGGCCACATTCTTTTTATCAATTTCATATTCTATAGGTAAGAAGTTGGGGAAATGCCCCCTTATTGTTTTGATGTTATACGTATTGTAAAAGTGTGAAAATGAAAAATCTCAAGGTTGGAATAAAAAAGAGGAGTGGGAGATAACATGGATCTTCTCGTGGCCAAATGTTGTTCTGGATAACCCACGGCTCCTTGGAGACCTGTTACTGTAGAGGCTGAAGCTGAGCATAAAACCCTTGGGTTTACTGTCAGACTTTGAGAGCAATACCCATAAAACTAAGATAGAAGTCATAAGTGAAGAGAATGACGGAGGCCGAGGAAGCTGAAGTCATCTACTTGGTCGCTCAAAAGGGATCTGAGGACAAGAGATGGTTTTCTTGGCCAAAAAACCAGAACATTTAAATCAATCTGTTAGAAGAAGCCCAATATCTGGAAAGACTGTAAGAGCCAGAGGACCAGGATGCCTGATAGATGACTGTGTCTTCTGGGTATAACAGGGAAGCAACAGCCACAAAAATCTCAGCAATATGGCTAAATAAACAAGACCTGAACAGTAATGACCCAATTGACATGCCAGCGTGGATGGAGGGTTGCACTAAGCTCCACCCAGGTGCATAGCTAGTCTTCCTCAGAGATGGGCACCCTCCTTAATTATCCACTCTTAAGTGATAATATGCATGCAAGCAACGCTAAACAGACTCAGCAGGGCAGCGAGAAGTTGGGAGAGGGTTGAGGGAGAAAAGCAAAGGGGAAATGATGGGATTCTATTTTAATTAAATCACAAGTTGGGAGGCAGATGAGTTCAAAGCCAGCCTGGTCTATATAGCAGGTTCGAGGCCAGCAGGGCTGCATGCATACATACATACATGCATGCATACATACATACATGATGAAGAAATTCACTGTCAGTGTAGACAGTAGTTATCTTTGACTTCTATTCCAAGGGCAGAAGAAGCAAAGCAATAAAGTACTTGGCAGATACTTTGGAGATTTTCTGAGAACAGCATTTTTATGACAGTCAAGCAATATAAACAGTCAATTGTAATGGGCTGGCCTACCACTGCTGGTATTTTAATGCTAAGTTCTGGCCACCAAGATAGCCTGAGAGACCCTGACCCCAGTTAATTCTGATTGCTGAATAAAGATGCCAACAGCCAAGGGCTATAGGCAAGGTTTAGGTGTTTTTCTTCCCATTTCCCCCACACTTGAGACCAGGAGGAAGGAGCAGGAAGGACATAAGCTGCCATGGGATAGTAAGCATGTGCAGGAAGGAGAAAGAAAGCTGCTAAGTGAAAAGGGCCAAGAGAATGTGGCCCAGAGGGCGGCTCAGTTGGGTCAAGAGCAGCCAAGGTAGAACATAGAAATTAGTAAGTAGCAACTCGGAGTTAGCGGTAGGAAAGTGAATTCTAACAGCATAGAGGGTAGGCAGCTGCCCAGCTCTTGTGCTGCTTATTGTAAATATAAAGGCTGTGTGTGTCTTTCATCTGGGAATATAAATGGTCTAAGGCAGGAAGGAACCTCATGCCAAGATTTATTAATTATTTTTTACTACAGTCAAAACTTGCTTCATATGGTCTGTGAATTGAATCTTGGGTGTTCCGAACTTTTGGGCTACTATCCACTTATCAGTGAGTACATACCGTGTTTGTTCTTTTGTGACTGTGTTACCTCACTCAGGATGATATTTTCAAGTTCCATCCATTTGCCTAAGAATTTCATGAAGTCATTGATTTTAATAGCTGAGTAGTAGTCCATTGTGTAAATGTACCACATTTTCTGTATCCATTCCTCTGTTGAGGAACATCTGGGTTGCTTCCAGTTCCTGGCTATTATAAATATGGCTGCTATGAACATAGTCGAGCATGTGTCATTATTACATGATGGAGTGACTTCTGGGTGTATGCCCAGGAGTAGAATTGTAACCAGCATGCATAGTTAATATAGAAGAATATAGTACCAGTTTGATAAGTGTAGCAAGTGTATAAAATAATACAATACAGGAAGAATGTGTCTGGTAGAATATATAGATTTTTAATAATTTATTGGTCTATCTTATAATAAAGTATTTTTTAAATTAAAAAAATTGCCTGGAGGCTCTAGTAGGTCAGAGCAGGTCATTCATTGTTCTGATGATTTTGAATTAGTGTGACCAGGCAGGACTGGCTTCTTCATGAATGAACATATTTCCATAAGGGATCCATCAGAGATAATCCTTTAGAAGATGACAAATTGTGCCCAGAATGTCACCCATCCTCCGGTCCGATCAGTGTATCTTCCCTGGTTTTGGCACATACACTGTTCAACATGGGAACTTGATTCTGAAGGTCTGTACTGTGCTCGCTAGCTCTGTTAGCCCATGTTAGGTGTCAAGCCTTTGGTGGTGTGGACATTTTTGTTTCTCAGCTTCAGTGGCAGAGGAATTGCAATAACCTCAAATTCGCCTTTAAAAATCCAAATCCCCAGCGATAAAATTTAGTGATGGTGTAAGAAAATAAGGACCCACATTCAAGCATGAAGTCACAGCCTGCCCCGCATGAAGTCACAGCCTGCCCCGCAGTTCCGAAAGGCTGACTCCAGGACTCGTGGCCCGATCATAGAGAAGACTAAAAATTGTTTTATTCAGTATGTACTAACTGCCAAAAGTTGTTATGAACTAATAATTCCACTCACCTCATTTAATCCTGGGAACCCAGCTAGGTAAATGATATGATCAACATTTTGCAGAGAATGAGGCTCTGAGGGGTGAGAAAACCTCCACAAAGCTGCCTCTGTGTGGAGGAGACAGAGGAGCAGTGCAAATCCCACAGAGCATCTCCTCTCTTCTGACACCACAGTATCATTCCCCAAGCCAGTGACAGTGCACAACAACAACAGAGCATTTCAAACTTTGGCTGTTAGTTGGTCGTTAGTCATATAACAGACCAGTGATGGTGACCAAAGCGAGAAGGTATCTGCATCCTATCTTCTGTTTTCTATCTTTGTTCTTTCAACAAAACTCAAAACCTTCTAAATGTGGACCCAGAAGGCATTCTTAGGCTCCTCTGAAACACCGCATCCAGTTCATTCTCTTTCCCAAACCAAAACACGTCTCTCCATTTTCATGTGGAATTAAATATCAGTGGGTTCTTTAATTTTCTTTCCTCATTGAGTTTAGGCCTTTTACTCCTAAATATTAATTTTGGTTCCCCCCCGTGCCAGGGATTGAACACTGGACCTTGCACACACAAAACATTCCCTCTGCCACTACATTATACCTCCAAAATTAATTGTAGTTTTACAATAAAATAACCATGTGCCAATCCCTTGCTTCTCCTGGTGATTCCTCACCTCAAAGCATGGCTAAAGTAGAAGCAGTGTGTGGGGGGTAAGACCTCTTAGGGCCATAGGAGTGATGCTCGTCCTGGCTGCAGGCTGTCACTATGGCTGCTGTTTCATCAAGGTCTTCTGAGTACTGTGACTGAAGCTCTGAAGCTGCCATGGTGGTGAAGCATCTGTTCTTTGCCACAGTCTCTTTGTAATGCTTACTCTATATGTAACTCATTCTCAGACACTCATAGGTGATAGATAATCTAACTGGAAAGATCTCTTTGGCTTTTTGAAAGTTTAGATACAGAAACTTTAAAAAGAGTATATTCCCAATGCTCTCTCCCAAGAAAAAACCCCCACAAAACTGCTCTTCCATATTCCCTTAGCACTTTAGCAGGTCTCCTTAGTACATAGCAGACACTAGGACATTTTGGTTACTATGTCAGGAGGAGTACCAGAACAACTCTATCACTTGATGCCTTCTGCCTTCCTACTTCTAGTTCATGTTTGTGTGCTTGTCTGCTTGTCTTCTTTTTGTTGTGTATGTATATGTTCATGTATGTATTGTGTGAATGTGTGTAGATGTGGAAGCCAGAGGATACTTTTCCATTTTTAATATTTATCATTATTTGCTTGTTGCTTGTCCGTTTCAGGATTGTGCTTTGTTGCCTAGGCTGGTCTCCAACTCCTGGGCTCCAGAGAGCTTTCAGCCACCTTCTGCTCTGAGCAGATGGGGCCTGTGCCTAGTTGATGGTTTTCATTTTGTGATAATTTTAGATCAACGTTTGACAACTGTTTTCTCTAATGGGCCAAATAGAGAGTGTTTGAGAAGGCTAGGTCAGCCATATAAAATATCTGTTACAGTTGCTCAACTCTGCAGATCTGGGATGAAAGCAGTCGGAGGCAACATGGAAACTCACAGCACAGTTACAATGCTACTTGCAAAAGAAGCCTGTTGGCTATATTTGTCAAGAAAGCTGTCATTTAACCCTCCCTGACTTTTTGTTTGTGTGTGTACATATTCATATCTATATTGTGTGGATGTGCATACATGTGGAAGCCAGAGGTTGCTTTTGGTACATTCCAACTTTTAATGTTTATTTATCTTATTTTATACAATACATATATCTTTTCTTATTATTAATACTGAAGTGTGAGGGATCAAACCCAGGACCTTGCACATGCTGGGCCAGCACTCTGCCAATGAGCTACATTCCCAGCCCTCAGGAGTCTTTCTTAATTCCTTCTCTACCTTGATTTTTGAGGCAGGAGTGTCTCACTTAAAGCTTCTTGCTTTAGCTAGGCTGGCTGGCTAACAAGCCCCTGGGATCCTCCTGTTTCCATTTCACTAGCTCTGGGTTTATAAGCACACATTGCTTTTTTACATGGCTTTGGGGATCCAAACCCAGATCCTCATGCTTGTACAGTGAGCACTGTACTACCTGAACCTTTCCCCTAACCTTCCCTCTGACGGTAACAGTTGAAATTAAATGGACTTCATAGCAGAATAAACTTTGAAAGTCAGCATCCTGTCCTGAAACAAAATGACCATATATACAAGTCTTTTTATTTAAAACCTTGACCTTTATCATGGTTAATATAGGTCAGTAAATTTAGTGTATAGGAAGAGGGGAGAGAAGAAGACTCAGTGAGAGTTCTTTAGTTGCCCCTTAGCTTAGCTGCTACTTTTCTTGAGATTTGTTTTAAAAAGTAATTGGCAATGAAGACCAATACTGTACAATTATGTACAAATATTCAACACGTAATTAAAAATATTAGCAACAAGGCAGGAGAAACAGCTGAGTGAGTACTGTTCTTCCAGAGGAACCACGTTGAATTCCCAGCATCCATATCAGGCAGCTAAGTGATCTGTAACTATAGCTCCAGGGGATAGAACATCTCTAGATTCCATGTGCATCAACACATACACACACACACACACACACACACACACACACACACGTGCGAGCATGCACACACACACACAAAAGCAAGCAATCAAAAATAATTTTGTTTTACAAAGAAGCAAAGGGAGAAAGATGGGGTGGGGTGGGAGAGTGGCAAGCCAGTGATATCTCCATATCAAAGTATTTGTTCATTACTAGCCTTCTCCCACCTTCAGCATTGTTGGAGCCCAGAGCAAGAGGACAGAGGCAACCCCTTGTAAATGTATCCAGATATTTTCACATATAGCCAGTGAACAGACCATTGGGAACAGACAGATTGGTGTTGGGATTAAGGTTTAGCTTCCTTCTTTGATAAGTACACCTTCTTCATGATTCTTGCACCTCTGGAAGACCACACTGGAAGCTTGGGGAGAGATAGTCCCTATCCCTCCCAGTTTTGCTTTAATTCAGCAAGAGAAGTCTTACAGATATTGGTAGAGACACTCAATCCTCTACCCCCTTTTCTCCCCTTGGGCCTGGGATGCTGTATATTTTGCCATCAGGGAGTAGTCAGAGGCAAGGAATCTTGGTAATAGTTTCTTGGAATACTAAGTATCTTGAGAATAGTCTAGAAGGGCACAGCCTATGTGGCTGTACTCTCTTTTCTCTGTGTACCCTTCATCTTCTGGAGTAATGTGGTCAAAATGCAAGACAAGATTCTTACAGAACACAGGAACAATAGATTACTACTGTCATGCTCATTACAAGGTCTAGTAAATGGTTTGGTAGTACTAAATGCCTTTTTTTCCTTTAATTTTTTTTCAAAATTGTATTTCCTCTTCTCTCCTCTCCCTCTACCCCCCCCATATATATGTATCTGTGTATGCGTCTATGTGATATTTGAGCACAAGCATATATATGCCATGTTATGGATGTAGAAGTTAGAGAATAACTTACAGGAACCAGTACTTTCTTTCAACCATAGGAATATGGATGAAACTCTGGTCTTTTAAGTCATCTCAACTGCGTGAAAATCTTTGCAAAATTATTTTATAAATGAGTTTTAGAAATAAGTATGAAGCACAAACTAAACAGAGGCACAGTGAAACTAACAGATGTTATGGACCAAATGGATTTAACAGATATCTATAGAACATTTCATTCTAAATCAAAAGAATATACCTTCTTAGCACCTCATGGTACCCTTCTCCAATATTGACCATATAATCAGTCACAAAACAAATCTCAATAGATATAAGAAGATTGAAATAATCCCGTGTCTCCTATCAGATCACTATGGATTAAGGCTGGTCTTCAATGGCAACAACAACAGAAAGCCCATATACACATGGAAGCTGATCAGTGCTCTACTCAATGATAACTTGGTCAATGAAGAAATAAAGAAAGAAATTAAAGACTGCCTAGAATTTAATGAAAATGAAAGTACAACATACCCAAACTTATGGGACACAATGAAAGCAACGTTAAGAGGAAAATTCACAGCTCTGAGTGCCTCCGAAAAGAAACTGGAAAGAGCATACACTAGCAGCTTAACAGCATACCTGAATGCTCTAGAATAAATAGAAGCTAATAAACCCAAGAGGAGTAGAAGGCAAGAAATAATCAAACTCAGGGCTGAAATCAACCAAGTAGAAACAAAAAGAACTATACAAAGAATCAACAAAACCAGGAGCTGGTTCTTTGAGAAAATACACAAGATAGATAAACCCTTAGCCAGACTAACCAGAGGACACAGAGACAGTATCCAAACTGACAAAATCAGAAATGAAAAGGGATATATAACAACAGAATCTGAGGAAATTCAAAATCATCAGATCCTACTACAAAAGCCTATATGCAACAAAATTGGAAAATCTGGATGAAATGGACAATTTTCTAGACAGGCACCAAACACCAAAGTTAAGTTAGGATCAGATAAACCATCTAAACAGTTCCATAACCCCTAAGAAATAGATGCAGTCATTAAAAGTCTCCCAACTAAAAAAAGCCCAGGACCAGATGGGTTTAGTGCAGAATTCTATCAGACCTTCAAAGATGACCTAATACCAATACTCTTCAATCTATTCCACAAAATAGAAACAGAAAGAACACTACCCAATTCATTCAATGAGGCCACAGTTACACTGATACCAAAACCTCACAAAGACCCACCAAAGAAAGAAAACTTCAGACCAATTTCCCTTATGAATATCTATTCAAAAATACTCAATAAAATTCTTGCAAACCTAATCCAAGAACACATCAAAACAATTATTCACTACAATCAAGTAGGCTTTATCGCAGGAATGCAGGGATGGTTCAATACCTGGAAATCCATCAATGTAATCCACCACATAAACAAACTCAAAGATAAAAAACCACATGGTCATTTCATTAGATGCTGAAAAAGCATTTGACAAAATTCAACATCCCTTCATGATAAAAGTCTTAAATTAAAAGATCAGGAATTCAAGGGCCATACCTAAACATAGTAAAAGCAATATACAGCAAACCAGTAGCCAACATCAAACTAAATGGGGATAAACTTTAGGTAATCCCACTAAAATTAGGGACTAGACAAGGCTGCCCTCTCTCTCCCTATCTATTCAATATAGTACTTGAAGTTCTAGCTAGAGCAATTAGACAACAAAAGAAGGTCAAAGGGATACAAATTGGAAAAGAAGAAATCAAAATATCAGTATATGCAGATGATATGATCTTATACTTAAGTGACCTGAAAAACTCCACCAGAGAACTGCTACAGCTGATAAACACCTTCAGCAAAGTGGCCAGATATAAAATTAACTCAAACAAATTAGTAGCCTTCCTATACTCGAAGGATAAACAGGCTGAGAAAGAAATTAGGAAACTCCAAGGGCTGAGAAGCACCTAAAGAAATGTTCAACATCCTTAGTCATCAGGGAAATGCAAATCAAAAACCCTGAGATTCCACCTCACACCAGTCAGAATGGCTGAAAACAAAAATTCAGGAGACAGCAGATGCTGGCAAGGATGTGGAGAAAGAGGAACACTCCTCCATTGCTGGTGGGCTTGCAAGATGATACAGCCTTTCTGAAAATCAGTTTGGTGGACCCTCAGAAAAATGGACATAATACTACCTGAGGACCCAGCTATTCCACTCCTGGGCATATACTCAGAAGATGCTCCAACATGTAATAAAGACACATGCTCTACTATATTCATAGCAGCAATATTTATAATAGCCAGAAGCTGGAAACAACCCAGATGTCCCTCAACAGAGGAATGGATACAGAAAATGTGGTACATTTACTCAATGGAATACGACTCAGCTATTAAAAACCTTTGTAGACAAATGGATGAAACTTGAAAATATCATCCTAAGTGAGGTAACTCAGTCACAAAAGAATGAACACAGTATGTATCCACTGATAAGTGGTTATTAACCCAAAAGTTCAGAATACCCAAGAATCACTACATAGCAACCATTGGACTGGGCATCGGGTTCCAGATGGAGGAGTTGGAGAAAAGACTGAAGGAGCTGAGGGAGTTTGCAGCCCCATGGAGGGAGCAACGGTGTCAACTGACCTGACCTCCCTGTCCTCCATGAGACTGAACCACCAACCAAAGAATACACATGGAGGGACCCATGGTACTGGCCACATATGTGGCAGAGGAGGGCCTTGTTGGCCATCAGGGGGAGGAGAGGCTCTTAGGCCTGAAGGTGTTAGATGGCCCAGTATAGGGGAATGCTAAGGAGGGAAGACGGGAGTGGGTGGGTGGGTGGGGGATTATCTCCATAGAGGCAGGGGGAGGGGGAAGGAGATAGGGGGTTTCCAAAGGGGAGATCTGGAAAGGGGAAAATATTTGAAATATAAATAATCAAAAATGAAAAATTAAAAAATAAAAATAAAAATGGAAAAAATAATAAAACAGATTTCTGCTATGAAGAAGAAGAAGAAGAAGGAGGAGGAGGAGGAGGAGGAGGAGGAGGAGGAGGAGGAGGAGGAGGAGGAGGAGAAGGAGGAGGAGGAGAAGAAGTAGTAGTAGTAGTAGTAGTAGTAGTAGTAGTAGTAGTAGTAGTAGTATGAAGCTGGGCACCATGGCACATGCTTGTAGTCCTAGTGTTTTGGAGGCTGCCGCAGAAGGATTTCAAGTTCAAGGCCAGCATAAAAGTCATGGAGAGACCCTGAAAAAGAATTTTAAAGAGTGACCACGGCTATGTGAAAGAACTGCATACAGAAAGAACTGACTGAGAATTGAAAACTAGAGTTTCTTGTCTCTCAGGCATTCTGCAGTTAATGAAAATGATACAATAAACTTGATAAACTCGAGAGCAGTGCTCAAGGAAAATGAAGTTCAAGGGGTATGACTAAGTACCATTAATTCATTTCTTCCTGTCACATAACAATGTCACTCTCTGTAGCCAGTGTGCTCTGCATGTGATGTTTAAAATAACCCAGATCCACAGATTCACACCTTGGGCTTCCCTGGGCCGGTGACAAATTCCTGTCCTCTCAGAGGCGTGCAACAAGACCTAACTTCAGAATTCCTTAGAGGCTCAGTAGAAGGTGCAGCTATTCATTTTACTATAGAGCCATGGTTCTCAACCTTCCTAATGCTTCCACCTTTTAATATAGTTCATCATTTTGTGGTGACTCCCAACTATAAAATTTTTTCATTGCTACCTTATAACTGTAATTTTTCTACTGTTGTAAATCGTAATGTAAATATCTGTGTTTCCCGAAGGTCTTAGGCGATCCCTATGAAAGGAGTCATGACCCACAGGCTGAGAATCACTACTGGAGAGTGAAGTGCTAATTGTAGTGACTAGCTGCTTAATTCAGTAAACCAGGAAAGCAAGAATCTGGGACAAGCAGAGAGCAAATCTACCACCTTTAGCTTTTACATTAGTTAAGGCATCAGTGAAACTAGGACACAGTGTTTTCTTTTGTTCTAGTCTGTATTTACGTGCAAGTAGAGAGAGATCTGGCTCAAATTATAGAAACCAGAGGGGGTGCGATATCACATTTAGATACTCTGAAGATGACAGCTGAAGTCTTTCTCCCAGATCTTTTTGTCTCTGCAAAATGGCAGTGACTCATTTTGAAGGTGGCGAGAGACAGATGTGGAGTTAATCAAACACCGGTACGTACCCTCCTTTATGTGCATGCTCATGTGCTCTTGTCATTTTCTGATTTTGCTTTTTCTCATGTTACCTGGCAGGAAAAAAATACTTTCTCGCACCTGGGCTGCTGTAAAGGATGCAGGCAGTATTTTCAGGAATTGTTTTATGGAGCTGAAATTCCATATTCAAAGCTGAACTGCCACTTCTGGAGCAAACCACCTCTTATTACTCTGATCTTACTGTAGATTAAATTAAATGTAAAGATTATTGGGGCTCTCCCTTCCCCTGTGTGTGCATTTGCTCACTGCTATGAGTCTGTGTGGGTGCCAGAGGCTGACAGACTGATACCTTTCCACAGTTGTACATTTTTGAGAAAGGCTCTCTTGTGAAACCAGGAAAGGGCAACAACAGAAATGAGTCCATCCATGTCCAGCTTTGAAAACCAAGCTTAGGCTTACTTACAGGAGAATAAATAAAGACTGCTCTCAGCAGTCTGGGAGTCTCAAGCACTTATACACTGAAAAGCCCATACCAGCATGGGTGACAAACCAAGAAAGCTGTATCTGGAGCTTCCTGTGCAATTTGTAGCAGTTAGCAGTCTCCTTCCTGGCGGTTGTTGTTTACTGCATATCTTAACTCAGGGAAGGTCCTCATTAGGCCTCCTGTTGTTGCTGTTTTGTTTTCTTTGGTTTTCTCAGCTTGGAGCGTCTTATTCTCTCCTTCAGGAGGGAAGACTTCGATACATAAGAAATGGCTGCCCGCCAACCTCCACACTTCCTCTGGGTCTTTCATTTTTCCCATCTCCTCTTCCTTACTGTTCCATGAGCCTTGGGGGCCCATACATAGGTGTATGATTATTTTCTTCCATTTACTGATGAGCACTGGGATACTATGCCACAGGGACAGTGTCTTAGTTTCACAGCTCAAGTAGTTACTATTTATAGTAACTGCCACCCATTGCCAAAAAAGCATCCTTGTATGACCATGAGTGGCAACTGTAGCAATCTGGTTCTTTTGGATTTAACTACAGTTAGATCAAAAAATATTTACTAGACAATTTCACAGGTACATCTATATAACAAAACAACAGTATCTAATGTGGGTTCCCTCCTGGAGGGCTTCAACCCAATGGGAGTCTGGTTGGTTACACCAACAACAGTTGTGTAGCTATGGTGCAGTAGGAATGTTTTGTGTTGGTAGTGTGGCATGAGTGATCCATAAGTATGCAGGACCATCAGTGGCAAATCTTCCCCAACAGGCTACATACTGCCTTCCAACATTGAGAAGGCCAGCTAGCAGGAAGGGAACCTCTAGTTCAGTTCCAGCTTGATTTTTTTCATGTTCTGTAACCACAGCAGTCAATACCCTCAGAAATAGGGCCTCACTATCTGGTTCTTGTTTGTAACCAACAGCAATAGCAATAATTGCCTTTACTGTTTAGACCTCCTTATGGAGCTTCCTGGCTAACCACTAATAGGAAGGTATTCTACCCTGGGCACTGAGATTTTCTTTCAATAACCTGTCTTGTAAGTGTGCCTTTTTCCAATCAAGTCTTTAATGTTCTCCCTAACCACAATTCTTCCATAGGCTTTCCCAAGACTTTAAGAAACTCAAAGGTTAGATTGCATAATAAAACCTTTTTACAGAAGGTAGACAGAATCTCTGAAAGCTCACTACCATCCATTACAAGCAAGTGTCCTTGGTTTTAAAAACTTAGCAGCTGAAGGGCTCTAAAAGACAAAATTAACTGGGTCCAATAACAGCATAAAAAATACACCAGTGTGTGTATTGACTACATATTGGGTATTGTTATGTGGGTAAGAGGCACTACCTTACTTAACTCGTTTAGTAATCTCCATGAACCATACAGCTTCTTTATCTTAGGACATTGCCATGGCCACTATACATCTACCTCTCCATGAGAAGCTTGGAGAAATGACCGTTCTCTCTTCCAGAGTCTAGTGTACTCTGGGGACAATCGTCAGCCCTGCAATTCACTTCATCTTTATCAACTATATCTCCCAATCTTTTTTCCCAACTCTCTGGAAACCAGTTTTAGACTTCTAAGTGTTTTAGAGGATCCCATGCATTGAATTTGGTTGCCTGTCAACTTTTTTCGTAGGGACTGTGGCTAAACATAACACGTTTGCATTCAGGTGACCCAGGGTCAGGTGACCCAGACAGAATACATCATCTGCTCTCTCCTCTCACTCTCCCCTCCTCTCTCCACCTCTCCCTTCCCCCACTACTCCTTCTTTCATGTTTCTTACATGCTTGATTATTACACAGTAACCTCTTCTACTCTGTAAAGATTGTGTCCTACCATGAGACTCAGCAAAGATACATGCCAGTCCCTTCCGAACCTTTCGTGAGTCTCCTGCGAACACAGTCTTACCCAACCAGGTGAACTGGGCATCGAACACTGGCTCTCACATGCTCAGTTCCCTCAGTATTGCCATGTGGCCTTCTAGTCTCACGTATTCATATGGATGTCAGCTAGCAATAACCAGACCATCAACCATGATTCCCCTCATTGGCCTCGGAATTTCAGTTATTAAAGCCCTACCTTTATTCTAAATTATGAATTTTCCTTTCTTTTCTATTAAAGGTTGAATCTAAGGGATATCTTTTGTCAAATTTACTTCACTTTTCACTTCCCATGGATTCCAAGTTTTTATATTCCAGGAAGTATTCATTATTTTAAAAGATAAAACATTTTTATTTATCCTTTGGAATCCTATACATGCAGACTATGTATTTTGATTATATTCACCCCATTCACCACCGCCCAACTTCATGACCTCTCTTCTCCTTCTTCTTCTTCTTCCTCTTCTCCTCCTCCTCCTCCTCTTCTTCCTTCTTCTTCTTCTTCTTCTTCTTCTTCTTCTTCTTCTTCTTCTTCTTCTTCTTCTTCTCTTCTTCCTCTCCTCCTCCTCCTCTTCCTCCTCCTCCTCTTCTTTTTTAATAACTCACTGGGTTCAGTTTGTGCTGCCTGTGTGCTCATGGGGGTGGGACCGTCCACTAGAATATGGTCAACCTATCAGAGGTTATCCCCTTAAAGGAAAGGGAGTCTCTTTTCTGAAATCCACTGTCAGTAGCTTTTCAGCTGGGGGTGGGAGCTCTTGACATCTCTCAAATCTCTGCTGAATTCCTGCCTCCTGGCTTAATCTTGCACAGAAAGCCACAACTCCTGTGAGTTTTCAAGTGAAGCTCCAGGAGACACTGGTTTGTTCTGCTCCTTCCTGACATCTGGCACTGAGAATCTTCCCACACCTTCTGAAGTGATCACTGAACATTGGTGGCTGGCTTGATGCAGATGTCTCATTTGTGTCTGAGCATTCAGAGATGCTTATTTCTTATACTTTAACCAGTTGTGAGTTTCTGGATTAACCATCATCCACTGCACAGAGGAATGTCTTTGATGAGCTGAGAGCAGCATTGACCTATAGATAGAGACATATGAATTAGAGGCAGTTTGACACAGTGTCTATTTAGCAAAATAACAGCAATAGGTTCACTCCTGGCCCTAAGAGCTCCAAAACCATGAGTTTTAGGCCAGAATTAAAGTACCAGACAAATTTCCTTCCATAGAGTTGGCTTTAAATCCAATCAGAAAGCAGTTGGGGGAATGGAAAGATAGCTCAGCAGTTAAGAGCACTTGTTCTTTGAGAGGACCCCAATTTGACCCCAACACCCAAATGTCAGCTCACAACCATCCATAATTCCAGTTCTAGAGGGTTGTGTTCCCTCCTTGACTTCCCTAGGCATTAGGCATGCACATAATGAACAGACCTACCTTTGTGGTACATTGCAAAACATTCTTACACAGAGAATAAAATAAATAAATTGTAAAAAAAAAAAAAAAAAATGAAAGAAAACAGTTGACTGTCCCCATAGTATCTGTTTTACTTGTGTGTCCTTGGGCACTTCTTGGCACAGTAGTTGTTGCTGTAGCTCACATAGTTTGTGGCTGGGTGAGTCTGTTGGCAACTTTCTCTTCCAGCAGCCTGCATAGCACCTCTGATACTGTGAAAGCTAGCCGCGACTGAACAAGCTTTCAGAAAGAGCTCTTTAACACAGATGTAATTTGTGCTCTCTTTTATTTATGGTCTACAAACTATAAGAAACAGCAAGCCAACACCTCTAATTCATCCTCCCCCCTTTTCCACTCTTCCAAATCAGAGGCCAACACAGAAGATAGCATCTGGGTGTCTTTTTCCTGCTGTAGTCCTTCATTTGCACAGATAAGGTATTTCTGGGCGAGCAACTCAGCCTTGGCCAAATGGCCTACCACACTCACAGCAGTGGCCATGCAACAGCCTCTCTAATTTTCCGTTTTTCAGTCCTATACTTTCAGGGACTGTGGTATACCCTCCAGTCCATCAGCCTTTCTGGCAGCATTCTCATACTCACATGGTAAACTCCATTCATTAAGGAGGGATGCCATCCATAGGACCCTGACACTATTCCTGAGGGTGCTCTCCTCTGACAGCTCAGCCTTGATACCCTCAGGTCTTTTGCCCCTAACAGAAGCTATACTACCACAATAGCCATGTGCTACCCGGTAGCACACCGTGCGGTACCACATGGGGAAATGCCATGTTACACTGTAGCACACCGTGCCGT
>JADRCH010000086.1:768517-808390 GCA_019843965.1 Rhynchomys soricoides
CTACACTGTAGCACACCGTGCCGTACCACATGGGGAAACGCCATGTTGGACTTATTACCCATAGCACAGGGCCATGCAGTGGTCCTCCCAAACTCATCTTTGGGTCTGTTAAACCCTGTGTGGGCACCAGTTGTGATGTGTTACTCTTCCCAAGGAGCCTATTTCTATTCACCCAGATAAATTAACAACCAACAAGATCATTCTATTCAAGGCAAATGTGGTGAATCAGTGATTTTCCTGGGGTTACAGTAGGAGAATGGGTACTCAGGCAAATGTACCATCTAAAAGCCTACTCCATTTGGGGTAACAGCCTGGGAAAGCCAAGCCACTGGAGTTTCCTGGGCAGACCTTAACAGGCAGCTGCACTGCTGGAGAATCCCTTCTTTTCCAGTACATGTCTTATATTACCTCCGGGAGGGAATGTAGGAGTTTTGTAAATGTTGGGTTGTAAATGAACCTCAAAAGCTTCTTGATGTCCCTACCCAACTTCCATCCTTCCAGAAAGGAATGTATAGTTGTTGGAGGAAACAACTATACAGCATAGTCAGTGATCAAAATATATAATCTGAACCCAACAAACAAAGGGAAAAAACAGGTACAATGCTAATTATGAGGGTGAAAACTCAGAAATAGACTATTATCAGCTAAAATCATATGTAGACAAAGAATGCAAAGATAGCAAACAATAGCTATATCCTTAACTTACTGGTATTCAGAATGGAATAAGTAGAAACTGGAAGACTAAATATTAATCTACAATCATAAATTACAAACATGCTGGGTGGTGATGGTGCACCCCTTTAACCCCAGCACTCAGAAGGCAGAGGCAGGACGATCTCTGTGAGTTTGAGGGCAGCCTGGTCTCCATAGTAAGTTCAAGGACAACCAGGCCTATGTAGAAAGACCCTGTCTCAAAAAAAAAAAAAGTTACGAACAAAATGCTTCAGAGTTATCACTAGAAATAGATACAGAAATCAACCATAGCTTACCTGGTAAAATTTAAAAACACCACTACCAACAGCAAAGAAGTAACAAAATAAGTATAGTAACTATTGAGTTTTGGCTGCTTTAACCATGAGAATATGGAGCCAAAGAAGAAATTGAGACTTACTTCCTGATCTTACTTCTAAGTTAACTGAATCAAATTTGAATCTAAGCAGAAGAATGCCACTGGTTGCATTTATAACTTTAAATATAGCAGCATTTAGGCAAACTCTTACTGTCCAAAGTGTATCCTTTAGTAAACAGAATAGAACAAAAATAAATGAATTGATCAATGTGCTGAAGAAGTTGGAATTACGCTGGTAATATTAATTAAAAGTAAAATACAGATCCAAGGAGAATGAGGATGAATGATGAACCTTCAGATCATTTAATTCAAAAGGAAGAAAAAAGCCATAAATAGAGGACCCAGCTATTCCACTTCCGGGCATATACCCAGAAGATTCTCCAACATGTAATAAGGACACATGCTCCACTATGTTCATAGCAGCCATATTTATAATAGCCAGAAGCTGGAAACAACCAGATGTCCCTCAACAGAGGAATGGATACAGAAAATGTGGTACATTTACACAATGGAATACTACTCAGCTATTAAAAACAATGACTTCATGAAATTCAGAGGCAAATGGATAGAACTTGAAAATATCATCCTAAGAGAGGTAACTCAGTCACGAAAGAATGAACACGGTGTATACTCACTGATAAGTAGTTATTAGCTCAAAAGTTTGGAATACCCAAGAGTCACTTCACTGCAACCATAGGGCTGAGCGTGAGGTCCCAGATGGAGGAGTTGGAGAAGGAACTGAAGGAGCTGAGGGAGTTTGAAGCCCCATGTGGAGGGAGTTTGCAGCCCCAGGGAGGGAGCAACAGTGTCAACTGGCCTGACCTCCCTATGCTCCCGGAGACTGGATCACCAACCAAAGAATACACATGGAGGGACTATGGTGCTGGCCACAAATGTGGCAGAGGAGGGCCTTGTTGGCCATCAGGGGGAGGAGAGGCCCTTGGGCCTGAGGGTGTTAGTTTCACCAGTATAGGAGAATGACAAGGAGGAAGACGGGAGGGGGTGGGTGAATACCCCCATAGAGGCAGGGGGAGGGGAAAGAGATAGGGGGTTCCAAAGGGGAGACCTGGAAAGGGGAAACATTTGAAATGTAAACAAAGTATCAGAAAAAGAAAGAAAAGGAGAGGTGTCTGCTTTCGTGTATAAAGGTCTGTCAGGTTAGGCTCTGACAAAAAAAAAAAAGTTCAAAGTATGAATCCCCATTGTCTACTGTCTACGTGAAAATCCATTTCAGCACATAATTCTTCAGTAAGGAATGCTAATGAGGGAAGTAATAGGAACGCAAAGGGAGCCGCTTACCAGAAGCCTGAGCAGTCTGGGCTCGGTGGGGCTCGCCTAGTCAGAGCACTTGGGTGGTGATGGCAGAAGCTCAAGGCCACCCTAGGCTACGTAATAAAACTCTATCTCAAAAACGAGAAGATTCCTATGGGACAGTTGTGATTAACCATATATGTAAGTTTTAGGATATGAATAGAAATAGAACAGATGATGTTTTAGGGAAACACAGTTATCAGAACTGTCCTCAGAAAATAATATAAATTCACCAATTTCAATAAATGACCCAAAAAATTTGACCCATTTCCCCAAAACAACATTAATTTCAGATGTTTACATGGGGACAATTCTATTACACTTCTAAGAAACAAAAATTGCAGTTCTATTTAAAACGGAAAAAATGAAAGCTTTAAAATTCCTTTTGTGAGGGCTACGGTGACATCAGTAGCAAGTCTTGACAAAGATCACACGGAACAGCTTCAGAGAAATGGAAAATGTTCTGAAAGAACTCCAAGCTGGGTTCATTCTAGGAATTCTACAATTGCTCAGTTTCCTACACTAGTGGAAAAGGTGCATGATTATCTCCACAGATGTTTAAAAGGGACTTTGCAGATATAGCAACTGCTTTTAGTAAAAAGCTCAAGATTGGGGGGGAGAGGGGGTGTCCAGCCCTAAAGAACATCATTGACCATCTGTAAGAAGCGTGATTTGAACATAAGGTTGTTCAAATTAGCACATTTCTCCTCTTTCTCTTAGAAGCCTCATGGACACAATTTAGGGAAGAGACAAGCAGATATACAACTCCAGTGCTACAAGGCATTTGAAGCTTAAATAAATGCCATGTTTGTAGTTCCAAACACAGTGAGGGTAACACCAGGCCTGCTTGGGGTAGATGCTTCGACATAAAGGCTCCCACTCTGCAGATCAGCTAAAGGTGGCAGAGCGGTTGTGAAAGTAAGTGGAGAGCCTAGGAGCAAAACTTTTACATTTGAAAATTAAATATCAATTACTTCAACATACAGTAATTAAAATTGTATGACAATATAATTTGAAGCCAAAACAAATACTAAACTGAAAAAATAGTTGCTTCACTTCCTTAGTTGTAGAGAGATTCCACATCAGACAGAAAGAGAGGAAAGAAAAGGAGGCAGAGAAGGATGGTCGTTCCACAGAGGCGGCAGCAGTGGCTTACTTTGGCCTGATATGGTGGTGGTGGTGAAGAATCCAAGGCATGGTAAGCACTCTACCAACTGAAGAACAGCTCTAGTCCACGCAAGGCTCTTAAACCTGAAAAGATGTCTCTAACCTCCCTCAAAATAAAAGAAATAGAAATCAAAACTGCACTGAGCTACAGTTTTCCTCTGAATAAATAACCTGAGTTCTAAATGTGAACCTTCCATGGTAAGGTGAAAGGCAACCACCCAAATGCATTGTTGGTGGAAAAATAAAATTTCTCTGGAGAACAGTTAGGTAAAGTAGAAGCTGGACACAGTCTCCTGCATGCCTGGAAACTCCAGTGATACTGGGTCACTGGGGCTTGCTGTCTGTCAGCCCAGCCAAAAAACATGAGCTTCAGGTTCTAGGAAAGACCTTACTTCAGAAGAATAAGGTCAAGATTGATGGAGGGGAACAGCCAGTGCTTTCTCAGACCTCTTCATGAGCATGCAGTGATTGTATGCGCACGTACACACACACACACACACACACACAAGCTTGATTACGTGGTATTGCCCTGTTAAATCAATGGACTTCTATATAATAATGAAGGAGTGTGAACCCCTCCCCCATATTTTGATATGTAAATTTTTCCGGATATTATAAAATCAAAAATATCATATAGAGAGGAATGTATGTGCACTACAGCTTCTAGCAATACCTATGTGTTTGGTATTATAGGTACATGCCATTTTCTTACGGGTGAAGAGAGAAGAACTAGGAATACCTCTTGTTCCTCAGGAGAGGTATTGAGTGCAAAGACTTACTTTTGTAGGGTATGTATGTATGTGCCACCTATCAAAATATTAATTCTAAAATTAATATTTTAAATTATATGCATACATCCCTCCTCATTAAGGAAAGAAGAACTCCTAATTTTCCAAAGAATCACAAATATGTAGAGTACTTGACTTACAAAAGAGCTCTATATTGTGGGGATTTTTTTTTTTTTTTTTGAGACAGGGTTTCTCTGTGTAGCCCTGGCTGTCCTGGAACTCACTCCATAGACCAGGCTGGCCTCGAACTCAGAAATCCACCTGCCTCTGCCTCCCAAGTGCTGGGATTAAGGGCGTGTGCCACCACTGCCCGGCTGGATTTTTTTACAGAAATGTTCTATATTTACTTATTTTACTATTTTATGTGTATGAGTAGTTTGCTTACACATATGTCTGTGCACCATATGTGTGTTTTGCCTGGTACCTTGAAAGTCAGAAGAGCTTCAGAACCCTGGAACTGAAGTGGCCTATGGTTGTGAGCTGCCTTGTGGGTGCTGGGAACCAAACCCAGGTCCCTGTCCTGTGCTCAATCTTAACTGCTGAGCTTGTGGGTGCTGGAAACCAAACCCGGGTCCCTGTCCTGTGCTCAATCTTAACTGCTGAATTGACCTCCCAGACCAAGTGTTCAGCTGTTCAAAGTAAATGTTTTATAGAAATTCTCCCAGGGGTAGATTATTAATTGCTTAAAAGTTTACCTTTTCCCTGATAACCTTGATTATTTTGAACCAAGCTAGACAATGAGGAGGAGGCTTTCTAGACCAGACCTCTGGTCCCAGCTGTTGTAATTGTAACTTCTTTTAAAAGAGTTTCTCTGTATTTACTCTTGATGTCAGATTATAAGTGTCCTCATTTTCTTGCTGTCACTGTCTCTATCCCATCATCCTGCTCGTTTGCTCTGACAAAGATAGGGATTATGTATGCAAACATCTTCAAACTGTATCTGAAATGAGAGGAGATAGGTGTAGGCCAGTACTTACTGGGTGGAGAACAAGTTCCTGTCAAATGTGACCTTTATGCTCTTGGTTGGCTCTGTTTAAGCTACTTATTTACTTGCTTTCAGACATTGTTTTCAGTAGTCTGGAATTGTGGGTCAATGACCCCTAGGGAGTAAAGTTGTTACTGTACTTAAATGGTTAAAAAACTGGGGCATACACTTTGCTCTTTAACTAGAAATATGAGGTGGAATGGTCACGTGCTCAGCAGTTACCCAGTTCGCCTTTACTGAGCCTTGCTGAAGATCCACTCTATCCTGTTGTCCTGTGGGAGTTCTCTAGGAATACAAGCCTAGCTGGAAGTTAATGTATGGGATGTTAATTCAGCTACATTGCTTTTCCTATGGGAAAATTTGACTCATAAATGGGTAAGATGGGTTCTTTATTAAATATAGAAGGAATTTATTATTATGTTATTTAATAAAATAACAGATCAATGAAATTCTAAGTCACTGCCAATTCAGGGCTAAAAAGTTTGTTTTGATCTTTACCATTGGAAGTTTCTAAATAGTCATTTTATTTACATAGTGAAGGACACTGTTTTGGTGTAGGTTAGTTGATGAGTCCCAGCCGTGGACAGCAGTTACTGTAAAAAAAAAAAAGCAGATCTCTGTAAATTCGAAGCCAGCCTAATCTACAAAGCAAGTCCAGGGCAGCCAGAGCTACACAGAAAAATCCCTCTCTCCAAAAACTGAAAACCCAAAATAATAATAATAATAACAACAGTAAGAGTATGCTTTGTATTTTCCTTATTTTATGTCAAATCTAAACATAATTTATAGTTTATGAGCTTTTCAGTGACATCAAACAAACTCTCTTTAGTAGAGAAATCCTACCCAAGTCCTATCTTTTTGTACCTAGTTAAGACTAAGAGAGTTACCATAGAGCTTTCAAGATAATTTTTACATGCAGGGGGATAGAAGCTCTAGACTGAAGCTTTTTAAGGAATGTTAGTTGTAGCAGCTGTGAACAGGCTACAGCCTTAGCTGCCATTCTTTTCTACCTTTGACGGACAAATAACCAAGCACAAGCTAAATTCCCTGTACCTCTCTGAGTGAGTCCTGCAGAGTGAGCTGAATGAAACGATTGTCTTGTTACTTAGCACTGTGTGGAAAATACAGTAAGGGGACGCATTTGGGAGGTGACTTGACTTCTCAATGGCCCTCTGTGACTTACTGTAATCCAAAGGACTGCAAATCTCCCTTTCAGTGTTCACAAGTCTCAAGACAGTAAAAATAAGCCTAAGGTGTGGCTCATGGAGTTGGGCTCTTTCTCTCTTTCCTTCTACCATCTTCCCAAAGACGGTTCAGGTTCAAGAAAGCTGCTTAAGCTGCAGCCCTCTTCCTGTGATTCCTTCATACCAGCAGTGCTCATTTTATATTCTTCTGTGTTGGGGAAGGTGCTGAATAATCTGGTAGTTGCTTTTCCTTCACATGCCACATACATTTTGTTTACTTTTGTATTGTTTTAGTTAATTATTGCTACAAATCAATTTAATCTGATCAAATATATGTTAAACAATAGCATGGGACTAACTAAGGCTGTTGTGGCCTCTAAAGTTCCTTCAACTGGGACCTCTGACCATGGAGTTCATCAATAAATCAGAAACTCCCCTCACCGAAAAATCCAAGTGCTGGGCCCATTGTTTCCTCTTCCTCGTGCTCCTCCTCCTCCCCTTCCTCCCCCTTCTTTTCCTGCTCCTCCTCCTGCTCCACCTTCTCCTTCTTTCTAATCTTACTCTTATCTCACACCATTTGGCACATGTGGCCTTTTGACAGATGGCTGCCTTCCCCTCTCTCTCTCACCAAAAAAGTAGTCTAAGCCACACCAATAAATAAATAAATAAATAAATAAATAAATAAATAAGTCTATCAAACTATTTGGTTTATGAAATCAACCATGGAACTCTGATTTTCTATGACAGTTGTTAGTCAGCATGGGTAGGTAGTAAGTAATAAGGGCTGTTTTGGAAGGAGGAAATAAAAAAATATTTTACTTAAAACAATCTGAAAAGTAGTAAGTTCCTGTTTTGATTTATACTCTAGTTCCCTCCTGGGGAGTCTAGGTATCAGTAATGCACCTGAACAAAACAACTCTCCCCCTCTAAAGTAACTTGGTGATATTTATTGGAATGTCCAAACTAGAGACTTCCCAGTTACCCAGCATCCCGGTAGAGCTCATGCCCCATGTCCTCAGCCTGGTGTACCTAGCATCTCAGTGAACATCTCAGTGAACATCTGGTTGCCATTCTCTGACAGCACATTGGTCCTGCCTTGCCTCTTTCTCAAGCTATCTTAATCATCCCCTCTCCAAGCTTTCAGCTTTTTTAGCTACTTTCTCTTCCTCTTCTCATTCCAGTGTGTTCTTTTTGGTCCCTCAAATTTCTTCTAGGAAAAGAAATCTGATTGTGTTCTGAATTTGTTCACTATTGTCAAGGGCTCCCCTTGTCTATAAAGGAAACAACACGTGAGCTGGGCATGGTGGCACACTCCTTTAGTCCCAGCACTCAGAGGGCAGAGACAGGCGAATGAATCTCTTGAGTTTGAGGCCAGCCTAGCCTGCATAGTGAATTCCAGGATAGCCAGGGCCGCATAGAGAGACTATGTCTCAAACAAAGCAAAGCAAAAGCAACAAAAGAATTCCAGTTGCTGTTGTAACCTAGCTCTGCTCTCTACAAAGACTTGCAAGCATGTATACCAAGTGACTTCTAGAACTTTTTTGTCCCCATGCCCTTTGAGTGGGATATCTTCAGTCTCACTCCCTCTGAGTAACTGAACTGCCATCATCTTTGCAGTTCCAGTTTAGTGCCACCCTCACCCTTACAGCCAGGTGCCTTGATGCTTCATTAGAGCCCTAACCATCTCCTATCGGATGGTAAATTGATCCTTCTGCACAGTAAGGTCTTGCATATGAGCCCTCCACCTTTGTGCTGATACCTGGAACCTGTATTAACAAATAAAAACAACATAGAATATACTTTGTGTAACTCATGCTTTCCTGGCTACACAGAATCTGAAAGCAGTGCCAAAACAGCCAGGCAATTAACTGGAAGGTGCAGGAGACCTGTGAGGTAGGAAACACACATGGTCTGCCAGAATTCACATTAAATGCTGAGGAAAAAGCTGTCTCCATTCCTCTTGGCACTCTGACCGGGTCTGCATTGTTGTTGTTTGTTGTTGGGCCTGATTTCCCCATTCTTGCCTTGCCTTCTGATTGCTCAAGGAGCCATGTAGTTCAGTTGCAGCACCTGCTCCTTTCTCAACACTAAAGGCTATATTTTGTATTTTGTGTGTATTATGTGTGCTCATGTATGTGTATCTTAACCTTGACCCCTAGTAATAGAATGGGAAGTGCAAGTAAGAGAAATGTGTAAATGTGACAAAGGGTCACTTCCTACACACTGCTAGGATTTATAATCCTTCCAACCACATTTGGAAGTATAGACACCATTATTATCATCTCAATTTTATAGGCAAGTTAAGTGAGGCAAAGAGAAGCCAAGTCTATTCTTGAGACTTGGGAGAACTAGGGGCCAGTCAACATATGTCTTACTCCAAAGTTGGCACAGTAAATGTAATTAATCTTAAAATGCTCTAATAAACCACATCAAGACTAACCCTTACTAGCCAGAACTGGTGGCCTATACTTGTAATCTCAGGACTTAAGGCTGAGGCAGAAGGATTGATGTGAGCTTGTGGCCAGGCTGGGCTACTACATAGAAAGAACCTGTTCCCACAACAAAATGACAAAAAAATGAATTCCATGTTAAGGAGAGATCTCTAAAGGACCAGAGAAAGAAACACTATGCCTTGTTTTTTGTCAGAGTTCTGATATGTTTTTCTTGTCAAGGTTTTAACTCCAAGATCATTGCAAGCAACATGGGTTTTTTTTTTTTTTGGACTTGCCTTTAATCTCAAGGACAAAGTTGTTTTTTCCATACAGTGTCTACAAAGATTTGCCTGTTCCCGTCCCAGATTTAACCTGCATGGCCTGGGACAGAGCTAATACCCTGTTGCTTAAGTTACAACCTACCTAGTTCCACCTAGTAAGTGTTTATTGTTTGCCTTGACTAAATGCTACCCCATACATAATGGACAAACCAAAATGATAAGGGTTGGTTCCTACCCCTCCCAAAAAAAGAAAAACAATCTCACAATTCTGGTAAGAAGGCAAGCTATTTACAAAAGCAGGATTAACCAACAACGAGCTGTTGGAGACCTGAGCCCCTGGGAGCTCTCTCCTCTGCTAGGTAAGGAACACCCCTCCCCCATTCTCCCCCCCTACTTGCATCTTTCAGCTAGCTCTCTCTGGCTTTCACTAACAGCTCATTCAGCTCCTTCTCTTTCAATCTAATTTCTGAAGTATAGCCTTAATTTCAGCTACAAGTCATCCCTCTTTAGGGACAGTTATTTTCTGCATCTTGGATATTATAAGCCTATTTTCCTAGCTCTTCACATCTTTGTAATTTAAAAAAAACTGAAACCAAGCTACCCATTGGGTGACACATGGTGTCCTAGTTGTAGCTTAGCTATCTGTCAATTGGTGGTCTTGCTGAGGAGACAGGAAACGGCAGTCTGTCTTTTAACTATGTCAAGGAGAACACCAATGAGCCAGGTCCCTGGCCTCTGAGAGTTGGCATCAGTACTTGGGAGTTGGAAGGATAAGCAGATGTTTTCACAGCGTCCAAAACTGAGTTGTCAAGGTTACTGTGGTGCAAACAGGACATATGGTGTCAGGGTGTTCTGCTGTCTGGGCTCAAGTGGCCTTTCTTGGGCGTGTTGTAATCTCTTCTGGGGGTACTGGGGTGCTCATTCAGCAGATCAGTGAAATGTCTCATTCTCTTTCCATTTCGTGGCCATTGCTTTGAAACTGAGGCTAGGCCTGCATTCTCTGGACTTTTGCTCAGACTGCTTTTCTCCTCCATTTGAAACTGACCTATGTTGCCCTGATTCATTAGTCCACCAAGGAAATAACAGAGACTCTGAGGGAATTCAGAGGGTTTTAGCATTTCTTTTACAGATGGTGCTAAAAGCACAAAGACATGCCTGTATCTCTCTTTGAAACAATCACTTGATGAAAAGATCCAAAGGCAGCCCTCTCTTCTGTGATCTAGTCTACCACTTTTTTTGGTAGCACACGTAGCCCTTCCCACAAAGGCTTGCAGTGTACATATGAAGTCTTAAATGATAGTTGGAATTTTTTAAAGATCACAGAATTTTACAAATATTAAATTTTTCTTATTTTAGATGAGATTGTCCATGGATATATACAGTACAGTATGCTATACATTCATTTATACAGATATTGTTCCATAGCTTTGAGAATTTCCTTTTTTGTAAGTGGACATTAGACTAATTTATCTGCAGAGTCTTTATCTGGCTTCAAAATCAGTGCCTTGTCATTAGCAAACTTCACTTAGGAGTTTTAGTCAAGTCTGGGCAGCACAATGGTTGGATTGGTAACCATTGTATTTGTTTAACTGCTGTAAAGTAAGTTTTCGACAATGGATTCTTGCACTTAAATAGGCCTGCAGAGCATTAGGGCCCTATCAGTCATGCAGAGATTCCTCTCCTACTGCCTCCTCTGATGGACAATCCTGCTGATGTGAATATTCAAAAAGAAGGATCAGGAAGAACAGATGATGGCTAAAGACAACCTTCTGTCTCAAGAGGAAATCGGAGAAATCCTTTTAAGAAATGTCTTTGTTATAGTGTCAGAAGATTAATTACACTCACGTGAGAACAACTTTCTCATTGAGTGAAAAGGCATTATCCTTCTGACTTGTGACAGAAGATTTTCAAAGAGAGTTAAGGATCTCAGCTAGTCTGGGATCTAATTTGTTGTCTTTGAGGGCTCTAAGACACTTGGATCACATCCATGATTTGTAATGTTCAAGAAGTCATTAACAAATCAGGAAGCTTTGTTTTCAGGAACCCCTCTGACCTCCTGCGGGACATTCCTCCTGCAGGTCCCTTTCCAGGTCCTAATACCTGAATTTGAGCGTCAGCTTTGAAAATGACAGTTGTGGCAATGGCTCATTCCCAGCCAGGCATGGCATCCTATGATAGAAGAGACGTTGTTTGTAACTAAAAACTTACAGCAGATCAGAAAACACAGTTTTGAACAAAGCAAATAATTTTATAACTTAAGATATTTTTTTATCTCGAAAAATAAAAAAAAGATATTTTTTTAAAAGTCAATATTTAATTGTAATCCAGTTGAAATAGGGACATTGATGATACATACACTTCTCACAAGCATTCCGAGCATAGTGACTCCTACTCAGAAACACCTTTGACATTTAGAGACAGCATATAGGAAATACAACAAAAACATTGAAGTTGTGTCAAATGAATTCCTTTTTCAGCTATCAAACTCTCAAATTTCAAAAACAAAATAGTTATTTTAGTAAAAAACCATCTTTGTAAATGAATTGGTTTATGCTCTGCCTTTTAAATAGTGCACACTAGCTGACTCTGTGTCATCTATTGAATGGGAGAAGGGAGACAAGGTCCCGAGGACCTGTTACGTATTTAGTGGGAAACTGTCTGTCGTCACACTAACTCACCTGTGCAGCCATGTTTATTTTATTGTCGGATTTTTATTTTTTTAAAAAAGTCTCCTTCTGCTGGGCAGATTATCAACTCTAGAACTTGTCATGGCATACTGCCATTTCGGATTTTGCTTAAAGTTGGGCCTGCATCTGCAAAGTTTCAATTCTTGGCTAAGTCCACTATAAAAACTCATTTTGATCTTTCATCTAAGTACTTACATAGGCAGTTGAGGTTTCTCAGCACTCAGACATTTGCAAGGAGACAAGCATGTGCACACACTCACACAGACAGGCAGACCGTCTCTCTCTCTCTCCCTCTCTCTCTTTCTCTCTCTCTCCTCCCCCCCCCTCTCTCTGTCACACACACACACACACACACACACACACACACACAACTAGAATTATGTACCATAATATCCAGTAGTAGCTCTGAATAGAATATTTTACCTACCCTCAGTCTAGGCCAGCAGTAGCTTTTCCATGGGTCTTCAAGATTAGATTTTTGGTAACTGCTACTAATTTAGACACTTTCTCCCTGCCTTTTCTGGAGTCCCAGTAGTTTAAAATATAGATTAACTATTATCTTACACAGGAAATGATCATTAAGATAGACATTAATATTACCTGATATTAGTAATAGTTTTGCAGTAATTATAGCATTTGGGTGGTCAGATTGAGAGAGAGAGAGAGAGAGAGAGAGAGAGAGAGAGAGAGAGAGAGAATAGATCAAAGGTTGATTGCTTTCCACCCTATCCTTTTGGGACAGGGTCTCTCACAGAACCCGGAGTTCACCTCTTGGCTAGACTGGCTGGTCAGTGAGTTCCAGGGGATTCAGATGTCTCAGTCCCTACTATTCTGGCATTTCTGAGATGTGCACATAACTAAGTCTGGCTTTTTATGTGGGTGCCGAGAATCAGAACTTCAGCCTTCATGCTTGTAGCTGGCACTTCACTGACTAAGCCATCTCTCCAGTCCAGAGAGTGTTTGTTTGTCTTTGAGATAAACTCATGCTGGGTTGCTCTGGTTGACTTGTTACCCCCCACCCCTTGCTTCAGCCTCCCCAGAAACTGAGTCTGAGGGTCACCAGGATGCCTGGCTGAGAGCCTTGATTCACATCTGATATCAATAATTAGGTTACTAAAGCTCAGTGTTCAACACTCTTCAGTTTTGAGCAGTATCAAAACATTAATACACTTCCCATTCAATTCCTAATTTGGGGTGTTTGAAGATAGTAAACTAAGGTGATGGTTTTTTGTAAAATACTCCCCAATTTTTAAAAAAAATTAATTTTAATAAAAATTAAAAGTAAGTGATTGATTTCTCCCTTTCCTCTTTGCTTTATCAAGAGGGGAAGAGATGGTCTGTCTTGTTAAATTAACTCCCCCCCCCCCATTATATTCCTCTTGTGCTCTCTTCTAGCTGAACTTTAGAGCGCTACAATGAAAATGGAAGATAATTCATCTTGGTGACATAGAACATGGAAAGAAGAGACAGTTTACTAATTAATAAAAATATAGCCAGTTAGAAAAAATGTTTCTCTTTGTCTTCCTGGCCCTGCTTTCAAAAGCGAGTGATCAATTTATCACCCACCAGCAGCATAGATTCAATAGAAGAACATTTGGGTTTTCTCTTTTCTCAACCCTTGCTGAGTTTTTGCCACAACATAAAAGTGGGTCATTTGTACCTAAAATACTTTACTGATGCTCCGTTAATCTTAGTGATGGTGTCTTCATTTCCCTGTGACAAGCAGAACCAGAGGTTATTATGAAGGAAGAAGAAGTCATTGTATTTTAAAAATAGGTGCATAGATATGTAATGGGGAAAGTAATTTAATAATTTATAAACTGAACTGTTTAAGAAGGAATACCTAATTGAAATGCTAGTGACTGGTGTGTCTTAAATATAGGACAGCTTTATTTTATGTTAATCATTAGTAACGTACAATAACTTCAGCATTAAGAGGAATGTTTCTGGGCTGGAGAGATGGCTCAGCGGTTATGAGCACTGTCTGCTCTTCCAGAGGTCCTGAGTTCAATTCCCAGCAACCACATGGTGGCTCACAACCATCTGTAATGGGGTCTGATGCATTCTTCTGGTGTGTCTAAAGACAGACAGTGTGCTCACGTACATAATAAATCTTTTTTAAAAAAGAGGAATGTTTCCATAATTGGTTTTAAATTATTAAAAAGATTGTGTGAGTCTCTGGGCACATACCAAGAAAGCCTTCATTGTACAAACAAATGCTTTGTTAGTTCAAAATAACATGAGAAAGGATGGCCCAAGGACAGATGATGTTTGTGTTTAGTGACTCTAAGCATGGACGCCCTATCACTTGGATGCTTCTTCATGGTAATTAAGAAGGAAAACAAGCTAAGCTAAGATGGGAGGGCTTCTCCGCCATTGGATGTGGAAAGGAATCATCTCAAGACCTTGATTGTTTATAGTTCCTAGACTATGGTTTGTGTTTCATAAAATAATCACCTTGATATGTTCTTCTCCATCTGAATGGGGCGAGAGTGCAGGAAGGGCCAGGCTGTGCTGACCTTGGCTGCTTGCCCTGGGAGTAGCAGGTTCCAAAGGTTAAACTAACTCTAGGCAAAATATAATCATTAGTATGCTTGCTACCTTCTAGATCCCTCTGGAAACCACACTAGCAGACTTTGCTTGTAAACAGGAAAGAGTCATTACTGAACACTTTGGGATGACAAGCAACCTGGTCTCTTTCTAGCAGAAACAAATTGAACTGGGAAAAGCAAGGTTTGATTCTTCAGATCTGCTACAAAGCTTCCTCTTCTGGGAGCTTGCATGCTCACCTCGATGTACTTGTATGAATCAGGTATCTCCTTCCGTCTAGAGGTGACCCCTGCAGCCAGTAGTCCAATAGTGTCATAATAAAGGATCAAGCAAAATAAAGCCCTTAGCACATAGGAACATCACGCAGCATTCAACCCAGCCTCCACTTATGTCTTCACCATAAACCAAGAGGGGCTCTGACAATAATGTAGTTAAAAAATGTGAATAAGCAAATGAATCTGGCTGTGCCCCCTTGCACTGAGTGAGGTAATGTTTATTAATATATTTATTCCTGTGTGTCACTCAATTTATTCAGCCAGTGATATCCCTATGGCTTACAGTAACTTTGGCAACCTAGACAGTAATGATTTCTGATGCACACTGTCCTTTACTTAGAAATGACTGGGACGCTACATGAAGTCCATCTATATCTCTGCGGACTCTCCATATGTCTTTCTACTCTCACCTCTGCCCTTCTGAGCTATTGACCCACTTTTCACAATTCCCATCCTTTTGATTGCCCCTTCTCTAGAAAAATACTTTTGTAACCAGTGTTTAGTAATGTTGTGCATTTTCTACTCACTCTTTCCATTAGTGAGGACGTCAAGTATTTTGTAAAGCATCCTCTGCTTCAGAATTCCAGACACAGTGCTTCTTATTGTACTGCTGACTAGTCTACCAGCCTCTTAGGAGCACACACCCTTCGGGTAAGCCAGTTCTAGTTATGACTCCCAAGAGCTTCCTTCAGAGCTGAACATCATGTTTTAGCCAGTAATTAACAACGATGCGTTACCTTATAGAGCCAGTAAAACTCTCCTGCTGTTTGTTTTTCACATGCCAATGAGTTGTTTTAGGTTTTATAGCTGAAAGCCTAGTTGATAAGTAATATTTAATGGCATTTAATGCACAGTTCCCTTCCAGGGAAGAAACAGCACAGGCTGACTGCCACAGGTGAATAAGAAGAGGCTTGTACCAGGAGTTAGCACTCTCACTGCTCAGAGGCCTTAGGTGTTGCTTATGCTTTGGGGACCTTCTTTTCGGAATTCTGAACAGAGTCAAGGCGTGGTGAGGGGCTTAGCTAGCACCATAATTGACATATTCCCATTTTCTAAGGGGTGCCGAGGTACAGTTTAGGCTAAGGTAAACATTGAAGATTGTTTTATTCTTTATTTCTTCTTTCCCTTCTTATTGATTCGTATAAATAAGCATCATATTGAGGTAGTTTTTAAATTAGAATTTGTGAGAAATGTTGATTTAACTGATTGCTATATTGAAGTTACTATGTGCTGTAGTTGCTAGAAGAAAGGGGAGCATGGGTTCTACTCTTGGTTGTTCTAGAGCATTCTTTGTTCAATACCTACCCCCACCTTCAGACCAGCAGAGCATCTTTTAGAGTCCATGTCAAAACATCCAGGCTGCTATGGCCCAGCCATCCACCACTGAGTGGCTTCTGTAACTGTGACCACTTGTTTCTCTGGGTTCTTCCTTCCTCAGATTCTCCTGCATTTCTTCACTTTGTACTACAAAGCAAAAATGCTTTTTCTTCCATCTTCTGTCACTAGCCCATGCATTTCACCAATCTAGGAGCCTCCTGTTTTACCTCTCAGAGATGACTTTCCAGGGTAGTTGGCAGAATGAAAGATTGCAAAGGGGAATCCAGTTCATGTCTTTGGGTGAAAAGTTGTCATTTGAGCCTAAGTTTTTATTTGTTTGTTTTGCATGCTAAGGATTGTGTCTAAGCTTCATGCATCCAGATTAGGCTTTAGATTTATCTTCCTGGAAAATCAGGAGCTGGAGGTGTAGTTCAGTGGTAGATGGTGTGCTTTGCCTGTGTGTAGACCTGGGTTCTACCCTGAGGCGGGGAGGAGGGATGGAGGGAAGGAAAGAAAGAAGGAAAATTTGAGGTTGAAATGGCAAATAGTAAAGTCAGAATTTACTTAGTTGTATAGAATTATATATTGAGGAAGGTTAGGGATCCTGTATTCTTTTAGTGTTACATCTCTAATAGACCAGGAGTAAATTATTGTTGTCTGACAGTCAAAACTCAGAAATTTTAACACAAAATTTTAGCATTTATAGGTGTGAACTCACATTTATCCAGCATGACGTTTGTCAGTAACCTCTTGATTTAGTCCAGTCTTGAAGACAGTTTGGATGATTCATGTGTTCTTTAACTATTAAAGAGAAAGGCGCTGTGTAGTTTAGCTTGGAGAGCACACGGCACAGAGCTAAAGAATGTGGGCTTGAATGACATCACTGCTTCCTTGAACATCTCTCTCCCTCTTTTATGGCTCTCATGTACGGAAAGCAGTGGCATGTCCACATGTTTGTTAGAGTGATGATGCTGATGCAGAGTGGATCAGCTCTTCTGTGCTGTGTTCAGATGCTCTTTAGAAAGCTTTGGTCATCTCCAATGACAATCAGGAACTCTTTCTCAGCTTTAGACCAAGGTAGTTGGTAAATCTATTATTTTATCGATTTCTTTGATCAGTATAAGATTACCATGTTTTTATAAAATGTCACAACCCAGGACATTATCATTGTACCCTCACTTTCATTCTTACTGTCTTTTACAGTGGACACTTTGTGGACAAGCCCCAAGCCCAGCTTATCTCTGAAGTGGTGTGAGTTTATTTGTTTATGTATATAGTCTTGCTTCCTTTGTTTCAGTGCAAGCCAAATTCCCCACCCTCACCCACAGCATCTGAGCTGTAGGAAGGTCATGGTAGCCCCCTGTCTCGTCACAACAGACACTCAAACATCGAGGGATAGAAAAACAAAGTTGATTCTGGAGGCAGAACACTTGAGTATCAACTTTGCTACTTCTGCATGTGGTGGTCTGATAAAGAAATGAATGGGCACGAAGAACTTTAGAGGGATAACAGCCTATCTCTTCCTGTGGGTAGGGACCTCAACGAGGAAGGGCTTTAACCCTAAGTGCAGGCGCTCCACATCTACTGTGCTGGGTGATTTGATTTGTTCCCAGTTCATAGCTCACTGCTCATTTTAAGGTGTGTAGCGCGATCATCACACTGCCTCGTTGAGATTCCTCACTGGCACAGCACAGCTCGGCTACTTTGGGTCACACCGTTTGGCTTCCAGGAAGTGAGAGAACAACTGAGAAAGCAGAGCGAAATATGGCAGGAGGCCATTTGAGAGAATACAGTGGCTGCTGGCCTGTTAGGCCCTGGGATGAAACTGGAAAGATCCCAGGCCACACCTCTGGCAAGAGCTCTCCTTAGCAAGTTTCTTGTAGGGGCTTGTTTGTGTCCTTCCTTCACAATCAGCCTTTAGTCTACCTAAGTGTTCCTCTTGCTATCCAATGCCAGGAACATTGACTTCTGACGTTTTAAACCCAATGCAGGGCAGCGGACAGCAGACAGCTTTTTTGAGTCTGGACTGCACAGCCAGCTAGTTAGGTGTAAACTGTAGCCGTCATTAGTGTAGCCCTGCTTCTCACCCTGTTAAAGTCTGACAGTGCAAAAAGGTAGGAGCTCAACTGCTTTTGTCCTCACTGTTAACAGCCATAAAAAACTAGGATCTATGATGAGACATCTCTTCTGAAAATTAAAATTATAAGTGAATTTTCTCATTATTATTATACTTTATACTCTGGGAATTCTTTAGATTGCCAGACACAGAGTTGGAGAGAGGGCTCACTGGTTAACAGTGTTATCATTTCTTCTAGGCTCCACCCAACCTGGCAACAAGCCAGGTAGGCCTGGCTTCCTATAAAAGAGGCTGCTTGGCCTCTCTCTCTCTCTCTCTCTCTCTCTCTCTCTCTCTCTCTTTCTCTCTCTCTCTCACTCTCTGTCTGTCTCTCTCCCTCCCTCTCCCTCCTTCTCTCCTCCCTCCCTCCCTTCCCCCCCCCCACTCCCTTCTCAACTCCTCTTCCCATGTCCTAAATAAACTCTATTTACCTCAGGGGGAAGGGATGCCTCAGCATGGTCCTGCTCCATAAAACATATCCTGATCTCATTTTATTAAACACAACAAACAGCACTTGTTGCTCTTGTAGAGGCCCTGGGTTCTATGTCCAGCATTTATGTAATGGCTCATAACCACGTGCAACTCCAGTTTCAAGGGATCTGACCTCCTATTCTGGTCCCCACAAACAATAAGCACACACATGGTGCACATACACACAGACAGGCAAAACAGACACATAAAATAAATTTTGAAAAAGATTATTTATCCGACCATTTTTGTCTATGTGCTTATGGGGAGGTCTCACCATAAATTTATCAAGTTACAGTGGATGTATATATGTATGCTGTATGTCTATTTCACAGTGAATGAAGTCTATGTAGGCACCTCGAAACTGAATGAAAGGCTGCCTGCTCTAACATTACATGTCTTCTTATTACTTACTGTTGGAGAAGTCTGAATTTTTCGAATCATTGTTTATAACAGCATTCTTGAGTAGAGTGAGCCCAAATTAAAATATTAATATCACCAATTTAAAAGTCGCTGCAGGCTTTAAAGTGTTAGGGACATTCAAGGGGAAAAGGCCAGAGTCTAGTTTGTGAATTTCCATCATGAACAACCACCTCAGAGTCTCCTCTTTTAGGTCTCATCTCAAATACAACTTAGATAAGTTTAAAAATAATAATGATCACATTTAAACACCTGGGCAGCTAATGAAAATTCTTAATGGGGTTTTGTCTCTTGTCTCCTCTGTTGCTTTAAGCTGATCTGTTCAGAATCTCAGATCCAGGCACTCACAAAGGAGGCTCCACTTGGAATGCTGCCTTTTGTCTACCAGGCCCCCACTGCTGCCTCAGCTCATCTGGTGTCTTCACTAATGTGACTTGTCCTCCTGGGCTCGGCAGGTAGCTGTGGGCCTTTATTACTGGGGATTTACAATGGGACTCAGCTCCCTGGCTGCTAATGAAGAGAGCCACAGGGATTTTGGTTTTGTAAATTATTGTTGTTTTTGTTTTCTCTCTCTCTCTCTCTCTCTCTCTCTCTCTCTCTCTCTCTTTTTGTCTTTCAAAAGAGTAGGTTTGCTAATAATCTTTGTTTTCATTTACTTTAATTTTAACAGTTGGTTTACTGTGGTGCAAAAAACACAAATATTTTTGTTGAGGTGGAGTGCTCCCTTCATCTGCCAGGCCCTACTGCTAACCACAGGAGTTGTTTCTTATTGAACCCAGGAAGAACAAAGCAAAACACTGTTTAAACTCAGCCAACTGGCAGTTCACCGTCATCTGGTTTTACTTCTCAAGAGATTATTTTTTCTCACCATTTTAGTTGTTTTTCTTTAAGGATAGGAGCCTTGACTTCTGGTGCAGTCCTGCTCTTCAGTACTTAATAGTCCTGACCGAGCCACTGGCACTCTTCGGTTTCTTGTTTGAAAAAGAAAAAAACAAAACACAAAAAACAAAAAAAAAAACCGCACAGGGGTGGGAGATGAGGGGGGAATGATGGGAGGGGTGGGGGCATTGAGTTAACAAGGTCTCTACAAGATCCACAGGGATAGTTTATGTTCTTCCTGGTTGCTTTTTACTGTTTAAATGAACCAAAAGACCCATTCGTTGATTTTTCTTTTCTTTTTCTTTCTTCTTATTTTTTTTGTTTTGTTTTTGTTTTCTGTTTTTGTTTTTTTTTTTTTTTTCTAGACAGAATTTATCTGTGTAGCCCTGGCTGTCCTGGAACTCACACTGTAAACCAGGCTGCCCTCAAACGCAGAGATTTGCCTGCCTTTGCCTCTGCTTCTGTTTCTGGAGTGCTGGAATTAAAAGCATATACCACCACTGGTGCCATGGATTCTTTTAAAAGGAAACTTACATCTAATAAAAATATTGTAACTACCAAACAAAACAATAACTAAACATTAAACAAGAGGGTCGTTATGCAAGTTACAGATAGTGCTTTGTAGATTATAAACCAATTTTACAGAGAGAAGTGTTTGGTCACTTTCAATAGAAGAACAAAGAACGTGTGTTTCAATTGTGGGACAGAAGACAGTGATCTCCCAGGACTCGTGAAATCATTAGATCTATAGACAAACATGTATATCAGCAATGATTGGGTTCAAGATCTTAAATTTTGCTCATGAAGGTTCAGGAGGCCCACAAATACTGGGAGGAATTATCATGTTCACTGCCCCAACTTCAAGACAAAATGGGCATATACTTCGTGGGAAATTCATAATGAAATGCTGATAGAGGGCAGTTGTTGAGCTCTCTGATGAGGCTTCCCAATTCCACAGATGTTTAGTAAGGATGTAAACCACTGTGATGGAGTGAGACTACTGTGAAGGACTCTTCTTGTCAGAGTCTCCAATGTAACCTGGAGATAGGACAGCTGCGTGTGTACAGTAGTTAGAGTGTGTAAGTTTACTAGGTCTGCAACAATAAAAACCACAAACAAGATTTCAACTACAAAGGGAAGATGGGTTTACATAGAATCCTGTGGTATGAGCTTTTCTTTAGCAAATCAAAGTTAAATCCAGGGTGCTCTGGGAGCTTACAAACAGTTAAGTCAGGTCTAGGGAAAAGAACTAGCAAGTGTTCCTAACTTTGAGTTGTGGTCACTGCTAGAGAGAAGTCCTGGTCCTTACAGATAGATAGCGCTGTGCATTACCCAGCCTTAAACTCTCTTAGCTCTTGTGTTTGGCTGGTGTGCTTCTGCCCCTCACCACTCACTCAACCCAACTGCCCTTTCCCTAGTAAAGCCTCTGCTCTCACTTCATGGGACCCTGAAGGGTCTCAGAAATTGCCATGACTTTGACACCGAGGGTGTTTTGTTTTGTTTTGTTTTGTTTTCTCTCTAACCTTGCCTTCACCTTAAACTGCAGATTAACTAACTAAATAACTCCTGACTGTCTCCATTTGGACGCCTCACAGCCATCTCAAAGCCAATGTCTAAGAACTGAATTCCTCTTCATCTTTCATTCAAAACTTCAACTTCTTCTTTAGACTGCCCTTTAGAAGAGAAGGTACCTTACACTCCAGTTTTCCTGAAAAGAAAACCACCCTGCCTGGAATGTAGAAAATGCAACAAGTATGGAGTTGGCAGACAGTGATCATCCAAGACAGCATTGCCCTTTATTTACCAACACATTTGATACATTCACATGAGAGGTGGCATAGTTGAGTGGTTAAACATGGCTTTGAAGTAAGGCAAGTGTGTGTCCAGTGCCTGGCACCACTACTTACCAGTCAGCTATGAACAAATTAATAAACTATCTAAAACTGGGTCATCTCATGTGAAAAATAGAAACAATAATTTGTAAATCATGAGGTATCCTAGGGATGAAATAAGACACCCCACATAACACAGTGATCATTGGTTCCCGTAAGGTCCAGGAAACAGAAATTATTTCCAGTTCTACATCTCTGTGTCTGCAGGACCTGATACAAGTCCTCAAAGTATGTGCTAAAGGAGCAGTTGATGTAGTAGTCTCGTGTGGGTTAAAGCAAGAACCACACAATGAAGAGAACAGCATGGGGAGAGAGGGAAAGGCTTCGGTTTTCAACAATTTATGCTTTACTTTGTGTGCACTGGTGTTTCACCTGCTTGTTTGCCTGTGTGAGGGTGTTGGTTCCTGGAGTTACAGACAGTTGTGAGCTGCCACATGGGTGCTGGGAGTTGAACGTGTGCCCTCTGGAAGAGCAGTCAGTGCGCTTTACCACTGAGCCATCTCTCCAGCCTTCCCAGTATCCTAGATATTTGTCAAGCCTACCCCAGCCTTCGTGCCCCTAACTGTGCCCAACCAGGGTTTGTTTCCTTACTCACACTGTCTGCCGTCCAAGATGAGATCAGAGCACGAAGCTTTTCCCTTGATGCCCCCTTTGTAGCTACTTTGGCTCTTCGGGGTGCACTCTGACCTCCTGGGACCTGGGCATTTGTCTGTCTCCCTCCTACCACTAGTGCCCTCTCCTCACACGCTGAGGTGGAGCAGTGTGGATGAGTTCTGATCTTACTCTGCTGTCTCTCTTCGTTGTGCTTTCGAATTTGCCTGCAAACCACAGGACATACTCAGTAACCTCAGGAGCTTCTTTTCCTCTCTTTCAGTGTATAGCTTCCACCTTGCCCCTATCGTCTTGCCCATCTGTGACTTCTCCTCTCTCTTTTCTTTAAGGTAAGAACCTCACCTGTAAGTATCCCTCTATAGCTTATGTCTTTCTGCTAGTTCATCTTCCCTATGGTTACCAACCTGTTTTCACTATCGCTCGCCACAGTTGCTCCGAGCTCGGGTAACTGGTTCTGTCCCATGCACACATCCATTCACTCCCCGAGAGCTGTTCTTCCTTCGCCTTCCTGAGGCCTGCCTCCTTTCCTACTGCATCTGTTCTGTGTTTTCCTCGTCCTTTGACTTTCAAACTGTGTTGTTTCTCATGACTTACTGTTAACATATTTCCACTAACTAGACCAGTACCAGTATCATCTAGCTCAGTGGCTGATGTCTTCAGCCTCTATTTGTGCAGTCTGAAGCCCTGAGCTCACTTCTGAATTTTTATTTTCCTACTGAAAAGATTTCTCCCCTCTTCCCTCTGCCCCTGATTAAAAGAAATCCTTAGCACTCTTCCTACACTCTTGCAGAAACTTCTGGTGCTTGGTTGGTTCGATTTTTCTCTACCAATGAACTCTAATTCCAGCTCTTGAAGACATTTTGATCTCTAGTTTACACATTGCCGCTAAATTTATCTTGTTTTTTTAAAAAAAAATCTGATTGTTAATTTCAGTTTTTGAAAAATCTCTGGCTTTCTCCTGCTTCTAGGATGAAATTCAGATTCCTAATTTGACATAAAAAATTCCTTACAGACCAGCCCCGCCAAACGTGGAAGTTTTCTTTGGCTCTTTAACCTGCCCACACTCCCACCCGGAGTCAACCTGGAACAGTTACCTTCCAGGGAGTCTTAAGTATGCCATGCCTGTGGCAGTCTGTTCTCTAGTGTGTGAGGCTCTCCAAATTCTGTTGGGCCAATTCCTACCCTATCTTCTCAAGTCCCCATGTTCCCTCTTTCTGATGTTATCTCTGCACTCCCTGAACAGAGCCTGCCTTCACCTCTAGCTTGGGATCTCCGAGCTCAGTGGGTGTTTGTATCAACCCCACTACAGTTCAGTCATTTCTAGATGAACAAATGCATGAAATAAGGAACTAAGAAAAGCTTCTACTCTTAGGAACACAGATTCTTAGGGGAATGTCAATCTGAGCCTGTGTGTTGACGTATTGAGGTAAAAGGGATATCAGGACAGAGGCCATGCTTTGTTGACGTTTATACTTTGGAAACAGCAACTCAGAACAGACTGCCTAGATTGCTTGCTGAGAGTGTGGACGCAGCTGCCACAAGCCAAGGCAGGAAGTAGCATCAACCTTGATGAACCATGGCAGAACAATTTGTAGTGAGCAGAGAAGGGACTGGCAGCTGGAAATGCAGGCTCCCACTGGCTTCAAACTCATCTGGTTCTTCTTTTCCTCCTCCTCAGCAATTTGGGGTAGAATGGAGCTTCATCACCCCTCCCCCCTTTTATGGCTTTCCAAGACAGGGTTTCTCTCCTGTTGCCCTGGCTTTCCTGGACTCAGTCTGTAGACTAGTTTTGCCTCAAAGTCAGAAGATCCACCTGCCCCTGCCTCTTGTGCTCAGACTAAAGGTGTACACTACCACTGCCTGGACCTGCCATTTTTTAAAATAGTGAGAGACAATGAGTAGGACATTTTTGTCTGTCTTACAGAATTACCAGTAAACTGACACACACTCCAAGCTTCTTTTTAGCCAGATAGGATAAAATGCATATATAATTCCAGCACTGGAGGGTGCCAGATTGACTCAGCATATGCAAGTCAACCAATGTAATCCACCATATAAGTAGAAAAGGTATTTGACAATGATCGACATGTTTTCATGACCAAATCCTGATGAAATTCAGAATAGATACATACCATAATAAACACACTGTTAGTTACAAACAGCCAACAAAAAAATGAGAAAAATTGTCCCATAGCTTTAAAAAAAAAGAAAGAAAGAAAGCAAACCCTAACCGAGAAGATAAAAGACTTATAATGAAAACTTTAAGATGATGAAATAAAAATTAAAAGCACTGGAGGTGGGCTAGACCCTCCATGTCCCAGGATTGGCAGCATTAAAACTGTAAAAATGTCTGTATTTACCAAGAGAATGTACACACTGAATATGATCCCATCAGAATTTTATGACAGTCTTTACAGAATTAGGAAAAAGAATCCTAGCTGGGCATGGTGACACACGCCTTTAATTCCAGCACTTGGGAGGCAGAGGCAGGTGGATTTCTGAGTTCGAGGCCAGCCTGGTCTACAGAGTGAGTTCCAGGACAGCCAGGGCTACACAGAGAAAACCTGTCTCAAAAAGACAAAAAACAAAACAAAACAAAACAAAAAACAATCCTAAAATTGTATATAAAAACAAAAGGGCATGGATAGCCAGAGCAAACTTGAGCAGGAAGAACACTTCTGGAGGTATCACAATCCATGACTTCAAATTCTACTATAGACCCACAGTAGCAGAGACAGTTAGAAACGACACAAAGCAGACAGGCAGACCAGTCGGCCATAATGAAAGGCCAAGAGATAAGCACATGCAGATTATTGCCATCTAATATTTTGACACACAAATGTATCAAAAAACATAATGTAGAAAATGGCAGTTTATTCAACAGAATATCCACCAGCAGGAAGATGGAATTAGTTCTAATCCCTGTCCTTTACACACACACACACACACACACACACACACACACACACGTCATTTCAAAATGGATCAAAGATACTAACTTAAAGCTTGAAACATTGACACCAAACAGATTGTTCTCAGAAGATAAGTCACATATAACCAACCAATATTTTAAAAAAAAAAAAGAAAGAAAGAAAAGAAAAGAAACTGTTCAGCATTGGGGCTGAACATGTAACACAGAGGTTAGAAGTCCTTACTGCCTTCCCCTCACCCACCCTGGTTCAGGCTATAGCTCCCTGTAACTCCTGCTCAGAGGGCATGTGACATCCTCTCCGGGACACTAAATACCTACACATGCACCTACCCCTACCATACACACAAACATAGTTGAAGAATGATAGCTTTAAAAACTGTTTGACACCCTTAGTCATCCCAGAAATACAAATTCTATTTTGAGATTCCATCCTCTCCTCTTCAGAATAGCTAGGAAAATCAAAACAAAACCAAACCAAACTAGACAAACAAACAACCCTAAGTGATAACAAGTGAGGAAAACCCTTATCCACAGTTATCCACTGCAGAAATTAGTGTGCAACTTCCTAAACTAACAAACAAACTACCCTCTGACCCAGCTATACAACTCTTGAGCGTCTCTTCACAGAGATGCATTATTAGTGCTGTATCAGTGATAGGAAATGGAATCCATTAACATAGATTATGCTGTTCTGGCATTTAAATCCAGTGGCTTGCTCTAGTATGAAGTTGCATCTCCAGCCCCTTAGATAATTTGTCTAAAATGGTTTCTTTTTTTTTTCCTGATTTTTCAAGACAGGGTTTCTCTGTATAGCACTGGCTGTCCTGGAACTCACTCTGTAGACCAGGCTGGCCTCGAACTCAGAAATCCACCTGCCTCTGCCTCCCAAGTGCTGGGATTAAAGGCGTGCGCCACCACTGCCCAGCTAAAATAGTTTCTTAATAATTTAAAATAAGTTCAGATCACGAAGGCAACAATGTTCTTTGATATTTTATAATTTTTAATTCTAATGCAATCTTTCTGGACAAACCTCTTAATTTTTAGCCAGTCAGATATATATAGATCATCAAAATATTTTAAAATACTGTTAAAGTACTGGGTTGGAGAGTATCATAGTAGATACTGCGAATTTAATCATAGGCAAAATCAGGTAAGTATAGCTCCTGTTTTTTATGATGCTTAGAATCTAAGAGGGACTCCCAAACCCGGTTAATCACACTGATTACTGTATGGCTCAGAAGTGAGGGAACTGTGAGGAGATGAGCCAGCTTCTGTGAGGGCTTTCAAATGAAAAATTTAAGGAATCAAAAACAACAACAAGAAAATGCAGTGTTGGAAGCTCAGTCACTGTGTCTGAGCTCACTGTTGGAAAGAACACTAGCAAGGTAAGGGTCCTCACTGAGGGTATTGAGGGTCCTCACTGAGGGTATTGACTTTATCCCAAGAGCATCATAGAATCTGGAAGGTTTTTAGCAAAAGACTGACATGATTTTATTTGCACACGGTGCAGAGAAGTGAATGGACAATACTAGATGCAGTTGAGCACAGTGACCAAGGGCATTGCTGTTGGCTCTTGGCAAGAGGTTTCCATTCCTTCCACGGGGCCTCTTACAGAAATCTGTATTTCCCAACAGGAAAGGGCCTTCCTTCAGGAGGGGGAGGTAGAACATGCTGCGGTGCCTTATATGACCTTTGAAATTACACATCATCTCTTGTTCAGTATTTTGACGACTACATTAGTCAGGTCTGATTCAGGGGGAAAGAGGCTTTCAGCAGGAGGTGTAGGTAAATAGGGACCCTCAGCTTCCATAGAAGACATTCTGTGGGATTCCCTCACTTCCCTGCTGCATCCTGAGTGAAAAGGAAATTGAGAATCAACCTGTAAAGGGAGAAAAACTAGAGATGGAAGCGGATAAAATTCAGGAAAAAGAAGGAAGCTTCAGAAATCTATCAAGGGCTGCAGAGAGGGACCACTGGGAAAGGCACTGGCTGTCAAGCTCCAGGACCTGGGTCTGATATGAGATCCCATGTAGTAGAAGGAGAGAACCAACTCCAGGAAGTTGTCTGATGAAAATCATAGGCCTGCTGAGACACACATGTTCCCACATATGTATGGTAGCATGCATGTGCTCACACACACATTTGTGTGTGTGTGTGTGTGTGTGTGTGTGTGTGTGTAAAAAGAAGTCAAAAGGAAATATGAAAGGAGATAAGAGAAAAGTTGAACTTTTCTGACATGAATTTTAATAACCAAAAGCTTTCTTCACAATACAATATGGTTTAATGGGGTGCTGATTCATCTCCCCCAAACCAGTTTTTATTAAGATTTATGTTATTTTTGCCTGCATGTATGTGTGCCAATATACCATGTATGTATAATGTCCAATGGATCCCCTAAAACTGGAGTTATAGACAGGTGTGATCTTCTGTGTAGGTACTGGGAACCACATGTGGGTCCTCTGTAAAGGCAGCCAGTGCTCAGAAGCTCTGAGTCATCTGTCTTCCCAGCCTCCTATCACTTGTTTTGAAGAGTTTTCTCTATCTTTGGCAATCTTTGTTCACTTACAGATGGTCTAGTAAAGTTGCATAACTACTGATATTTTAATTAGAATTCCCTTATTATTTTGCTTGGGAAATATACAACTTTATAATGATTAGGCTTCTCTTTAAAAAACACAATATGCTTTTTTGTGTAGAAAGTTTCACTTAAATTACCTAATAAAGTTTGATAATTTAAAAAAGTTACAGTGTATTTGCCATTAGCTTGACTCCTACATACAATTTTTCTGGTTGTTGTGAATGAGTTCACTTCTCTGCCTCTGTGGCACCATATTGTTTTCAATAAAAAGTTTTAATTTTTAACTAATAAATACATTAATTTACTTATTTATGGTATATAAGTTAATGTTCTGATATGTTTATATGATGTAGAATGACTTAATCAAACATTAATTTTTTGTATCTCGCTTAGACTCACTTTATGGTGAAAAAAATTTAAATCTAACATGTCTGCCTCCCCAAAACTGGGACTACAAGCTGGTTACCATGCTGTCCAGCATTCATGTGGCTTCTAGGAAAGCTGAATGCAAGGCTTTATGCTTATGTGGCAAGCAGTTTACCACCGAGCCATCTCCTAGCCTGACTTTATCCAGTGACTGTTTGTGTGTGTGTGTGTGTGTGTGTGTGTGTGTTTCCTTTATCCATTCACTGGCAAACATTTAGGATGATTTCATGTCTGCTACTAGCAACAATGCTGTAACAAAATGGATGTGCAGATACTAACTTTCATTTTCATTGGATATGTAATAGTTACCCCGTTTATCCACAATGGACACATTCTAAGCCCCCAATAAATGCTTGTAAGTGAGGTAGTGCTGAGCTCTATGAAGACACTCCTTAACTTATCATGGGTTCATGTCAATAAAACACTGTAACTTGAAAATGTATTTAATACACATGACCTACCAAGCATCATGCTCAGCAGTGTAGTAGGCTCGATGGTGTGCATTTTTACTCCTATGATAGTTAGCTTATTGGAAGCAGTGCCTCCCACCTCTGCTCAGCATCACAACTATGTATTACACTGCACCTTACTATCCTGAAAAAGATAAAAAAATTAAAGTTTGAAATATAGTTCCTGGTACATAAGTTGCTTTTGTGCCTTTGTAAAGTAGAAAAAAATTGTAAGTTCAGTTGCCGTAGATTAAAGACCAATATGCACACTCGTTCCTGTGCAGACCTACCTAAAGGGAAGATTAAGTTATATACAAGGCAGTCTGAGCTTAACAGCCTTGTTATAAGCCAGAGCAGTTCCACACTGTATGTGATGACAGCTGCTTACACCCAAATAACAGTTAGGTATCTGAGGAGCTTTGAGTAATGGAGCCACAGGAAACAGCACTGTGGTGGGATGCCTTTCTGAACAGCAGAGGATGGCTAGGGGAGTGGAAGCTCTGGCTTTAACTTTCTGGGGAACTGCCATGATGTTTCCCACATAGCTTTGCTAATTTATATTGCCACCAACAGTGTGCAAGCGTTCCCTTTCCCAGCCGTTTTAACCGGTGTGACGTCACCTCTTTCTGCAAGATTGATTTGTGCTTCCCTGGAGGTTAGTCATGCTGGCAGTTCACACACCTTTGACCATTTGTACATCTTCTCTTGAGAATCATCTTTGTCTATCTTTGTCAGTGTCTATATTTTCACTGCCTTGATTAAATTTATTCCTGCTGCTTTATGTTGCCTTTGTAGGAGTTGAAAATTGAATTTTGGGGACAGTTTATTTTGTTGTCTGCATGAGGCTTAAGTCCTTATTAAAGAATGATTTACAGATATTTTCTCCCATACTGTTAGTTGTCTTCACTTTCTCCCTCCATTTGCTTAACAGAGCTTTTTTGTATGACATAATCCTATTAATTTTTGCTTTTATTGCCTATGCTCTTGGAGTCATGTCCAAAAAACCATAACCCAGATCCATATCATAAGGGCTTCCCCAGTGCTGGCTCCTAGTATTGTTTGTTTGTTTCTCTAAGATGGGATCTCACTATGTAACCCTAGTTACCTTGGAACTTGTGTAGAGCAGTCTGGCATCCAAGCCTCCTGAGTGCAGACATTAAAGTTGCTGGCCACCATGCCTGGATAGAAGGTAACTCTGTAAGTTTTGGGTTTTATATTCAGAGTGTATAAAGCCAATCTGAATCGCTTTTGTAAACAGTGTGATTACGGTAAGTCTGTGATTTCACTGTCCGTTGAATGCCCAGTCCCCCAGCAGTTTATTCTGTGTTCCTTACATCTTTGTTGAGAACCAGTTGATAGTGTGTGAACTTGTTTCGGAGGCCTCTCTTCTGTTCCATTAGTTCATTCTTCTGTCAGTGTGGATATTTTCATGCCAGCACCATGCTGTTTCAGTCTCCACAATTTTGAAACCTGATGCCTGATTCCTTCAGGTTTTTTGGTTTTGTTCTTTCTGTCCTTTTGGGAATGGTGGGAGTGGGAAAGGGCAGTTTAAGAAATGTTGGCCAGCCGGGCAGTGGTGGCGCATGCCTTTAATCCCAGCACTCAGGAGGCAGAGGCAGGTGGATTTCTGAGTTCGAGGCCAGCCTGGTCTACAGAGTGAGTTCCAGGACAGCCAGGGCTACACAGAGAAACCCTGTCTCGAAAAACCATAAAAAAAAAAAAAGAAGAAGAAGAAGAAATGTTGGCCAGTAAGTGTCTATTGACTCCATACACATTTTAGGATTTGCTTCCTATTTTTGTGGAAAATATTGTTGGAATTTAATTATGGCTGCATTAAATCTGTTTTGTTTTGTTTTGTTTTTTAGTAATGTGGGTATTTTAATAACACTACTGTTCTAATCTTTGAAAATCAGCTATTTTCTAATGTATTTACATCAATTTAATTTACCAGTGTGTTGTGGACTTTTATTTTCTATTTCATTGGTTAAATTTATTCTTAATTTTTAAATTTACTTTGTTGAGCTTACAAGTTAAATTTTATTCATCACTGGCAGTGTACTGTTAGCATATAGTGATGCTACCAACTTTACACGTTGTGTTTTTTTTTTTTTTTTTTTTTGGTTTTTCGAGACAGGGTTTCTCTGTGTAGCCCTGGCTGTCCTGGAACTCACTCTGTAGACCAGGATGGCCTTGAACTCAGAAATCTGCCTGCCTCTGCCTCCCAAGTGCTGGGATTGAAGGAGTGCGCCACCACTGCCGGGCTACATGTTGATTTTTTATTAGCTTTACTACATATTAGTTTGAACTTTTTTGTGGTATGCTAGGATGTTCCATATAAAAGATCATGTCATCTACAAAGAGTCTTATTGTTTGTATTTAGTCTAGAAGCTTGTTGCTTTTAATTCCTTCTTTGGAGAAGACAGGTCAAGCGTCAGACTGAAAACCCCAGTCAAACCTTGTTGGGCTTAGGGTTTGCATTTGTATCGCTCTGTTTTTCTTTCTTAAAAACATGATTTTTGTTTTTTGTTTGTTTGTTTTTTATGTGCATTAGTGTTTTGTCTGCTTGTATGTTTGTGAGGGTGTCATATCTTGGAGTTTCAGACAGATATGAGCTTCCATGTGGGTGCTGGCATTAATAAATATAGTAAAGCTAATTTTTAAAATCAACCTATAAAGTTCGTAGCATCGCTGTGTGTAGAAAACTGCCAGTAATGAATGACTTGAACCAGAGTCCTCTGGGAGAGCTATCAGGGCTCTTAACAGCCGAGCTGTCTCTGCACTCCCTCAGAGAACTTTCTTTGCATATCAAAGTAGCAATGTATGTTCTCCAGCATGTCTCCAGTTGTTTGTATTTGGCTGTGCTGTGGTCAGTTGGTTGGTAGTTGTTTGTATTTGGCTGTGCTGTGGTCAGTTGGTTGGTAGTTGTTTGTATTTGGCTGTGCTGTGGTCAGTTGGTTGGTAGTTGTTTGTATTTGGCTGTGCTGCTTTAGTTGGTTGGTAGTTCTGGCTTTATTCTTTTTCTCTTTCTCTCGTTTTTAGACGTATTCTTATTGCGTAGCCCAGCAGGCTTCCAATTTGTAGTGAATCTTTCTGCCCAGCTCCGTCTGAGCTGGGACTACAGTTGTGCACTTTCATGCTTGGCACAGCTCCAGTTTTGGTGTTGGCATTTTGAAATGTAGTTTCATTATTTGAGGAACTGTCTCATCTCTGGTCTCTTTTAAGCCATGATTTCCACTAAACAGGAACTGATTTTTTTTCTTTGAGGTCTAAATAGCACCAGTCTATTGCACTGAATAAATATTTAATGGAGATTGAATGTTTCCTGTCTGGTAGATCGATTACTTTTGTCAATTCTCCAAGGAAAGCACTTTTTTAAAATGTCCTGCAGTAGGCTAAGGAATTTACTTTCCTTGGTATTATTATTTATACAAGGTTTTTTGGTTTTTTTTTTTTCAGTGATATAGTTTCATGGCCCTTAGGCTTTTAGTTACCTGCTTATTCTCATTTAATATGTACGGCTGGAATTTTATGTCATCTCAAAATATAAACCTCAGAATTATCAGTCTGGTAGTAAACAATAAAATTATTTCCTGAAAGAATTGAGTTTTCTAGAACGTTTGGTATTTAAGGCTATGAAAATGAAGTATAAAAATGTTTGCAGTAGATTTTTAATATAAAAAAATTAAAATTTCTAAGACATAAATTATTATTTACTGTTAGTTGACAAGCATTTGCATTTCTTGAATTAATCACATTCTTATTTAATTATTGGTCAGATTTTTGTTAAAACATTAGATTTAAATTAAACACATTTTCTCTTTGGAGTGTCTATGAAGTTAGTGAAAAAAAGAATTTGTAGACATTCTATATAACACTGTTTTCTGGATGAAGCACATTGGACAAAATCACCAACTCACAGCAAATCTGACTATGCCACAAGAAAAAGAAGACATAACCCAGGTGGCGGTGGCACACAACTTTAATTTCAGCAGAGGCAGGTAGATCTCTGAGTTCAAAGCTAGCCTGATCTATAGACTGAGAAATCCTGTCTATAAAAACAAACAAACAAACAATGAATGAATGAATAAATAAATAATGAATGAATGAATAACAACTAAATAGATACAGGAAGGTACTAGTTGGGAAGAAGAGATCAGCAATAATGGATGCTGGATAAGAGTGTTAATATGATATAATACAATCTATACATGCATGTAATTGTAAAAAATAAATGAATTTAATTAAGTAGAAAGTTTTCAATTTGTGAGACTATTATCACGATAGCAAATATTCTGTTCATGTTGTCAGTATGGTGTTCAGATGGAACCTATCAGTATCAGCTAGAAAATGGAAGTCATTTAAATAAAACAGAAAAATGCATGGACAGAAGAAGTGTATAAATGCTTTCTATTATTTTTTCTGAGAAGAACATTGGATATAATTGTGACATGAGTAAGTCACACCTGGTGATGAAATGTCCTCTATTTGTAAGAAATAATCCCATAGTGATTAACATATGACAACCTGATTTAAATAACCATTGCTGCTGTCCAGAGCTTGCTTGAGGAAGATTGTACATCTGCAAAATGGTGATACACGTTTGGTAACAAGGTGGCAAAAGTCAGCAGAGTCATAATGAATCTCTTACCAGTTTTTAGGTCTTTTTGACCCAGGAGTTTGTGTCCTATGAAATCTTTACTTTTTTGGATTTGTTAAAATATTTTACAGTGTGCAGATTAAATTGATACTGCTGGAAGTTCAATAACATTACCCAGAGGGAAGAGAGACATTGGGATACATTGGAAAGAGCTTAAAGAAGCCCTGCTAACCTGTGATGCAAGTGAGAGGAGCGGGTATGTTTAAGAAGTTTCTTCCTGTTCCCAGCCTAGAGCAAGGAGCACCTGCCCTTTACCACTAGTGTCTGCAGTGTTCTTCTGCCTTGTGATATCATTGCCAAGAAAATGTGCCCAGATCCTAAGTGTCACATGTTCTTGCCTGTGATTGAAGAAGCCTGTGGGTTAGGCATGGCAGATCCAAGGCTGCAGAAGTGACAGGGGACTTAGGGAGTCCTCTTGTCCAGGAAGGGAAGCTTCCTAGACATTACAACTCTTGTCCAGGAACCAAATGGAAGATAAATTACCACTGGCCACCTCTTCTTATTGAAATGGTTCAGCCCTGGCCTTTAACTGGAGGACTCAACAGGGTTTTGAAGTGCAAATAGGGTGGTGAAGGGTAAACCCTTTTAGGACTTCTTGGTGATGGATTTTTCCCCCTGTGTGGGTTTCTAACCCTGACTGTGATCTGGAAGCGACCCTGAAAGACAGAAAAGTCTTACTTTGTTTTTGATCAGTCAAGCAATAAGAACTTTCCATGGGGGTATGCTTCCTGCACATGTGTATGGGTCTCCTGCACATGCATATAGTTCTTGTTGTCTTAGAAGAAGATAATTTAATTGGATATTTTGGGAGCCCTTTGCAGAGGAGCTGTCATTTGAAGGTCACTTCTCTCTTGCTACTAATGCCCAAGTTTGAGAGTAGTCAAGGACATGATGATTTAGGAGAATTATGTTGAACCAGTTCAGGGTGGACAAAGTCTACAAGATGATAGTCACTCCGTAATTCCAAGTTGTACACACTCGTTCCATTATTTTGTAAAATAAAAAATTCTGAGAGTATAAAAAAGCTGTACTGTGGTATTAATAAAGAGGCCAAGGTAACAAAATAGGAGACACAGAATGTTTAAATAGGAGGTATTGGTTCATAGAGCTGATTATGCTTATTCTCCAAATAGTGTAAACAAGTGGATAAAACATCTGTTAAGTTCCATGGTGATCTTTAGAATGTAAAGATGAGAGGAGCCGTTTCAGGCTACAAACTCAACCCAATTTTAGCATAACTTGAAGGCTTTATATGTGAAGATTTTAAAGAAAAATTAAAGTATTTTACTAAGCAAATACTATTATTTTCTTTGCTCACAGTTCATAGAAATACTGTTGATGAGCCTGCCCTTGGACATCCTGGGTCTTTAGATGTACCATAGATGTTTATAGTATTCGTCCTTTTTTGAGAATGACATGTATTTCTCTACAGTAGAGGCTTACAACTGTGTCTCTTGATATTTGTTATAAAACTGGATTGTTGATCTCCATAATTGACATTGATCACAGTGTTTTAATTGAACCTCTAGGTTCAATGACAATTTCTTCGAAATTTCCCCTTTCTGGCATTTAAATTTCAGAGGTGTACCTATTCCCATTGTATGCGAAATGAGGACGAATCCCCAGACTCTAGGCCGGCAGAATCTTCTGCATGTAGAGCTTCCTTGGCGTTGGTTTGTTGCTGGGAGATGTTCACATGGCCTCTCCTTTGTTAAAGGAAAGTCTGCGGCCCTTCCCAGGATCCTCTCCTGTTCACTATCTTTTTAAACCCAAGTTGGAGGTTGTCTGATTAATGAATGGTGAGCTTTTCTATTCTGAGCTATGCATATTGTTGGCATTGTGTCACATGTTGCTTTTTAATTTCTGATGTGCTTAATGTGTTTTTAGTTTGCAAAGCATGAGTGTTCCTTTCATAGCAGTAGAATAGAGTCGACATTTCTGAGTCCAGATATCACTTTATGCAAACAAGAAGGGTCAGACTGAATCGAAACCCTGGGTTTCCTTCAAAAACACGTGTCAATGAATTTCACTCTGAATATTGTTGAATGAAAGAAGACACTTAAGAAAGGCTTTTCTTTCTAAGACCATCTCTTGCCTCTTGGCAAGTGAATTGCCCCAATATAAAAGCACTGGGCAAAGAGAGTTACAGAGAGAAAAGGCAATCCACAAATGATCACTCTTTTCTGCCTTTGATTGTGTCAGATTTTGTTGTGTGTGTGGCAATTGTTTTCTTTTTCACTTAGAAGAGAGGTTTATGGTCTGATGTCTGTCAAGTCAGAGCCGGTCCTAAGGTGGCGGTTGTATTTCTCTCTGAGTTCCTGGAGGTGATGGTAATCCTTTGTTCACCCAGCAGTGTGCATGCTCTGGAGAGCATCTGCCACTCTACGCATTACAAGATGGATGGGTCTCCAGTGAACTGCTGGGTGAAACAAATGGTGAAAACAAGAAAAGACAAGAGGTTTTGGGGTCTGCAGAGGACAGACAACAAGGAAACACTTAGAAATCAAGAGCAAGCTGAACGATACAGGAAGGGAGCAGGGATGAACCCGTGTCGTTCTATAAACATCTTGGAGCTCTGAATCTTTCGGTGGCTTGTTGTGGTCTGAGGGAGTGATCTACGTCATGGTAACAAGTTTGTGCTTCTAAATTCCAAAGAGAGGGGGGAGGGAGGGAGATAGATTAACGTGCTGGGAAATAACAATAATGGTAGAGATGGTTTATGAAGATTTTGCTTTAAAAATCTAAAGATTAAGCTAAAAATCAAACTTTTAACCATTTCAGTTTACTTTTTCTCATTTGCTTTTCTCTCTTTTCTGTTTTATAAACAACTGACAACTTGAAAAGTTTTGGTACCAAATATCCTCTATGTTGTCTAAACATGTTTTTGGCACTTTTGCAGGGAAGTACTGAGAGTTCTGTCTTAATTGAGGCTGCAGGAGGCGGGGGGAGGGTTAAGTTGTTTTAAATTATCTCCAGTTTCATTTAATGGGTTCTGTGATGGAGGAAAAAACTATATATATATATTTATTGAACTGTCAGATGTGGAGGTTTGTATTGTACTCATTTTGTTGGTAATGGTCACAGTGGAAGTCCTTACTCATGCAAAGTCCCTCCTGTGGGACAAGAGAGGAAGGAGGTCAGCTAGGGATAGAAGAGGGGAGAAGAAAGAGCAGTGTGCCCAGAAAACAAAAAATGATTTTGTCAAACTTTTTGGCATTTGTCTAGGAAAAAGCCCACAGTTTGAAAGGCAGAAAGGTTGAGGTGGTTGGAAGCTTTAGCTATACACAGGACATCCCCTTCTCTGGTGTGGCATAAATAAGAGATAAAAGCAGAAGAGTGACAACAAAGGCTCAGGTCCTTTAAGAAAATGTGTGCAGCCTGAATAGGGGTCTGTGGCCCAGGGCCAAAGGTCTCAGCTTCGATTGTAATTAGAAGAAAATACAAAACCGTCATTACTAGCAGGTGAACGGTGTAGCACGTGGCTAAAAAATTAGCAATTTTAGACTCCAAAGCTATTGGAATTGGATTATTGACCTTTTTAAAAATCATTAAGGTACTTGAGGAGTCGGACTGATCTTGGTGGCAGTAATGCAGTTTGACCTCATTGGCTATGTAGGGTAGTCTTGGGTTTGGATTAGGTAGGAAGGCTCCCGATTCTGAAAGATGCTCTTGTGCGTGTGTCAGTGGGAAGTGTGCGGACATGATTATTCTCTGTAGAAAGGCGTTCTTCCAATAAGAAGAAGTTATGGTAAATATTTTTATCTCCCAAATCTGAAATGTTTCTTTTCTGCCTTTCAAGTTGATATAAAAAGAAAACTACCAAGAGATTTTCATTAACATGACTTCAAGTAGCTTAGTGTTGTATGTGTACCACACTACTGCGCATGCGCGTCCTTACAGCGCTAAGACTCTTTGGTTTTCTTTTTTAGACACAGTAAAAATTCTAAGCCATGTATAAAAGTTAATACGTTCCTTTAACTCATTAAGGCCTTTGCAGCTTTATCTTATTTCCATGCAATACTTCATATCATCCATAATGTATTCAGCAGAGAGAATAATAGGCTCATTATGCAATCTACTATAGATAATTAAAATTAATTTAATATCTCCTAGAAATACACTGCTTAGAAAGGTAGGAAATGGCTTTTTCTCTTCCTGCAATTTTTCTTCCTGGAAATCATTAAAGACTCTCAAAAAGAAGAAAAATATTATTTGGGTTATTAATTACATTTGATATTTTTATTTCTTTGAATAAATTAACTTATACAAATATCAGGGATTGTAAAATTCCCGAATATTTTCAAATAAGAATTTTACCTTATATTAATTCCATTTCCAAGATAGAAGTGTTCTGTGGACTTTTAGTGTTATGGCAGATTATCCAAAATCTTGCTCAGCTTGCACTAAGGGAAGGAATGGGATTTGAAATTGATTCCTTTTGAACATGTTTGGATACTGGAGTGTGGTTATTTGAACAGTTCTGAAAGAGGAAACATATTTGCTTTTTCCCACTGTAACAAGTACAGAGTTAGGTAGGACTTATGTGATTTTTATAGAATTTTAAGGAATGTAGATTGTTATGTTGTAAAATAAAAGGCACTGGGGAATAACTTGTGTTTTTATGTTTTTTTAGGTGCAAAGAAACCTTAAGAAAGTTCTAATCTTGAACAAGCTCCCAGAGATGTTGGCTGCTTAACCATGAACATGATTTAAAAATGTTAATATATGAACCAAGGTATTGTATGATTATAATCTTCTCCTCAAACTCTTCACGATCAAATTTGTTTGAGGAAGTTAAGTTGCAGTTTAAATAATGCTCTCACATTTGATCCTCGCGCTAACTAGGCAGATGTTTATACAGGCTCCTCTCTTATTCTTTTCTACCCTGTGTGCCTACCTGTACTTCATCTTCTCTACACCTTCAGTAAAACTTACTTCAGGATACATTTTTCTCCCAGCTAGCTCTGTATTTCCTATCGACATAAACAATTAATTCAAGGGCTAAAGAGAAAGCTCAGTGGACAGAAACACTCACAGTGGACAGAAGAGCTCACAGTGGACAGAAGAGCTCACAGAGGGTAGAAGCACTCACTAATCACTTTTCTAGAGGATTAAAGTTTTTCTGTCACCTACTTTAGGTGCTCTACCTGAAACTCCAGGTTCAAGAGATCCAAGACCTCCTACAGCCTCTGTCCGTCCACACACATGGCTTCCACACGAACAGACATGCACACACACAAATAAAACTAAATCTCTTAACTTTTCTCCCCTCATCTTGTTTTTTTTTCCTTTGAAAATTTCATTTTGTATATAGCATGTCCTGATTTTGTTCACCCTGAGCCCTGTCTATGATGTACTTTTTGGTTCCTCTTTGGTGATTGTAATTTTCTTTCAAATTGTCTGATAAGAGACTTCTAGACTCTCAGTTATGCAGAAAAACCCAAATTGTATTTAGAAATCACATATATTTAAAAATTATTTCATGTGCTAATGTCCTGAGACATGTTACAGAGGTTTTATAGAATGTCCTTAGACATGTTACAGAGGTTTTATAGAATGTTTTGGCTTTATTTTTATAAGACGTCTAACTCAGGGGAAAGGGTGATACAGGTCATCCTTTTCCCAGAGCTGGGAAAGTGTTAAGAACTGAGAATTTAGGGCGGCTGCTATAGGTGAAGCTTGGCTTTTAGAACGAACATATCTCAAACTCTCTTTGCCCCTTTGGAAGTTGCAGTGTGTTTAAATAGCCTGGTGTTTTCAAGGGAGGCCAAAGATCTCTTCCTCTTTTATGACCTGCTGTATCCCTTTGAGGCCAGAGAGAACAAGAGGGTCATTGCCACTTCGGCCTGGTCCCTGTTTGTTCCCTTATGATGACCACGAAGACACTGAAACCCAGTTTTGGCTCAACATCTGGAAAGCGGTCAGAGGGATGGGGGAGGTAGGAGAGCTGGAGAACTTGCATTCTGTTTCACCAGGTGCCAGAAGGAAGCAACATTAGCCTTTTTGATATGGGAGGCAAATTCTCTAGGCCCTGGCGTTAGGCTTCAACAATTGAAGAGGTCAAAGGACAGCTGAGCCGGGTCAGCGAGACACCATGGGGTGTATTTTGTTACTTAGTAAAAGGAGCAGCCTCCTCAAACCTTAAAGGATTCCCTTGAAAAACCTGTGTTGTGAAAAGGTTTTATGAGTCGCATGGCAATAACTCCTGATTTATCTGAGGAACACTAGCTTTTGTCTAATGGAGGGATAATCCTCACCAAATGTTGGCGAGGACTCTTAGGCTCAGCATAGGTCTGAAAGAATAGTCAGGATTTGAAATGGAGTTTGCTCTCCAGAACGTTTATCATTTTAATGTTTCTGTCGCAACTAAGATTTTTGCACTGTTGGAATGCTGCCTT
>JADRCH010000086.1:811969-832459 GCA_019843965.1 Rhynchomys soricoides
CTCTCTCTCTCTCTCTCTCTCTCTCTCTCTCTCTCTCTCTCTCTCTCTCTCGGTGTGTGTGTGTGTGTCCCTCTCAATTCTGGTTTCACAAGTTATCTATCCATCCCCAAAACTTACAATCAAATAAGGGAGTTAAACAAATACTCAACCCAGCTAATACAAATAATTAAGGGTAACAAATGTCTATTTAAAGAATAAACACAGCTGAGATTTAGCTCAATAGTGGAGCACATACTTAGCACACACAAGGACTGGGGTCAATTAACAGCATCAGTAAATAAGTAAATTATAAAATGCTAAGACAGCCCAAAAGAGAGCCAACTGTGAATTTGTGTTTGTTTTTAGTTTGGGGTTAAAGACTCCACATGAACTTAAAAGAATTGAACTTGGTGTATTTGTTTGAGCTCAGTCTGCCCTGAGCTATAGCCTTAAATCCATAATTAATATGTTAGTAAGAAAGAACATATAATCTGTAGCACAACAATGCTTCCTTGTCTTCTGAAAAATGAGATTGTATAGTTGGAAGAGCGTGGGGAAGGTGCTCAAGCTCATAACCAAGCCCTCTGAACCTAAGAAGTAGCTGTCTGCCAGTCATTGCCTATGTCCAGTAAGATGGCTACTCGGCACATATAGCTGTTTAAATTAAGTACCCTTAGGTAAAACGTGCAGTCACAATAGCCACATTTCAGGTCTTGGCCAACACACGTGGCTTACAGACACCATGTGTTGGAGCTGAATCACAGAACATTCAAGTCGGTCTGGGACGTCTGTTGAGTAGCACTTGGTGTCAAATATTATTCATGATTTTCTTATCTGATATAAAATGTTTTAACGAATTATATATAATGGTAAATAGCAGCTTTTGGAGCTTTTATATTGATAGTTATATGTGACTGAAGCAGAGACCTAGAACCTGCTGTGGCACCCAACATGCTCAAAGGAGGGTTTGTCTTTTCTTAGGTGTCCTAATGTAGCCCATGCTGAGACAGCAAAACAAAAGGCAACCTTTGCTACTAACTCCCTATGCAGGCACTTTAAATAAGACTTTATAGATTCAAAATCTCATTTAGTCTCATAAAAACGAGGAGCTTGGCAATCTTGTCCCCACTCCACAAGTGAGAGATGAAGTAGGCAGTGTCACCCAGGAAACTACAAGGCAGGAATTGACTCCAGAGCCTGTGTGCTTGACTGCAAGGTTCTCAGTAATGAGAAATGGTAAAGATGGGTAGTCGTGTGTAGAAAGTGCATGACAATGTCTGTAAAGGGGGAGGGAAGAATCTAGTAAGCTGCACAGAGCTGTCTCTTTTTCTGTGCTATCAATAAATTCTGCCTTTAAAATAATCTCAAAACAAAAACAAAACCCTATATGGTTCATCCCACTAAAAGGACATATTATCTTCATTTTCATCACTCTCCCTCTCCCTCCCCCATCCATCCATCCATCCATCCATCCATCTATCTATCTATCTATCTATCTATTCACCATATAGCCCAGGCTATCCTGGAGCTTGCAATTAGTGTTCCTGCCTCAGCATCTGTACAGTACAGGTGTGCACCACTGCACACAGCTGCTTTCACCTTTTTCTGTTTCAAACATGTTAAAACATGAACAAACATGTACTTTTTTAAGTTTAAATTTGACTCTTAATTTAAAAGTGGAATGGCCCTGTTCATTTGCAGAGCCCTAGTTCTGATTCTGTTTGTTCCTTTGTGGTCTCATGTGACTTATCTGTCAAGCAGTTCTCTCTGATACTTGACTAGATTTGCTTCATGTCTTGGCTGGACACTTTCTGGGTGGGATGTGTGCTTTGTTTACATTGTCTCCTTGGCGAGGCCCACAGTTTCTCACTACCTCACATCAGGACTCTGCACTTAATCCATGGGTTCAAGAGGGTAGGTGATTTTTCCCATTGCAAAGCTCCCCTCAACCTTCTACCCAATGGTCTTGTCTGATGCCATCGCCTACTCAAATAACCATTAGTAGTTGCAAAGTGATTGTTTTATACTTCTAGTATTCTTCTCGTATTCAGTTATTAGCTGAAAATCTTCACTTAAGAAATTACTCACACCGGGCAGTGGTGGTGCACACCTTTAATCCCAGCACTCGGGAGGCAGAGGCAGGTGGATTTCTGAGTTTGAGGCCAGCCTGGTCTACAGAGTGAGTTCCAGATAGCCAGGGCTACACAGAGAAACCCTGTCTCAAAAAAGAAAGAAAGAAAAGAAAAGAAAAGAAAAGAAAAGAAAAGAAAAGAAAAGAAAGAAAGGAAAAAAATTACTCATTAACAACTAGGGTTACTTCGAAAGACAGCAGTAATACCATATATACATTCCCCTCCTTTTTCTTGGAATAGTGGTCAGTTAATTAGGTATTTCATTTTGTTTTTGTTTGTTTTTTCTGAGGAGAACTCTGCTTTTCTTCTTGAATAGCAAACTTATCCCTGGGCTTTATACTACGAATATGCTTTGACCAGTGTGCGCTTTCTGTGTTTCATGCCTCTCATCTTTGGCTTGTAGGAGCCATTCCCGAGGGACACAGTCTGTCAGTTCTTGGTAGTTAGTATGCTGTTTTGCTTTTCATTTGCAGGAGAGAAGAAATTAAGGGGTCTGTGGGAAGTAGCTGGAACCTCTTCCTTTTCTCGCTCTCTCTGCCTGCTTACTCCCAGCCCACTACTCTAACTTCCTATGGAACAGAAAAGGCAAGAGCAGAAACTTCCCATGGTAGCATAGTGGTTTGTGGTGGGTTCCATCTGCACTTCGAGCACTTAATTAGTGGTGCAGAGAGGACCACACTGTTGTCTACCGTCCCTTCTAGTTCTTCGGTATCACAAAAGTGGCCAGTGGCCCTTGGAAGGTCTGTGATATGGACGTCAATGTCATATCTGCTCTCTTGTTGCATTTGCTTTACTGACTAACTTTGAAATGTTGCTCCATTTTCTAACTGAAGTCATTTATTTCCTAACATTCTCTCACGTGTTCCCCCATCTCAGGCACTGGAGTCTCATGCAGTAATGACTGCCAATAATTTCAGTGACCCTATTAGTATTAGGTATATGGTGTTTAGAATCTGTTACGCTGAAAGGGCTTTTTATGGGACTCTACCTTTCCTTGAGTAGTGTGAGGCTTTCAAAGGTAGAAAACATCATTGTCTGTGCTAAAGAAGCAGTGGGTCAGCTCTCTGCCCTTTATATTTTTTAAAAAATGCTGCTTCCTTTTACACCAAGTGAACACCTGTGTCCAATTAAGTACATGATGGTAAAGTCTTCATTCAGAGCATAATTTATTTGCCCTGTGTATATGAATCTGGCATTTACTTCTTAAACAATCAGGGAACAGAGTTAAGGATTTGTGCTTTGGGAGCTGGAGAGATGGTTCAGTAGGGAAAATCATTTATATCACTCACATGAGTGCTCACTACTATCCATAACCCCAATTCCAGGGGCATCTTCATACCTATGCCTGCTTCAAGCATGCACCAGTGCACATATGTTCATTCAGGCAAAACATCAAATAAAAAAAATTAAAGATTATATTACCTTTAATTTAATTGAAAATACCTCCTGAAAAATGTAGTTTCTAGGACATGCAATGACAGCTGACTTGTCAGGCCGGCAGTAGGCTGAGAAGAGGTAAGGTTTCTAGGCACTTTGCTCTGGACAAAGGCTAATATGCCACCTTTGGAACTGCTCTATTGATCATGGGTAAGAAGTCCCTTGATTGTCAGAAGATGTCCAGATCCCTTAGATCTAGTTACAGATGGTTGTGCCCACCATGTGAGTACTGGGAACCAAACCCTGAAACAAGAGCAACAGGTACTCTTAACAGCTAAGGCATCTCTCCAGCCCCATACATGGAGTTTTAGGACATAAACATCTAATACAAAATTTCCCTTCCTCTTTTTCTTTGGGATGTGCTGGTACAGACCATGGGGAACTCATATGCTGGGCAACTGAAATCTGCTAGATTTGAGGAAGCTCTTCACAACTCCATTGAAGCCTCACTAAGATGCAGCACTGCAGTGCCAAGGCCAATCTTTTCCCAGCTCTACTTGGACCCAGACCAGCACCCTTTCTCGTCTGCAGGCAAGTTTCTCAATTGCAGGCATTTCTAGACTCTAGAAGCGGGGATTCTAAATCCTGGGAACTCAAACAAATGTTTAAAATGCTAGTCTCCCCATCCTCAAAGATATCTTTCATATTTCTCTTGTAATCAATTTTCCATAAGCTTCTTTTTAAAAACTAAATTTGCATTGGTTTCCTCACTTAAACAGATGTCAAACCGAAGGTGGAGGATCTAGATAAAGACCTAGTACACCGCTATACTCAAAATGGCAGCCTGGATTTTTCTCACAATGTAGCAATGAATGAAATGGAAGATGATGAAGATGAAGAAGAAATGTCTGACTCAAACAGCCCACCAATTCCCTACTCACAAAAACCTGCCCCAGAAGGGTCTTGCACGACAGATGGTAGGTTCTCACTTTTGAGCTCTTGTTGGCCTTGTATTGTAATATCATCTGATCTGTTTTCTTCCATGTGGTGTTCCAAGCTGGACACCAGGCATTGGAGGAATGAGTAAGCCTAGAAGGTGTGTCCATCAGTGTTCTTCAAGTTAGACCTGCCCACAGCGCATCACTTCTTATGGATCTGCCTCCACTTACGATCGACTCTTTACCCAGACTTAATGTGATGTACCCTACTTACTCATTACTGATGTGCCACAAGCCTTTAAACCCATGGGGATGTGAACACTGACAGCATTATGTTGCTGTTTACTTGATTTGTATTATTGGTACACCTTTTCCTTTAACTGAGTAGTCAGCTCATCAAGTACCAAGTGACATTTAACAGCACTTTAAATGATGGTGTCTCATTGAAAACTGAATTACACATGATAATTAAATAGAACCAGAGTAAAAACTTAGGGGGTGATTATAAAGCAAGCAAATTGTCTTCTAAAACATGGGAAGAGTCTTCCCTGTCTTTCAGTACTTGGGCTATGTTTTCAGTTTGAAAAGGTACCAAGATATAAACCTGATGACCCAAAAATAACATGCCTTTAATCCCTGCACTAGGGAGGCAGAGGGGGTGAATCTCTGTGAGTTCAAGGCCAGCCTGATATACTTAGTGAATTCCAGGGCAGCCAGCACTACAAGGTGAGATCCTGTCTCCAAAAAAAAAAAAAAAATCAACAAAATATCTCTGAAGATTAGGATAGTCTGTATATTTATGTCAAGGTCTCACTCTAACCCAGGCTGAAGCTGTAGCTATAGAATTTGGGGTGATCTGTGACCTCAGCCCCAAAGGAGCAATGGTGATTTTAAAGGTAAAGGCAGGCAATTTTTATGAGAATAATGAAATGTCCCATTAGAAGATTCAAATCCCACACATTCTGAAAACAATTCTGTACTCGCATACTGTATCAGCTGCTTCCAATTCTTATAATTCTGAGCATTGTTCACGCCCTTCCTTAACTCCTCCCACATAGGAGGATGGAATTTAAAGTAAAAAGGTGTCCATAGCTTGGTATTTTATATTTCACATAGTGTTGTCAATTTTGCTTGCTCCTAGAAAGTTCTAAGAATCTTCCTGCTTAAAAGGAAAACAATCCCAAAGTTGTGCTCACAAAACCAGCATTGAAACAGGAATGTAACTACTGTGGCCTTGTTTGAAAATACCACCTCCCAGCTCCTGGGAAACCCCCTATTTATCTAAGGCTTAAGGCTCGTAAAGCTATTTTTAGAGGCAATTTAGATAAGCAGAGGCTTGACATCCTTTGGGGCTTACCATTCATAGGTAAATTCTTATGTAAATTGCTGGAATCGAATGGGTCCCTACCCTGCAGGGAGGCGGTGGAATGTCTTCTCAGCCGAAGAGCAACCAAATTTTCTTTTCGGCCTCTGAATGCTGCTTTGATTGCTTTAGTTTGGATTTACTGCTGTGTCAGTAAACGTCCCCCCCCCTTTTTTTTATTTACTCTGGAGCCTTCAAGTTGGAGAGAATTGGAAGGTGAAAATCTCTTTCTAAGAAGTGAAAACCTTGGCTATTGTCTTAAGAAAATGCAGATGAAGTTTATAAGGAAGGCCCTCTTTTAATTAAAATCATTTGTCACAGAAGAGCGTAGGGTCTTTTGCTCTTAGAAGTGAAGTGATTCCAAGAGCAAGTTTGTGAAGCAAGTTGTCCACCCAAATAAGTAACTGTCTCCCCTTCCTGTGGACAGTAACAGCCGAGACTTCCGTGGGGTGCTCTGAGGTGTCCTCTGTGGCTTCTGGAAGAGTGGTCTATGAACCATTCAGCGTTCTCTCCTTGCCACACAGGATACTGGGATCTTGTGGGTCTGGAAATCCAGTCACAGTTCATGGATTCTGTAGCTGTGCTAACCCCTGACAATGAGTTTAAGAGAAACAGTTAAGAAAGGTTTACAGAAAAACACCAGGCCTTTGGCAGGTGAACTTTGAAAGAGTTAAGAGAATTACAAACTGAACTGAGTAACTATCGGTTGACTCTGACCATCTTTGGCCATGAATGAACTGATTTCTTCCTGAGCTACTCTGGCCTCACTGTTCCTTTCTCTTCTCACCCCATTCTTTCTTTTTAATTAAATTGCCTGAGGCTGCTCTTGGCAAGTGACTAAAAGATAAGAAAAGACTTTTTAGGAGCAGCTTTACTTTTATAGAAAATGCAAGCCAGTAGCTCCATTGTATACATATGTCATTTCTCCTGTGAACAGCACAGTACAGGAAGCGCATTTGTTACAGTGAATAAGCTAGTGCTCATTTGGTTTTATTAATGTTAACAACCCAGGCTATGGTTTGCTTTGGTTCCTTGCTTTTACCTAATGTCCTTTTTTGAGCCATGATCCTATCAAGACTATTACACCAGATTTAATTGTATTATCTCCTTAGGTTCCTCTTAGATGTGACATTTTTTAAAAGTTCTTTCCTGGTTTTGATGGCTCTGGCAATTTTAGGAATATTAGTCAAAGATATTATCAGAAACAACCTTATTGGAAGGGTCTGTCTCTTCTGATGACTCAAAGGCTATAGGTCTGGATGAAGACCACAGAAGCGTTAAAGCCATGCCCAGAGTCAGGACCTCCCATTACTGACTGGGAGGACAGAAAATGGGACTCCCTACTGGTGGACTCCCTCCACCCTCATGGTGTGGAAGAAATGCACACAGTAGGGAGTCCCATTTTCAGACATCAGAAGCTTTCTAGTAGTTGGTTCTTGCAACCTTTTTGCAGACATGCCTTTTATATTTTCTCTTTTCTCAGGTATAAAAGAGCCGTGAAAGCATGCCTCTTCCAGGGCCGTGCAAGCGAGTCTCTTACAGTCAGTCACTGTTTACTGATCATTACTTTTACCTCTGTCCTCCCACAATAAACAGGAAGCCCTAATCTATAAAAACTAGCCATGCTTCTTTATTTGATTATGCAAGTTTTATTTGTAGAAATCACTTTGAAATAATAGTTCTTTCATTTATAAGCAAAACAACACCTTCGATTGCTCTCCACCTTCTCAACCCGGCTTAGCCAGGGACTCCCTTACGCCCTTGCCGCAGTGCCTTACATGAAAATCTCATCAGAAGCGTCACTCTTTGGACGGGGAAGATGGTTCAGTGCCAGCTGTATGCAAGAAGACCCAAGTTCAGACCCTCAGCACCCACATTTTAAAAAGGCAGGTCTAGCTAGGTGCACATCTCTGTAATTCTAGCAGAGAAGTGATAGAGAGAGATGGATCCTCTGGGAGTCACTCACAGCCAGTCTGTCAACTGGATAGTTGGTAAACTCAAGGTGTTCTGAGAGACCCTATTTCAAGATAATAGAGTGGACATGAAATTTGAAGAAAATGCCTGACATGGTCCTTTGGCATACGAGGGAGTGGGGAGAGGAAGGGGGGGGCGGGGAAATGTTATATTGTAAACATAGATCATTCTTGTGGTTTACAAAGGCTTTCCAGACTGATAAACTCTTGGTCTCAAAATCCTCAGCCTTCTGGGTAGCTGGAATCATAGGTATATGCCACCACTCAGAGCTAAAACCTTGAATTTTTAAGAATTCGTCAGTGAGTATAAGATAGTTGGATGTTAGCATACTCCATGGTTGACAAGGATGGTATATTCAGTGCTCCACAGAGTTCAGCCTAAAGGGGGCACAGTGAGAACAGGTGATAGAACTGACAGTAACAAGCAAGAAAAGATTATCGTGCAGTGTCCTGTGCTGCACAAGTCAGACCACTTATTCTGTTGTCGTTTTTGAGATCTATTTATTTTTTGTTTACATGTATGTGTCTCTGTCTCTGTCTCTCTCTCTCTCTCTCTCTCTCTCTCTCTCTCTCTCTCTCTCTGTATGCTAGTTTAGGTTTTATTGCTGTGAAAAAATACCATGACCCAGGCAACTCATGAAGGAAAACATTTAATTAGGTCTGGCTTGTGTTTTGAGAGGTTTAGTTCATCATCATCATAGCAGAGGCTTGGTGCTGGAAGAGTTCTACATTTGGATACTCAGGCAGCAGATGTGGGTTACACACTGGATGAAGCTAGAGCATAGGAGACCTCAAAGCCCGCCCCCATAGTGACACACTTCCTCCAACAAGACTACACTTCTTAATAGTGCTACTCCCATGGGCCACACATTCGAACACATGAGTCTAGGGAGCCATACCAGGCTAGTCTTGAATTCAAGGTCTTGCTAGCTTAGTATCCAAAGTTTTAGGATTTTAGGCATGTGCCTTTACAGCCAGCAAGAGATGTAGAAATTGAAGGAACATCTCTGTGGGAGTTAGCTATCTGGGCTGTGGTATCCTCTTGGTTGGTTATTTGGCCTCAGGACATCAAGTTAACCTTCCTGGACCCTTCTCTCGTTTACATACTGAAGAGGTTAGAACAGGTATAGTCCCTAATCTTCTGAGTCACAAATCTCTTTTAGGAATGTAGACACTTTAGACTCCTTGAGCTTTTGAAATAGTCCTATTATTGCATGGCATATGATAAAAATGTTTTATGTATTGAGTACTCTGACATGTACATATAGTCATGCTTGCTGGAATTGGGGACCAAGTCCGAAAGGGTGGTTGTGAGCCACCGTGTGGCTTCTGGGAATTGAACTCAGAATCTCTGGAAGAAAAACCAGTGTTCTTTACCACGGAACCATCTTTCTGGCCTCCTAAAAATTTTAACTTTACCTAGAAAGCATTTATTCTAGATTGACCGATGCATTAACATATTCTTTTTTTACTTCTGCTATGCAACACTGTCTACAGCTTATGATTCAATAGTTGTAGTTTAATTAACTTTAAGCTGGATATAAAAAAAAGAGTGTGTTTGTTGACAATTCAAAACTAAAAGATTTTTCCTTGTTTTAGGAGAGACAAATGGGTTTAAATGTTTTCAGCATTTAAAAAACACTCAAAACTACTCTCCCTCCCCCAACCCCAGGTGTGGCTGTAGATCCCAAGCAAACTCTGCAAGGGCAATCCCTGAATTGTATTGCTAGCCCCCAGATTTACACTTAACACCTCAGATGTGGAATTTTATCTAGTTGGGGCTAAAGGGATATAGAGATTTATTTCCACATTTTATATTTTTTGCTCTATGTGATAAAATTTAGGCTGGATTGTAATTACTAATTTTTTACCTTTATAACATTAATTTCCAGTGCTTGAGAGGAAGAGGCTGATGAATCTCTATGAGTTCAAGGCCAGCCTAATTTACATAGCAAGTTGTAGGCCAGCCAGAGCTACTTAGTAAGATTCCGACTCAAAAGAAAACAAAACAAACATGAATATTTTTGGTGTCTAAACTTAATATTGATGCATTTTATATAATCTTACTGATTGTGTGTGTGTGTGTTGAATGTTTCTGGTGTGTGTGTGTTGCTAGGAATTGAGCTAAGGCTTTGCACATGTTAGGTACACTCTACACTAAAGTGCATTCCCATTTCTAACAGTATTAAAAATTATAGCTTTGTTTATTCTTGAGAGTTTCATACATGTCTGCAGTGAGACACAGTTTATCCATCCTCTCAAATTTCTCCAAGGTGTCCCACTTCCAACTTCATGTCTTTTTTTTTTTTTTTGTCTGAAAACTCATTAAATCCAGCTAGTACTTCCCATATGTGTGCTGTCAGCTGCCAGTGGCTCCTTATTAAGGAGCAATGTCTGAATGAGGGAGGGAGAAATTCAACTCTACCTACACAATGACCGTATTTGGGTGCATTAGTAAAATTACTTTTTCCTGTTTATCTGAGCTTCCCAACTTTAACCAGCAGCCCATTACACGTATGAATTAAACAATATGTCGATATATCGGAAAACAGTGTGAACTTGTATAAAAGGTGAAGACTACACTGTGATAATGGGCTTTGTCTCGATGAGCTATGGGCTCACGTGACTGTCTGTGCTGGATGAAAGGCCCTCTTCTGTTTTACAGTCGGGAGTCACGATGAACAGTTGGGTTTAGAAGATGAAAATGATGCCTATTTAAATTTCACCCACAGAGAATTAGTACAACCCCAAGATGGCCCCACCAGATGAAAGTGTTTGCCATGGGAGCCGTGATGACCAGAGCTTGATTCCCAGAATCCATGTGAAGGTGGTTAGGACAGAAGAAACTGCATAAAATTGTTCTCTAGCTTCCAATGTATGTTATGGCACATGTAAGCCCTCATATCATATACACAATACAATAATAAAATAATAATAATAATTTAAAAATAAACTTCATATGTAATTCCCAACTGTCTTAGACTTTCATTTTGAATCCCCGCACTTATGAAAGCCACCTATTAAGCAACAATGTATTATAGGTTGACCTTAAGGTTAGTTTTTTTTTTTTTTAGATTTATTTTATTTTAAAAATATGTGTATGTGTGTTGCTATGTGCACATGAAGCCAGAATCGGACATTGGCTCCCTGAAGCTAGAGTTAAAGATATTTGTGAGCCACCCAGCATGCATGCTGGGATCCAAACTGTGCCCCTCTACAAGAGCAGTAAGGACCTCTGACCTCTGAGCCATCTCTCCAGCCTGACCTTAAAGTTTTATATAAAGGCAATGTCCTCAAAACCTTACAGTAGTTTTGTAAATTGGTACAGGCTGTGGTTGCTGTTTCCTTCCAGCGGAGATTCATTGCTACAGTCTCAGAGACAAAAGCCCCTCCCAGAGATGCAGTTCAATTAATATCCAGTCATAAACTACTCAGCAATGGTTAATCCATGCTGGTTAGCAAGGTAGTTTATGTCTCACTCCTTGAAGCAAGTCATACTTACAGTGAGCATGCCACTCCCTGGGGAATTGTGTTCTAGGTTTACTGCTGATTAGTAATCTCTTCGATGAGAAATCTTGAGACTCCTTTCAAAGCTCTCAGGTACTTCCTGGTTTAGTATTTTATAATTTAAAAAAATTAAGTTTTATTTAAATTGTATATACTGTATATTTGTCCCCTGGAGCTTGACTTACAGGTAGTCATGATCTTGTTCCTTGTGGGTGCTGAGAAATGAACTCAGGTCCTCTGCAAAAGCAACAGGTGCATTTAATCACCAAGCCTTCTTTCCAGCCCCTAGTATTTCATAATTTGATGCAAAAGCCTGTGCCTCCCCTTAAGTGGACCATAACCGCGCACCACCATACTCAGTTCTTAGCTTGTCTTTTGCCAGAGTGAATAGTATGTTATTCATTTTTCTTGTCTTCCATGTCTTATATCCCTAAACTTTACTGGACTCATTATATATAACCTTGAAGAAGTTCCTTAGCTTCTGGAGACTCAGTTTCTCCATCTATGGCAAGGAGATAATATATTCCTAAAAGGACTGTGCCTACCTGTGGGTAGTGCTCCTTAAATATGTGCACCTGCCTTCAGCCGCAGTACTGCTAATCCCAACTCTCAAGCCTTTTAACCCTGTTACTCAAGGACAGTACAAGAAGCAGATAGTTTTCAGACGGTTCCATGTGGCCATTGCCTCCAAAAAAATGTTCATAAACTGAATAACTTGCATCCTTCATGCATACAAATGATTTGTTTTTCAGATAAACAGATGACAGTTTAAGTAACAAAATTGTTAAGGAATTCAGTGTAACTTTTAGATATTACTTATGTCAGGAACTCTAAAAGTTGAATTGATTTCATCAGTATTAAAGAGGATCTGCATGTCTGAAGTGGTAGAGCAATACTATTTTGGTCAGTCTGGTCTTCTGTTGACTTTCTTATTCAATTATGCCTACTTTCAAGTTTTGATAATCCGAAACATGGCAGATTTGTATTCACCCAACACCACACAGTGTTTTGATGGAGTTTAATTATTTTTCATTTACTAACTGATGGCATCCGATTATTTGTTGGCTTATGCTTAAAATCATGATATGAATTAATGCTAATGGAATCTCACATTTCTTCAAAGTTGAGTGTGAAGATTGTGATTTCTCCAGCTTTCTATGTGGAGAGTTAGGTGTTCCTCTGCCACTTCGCACCGATCTTCTGTTGCAAGTGACAGAACACAGCTGGGCTTCAGGGATAGTCACTGTCAAACCTGCCTGTCGAGCTCTCTGTCTCTGCTGAGACTTCTCTCACAGGTCAAGAAACAAGGGAGGTGCCAGAGATCGAACCGGGTCTTGCCTCCTCAACCCCCAGCTCCATGTTGAGAAATCCTAACAAAATCTTTGATTGGCTGATTTTATCAGATTCCTGCTTCTGGACCAATCACCTATGACCAGAAAAGTGGGATATTAAAGTAGCCCAGCTAGAGCGGAGTTCCGGTGTCCGGTTGGTGATGTCACAGCCCTAGAGAGAATGTACGAGTTAGAGTACAGACAGGGTCAGCCTGAAGCACACGAGACGACAAGACCGTAGCCGCTTCTACGGTATCCGGTCTGAGATTACTCACTTCCACCCACCCCACCCCAACCCCACCCCACCTAGGTTTTTGAAACAGGGTTTCTCTGTTGTAGCCCTGGCTGTCCTGGAACTCACTGAATAAACCAAGCTGGCCTCGAACTCACAGGAATCCGAATGCCTCTGCTTTCTGACTGCTGGTATTAAAGGCATATGCCACCACTGCTTGGCTCAATGTGCGTTCTTAAAGGAAATGTTCTGTTCAGATTTGTGTCTTTAGGGCTGTGAAGCACCTGTTTATAAATTACGAAATACTGAGTGAATGTGGCAGTCCATTAAAAACGGATTACATAAGTACTTGTCATATCTTGGCTCATCTAGTGAAAAGTCTGTTCTGAATTCTAGTTCTGACCAGTTCCCTGATCAGTCACCAAGCTCTGAGCTCCAGTCTCTGCTGCTGTGATGTGGGGGAGCATCTGTGTTCAGTGACTTGGACTGTCCCAGTTAGAAATGACTTCATCTTGAAAATGAAGACTTGACTAGGGAGATGGATTCTTGGGTAGAGTGGCTGTCCTGTATGTGAGAAGGCCTGAGTTTAGATCCCAGGCACCCACCAAAATGACAAGCAAGTATCTGTGACTCCTGTACTGGTGGGTTTTGGGGTGTAAGACAAGGCACACAGATCCCTTGAGCTCCAGATTCAGTGAGAGACTGTCTCAAAATCAGACAGAGGGCAATTGCCGTAGGTATCTGACATCAACCTCTAGCCTCTGCAGGTGTCTGAACACACACTTTTACACTAGAATATAAGTACACCAAACACACACGCGCATGCACACTCATGCGCACACACGCATGCACAAAAAGGAGGAGAGGGAGCTAGGGAGGGAGGGGGAGAGAAAGTGAGTGTGTGAAAACTTACATGTACATAAAAAATTATACATACTTCCCAAGGTTTGTTATATATTTATGATTGCCTTACTTGTGGGCCAGAAAACATGAGTTGCCATCTTGATGGAAGCAAACAGGAAGGGATAAATCTGTCTTCTTGTTGGGGACCATGGGCTTTGAGTCCTTAGAAGTGATTCTTGTAGATAGCTCTGTTCTCCCAACAGGTGGATAAGGAGGTATTACCTTCCCTAAGTTCTGCTGTTTTCTTCTTACTGTTTCTAGGGTTTTGTCAAGCTGGAAAGGATTTGCGTTTAGTATCACTGTGCATGGAACAAATTGACATACCAGCCGGATTCCTGCTGGTGGGGGCCAAGTCTCCTAATCTTCCTGAACACATCCTCGTTTGTGCTGTGGACAAGCGATTTCTACCAGATGACCATGGGAAAAATGCACTTTTAGGTGAGTGTTTAATGCCTATGAAACTCCTTATTGAAGGAAGGAGTTGAAATATGTGTTTATTAAAACTTATCTGAGAATTTTATATGTATACGTGTATGTCATTGGAGCTTAAATGGTTTAGTTTCAAACAGGGAATATTTTTCTCCCATTAACTTAAATATATTTTACTTTTTTATTGTCAAAAATAGACATGCAAAACTTTTTTGAGAAAATTAAAAAGAAGCATGCAATTTATCAAAATTTAATATTTTAAGTCTAAGAGTATTTGCTTAGCACATATAATGCTCTCAATTTCATCCTTAGCTTTGTAAAATTATTTTTGTATTTTATTAAATAAAGTGAAGTCAACTCTCTATAATCACTGATCTGAACCTGATGTCAATTCCCAATTTTTTGTTTGTGAATTATTTACTTTGTAAGGTATGTGTAAATTTTCAATACTTCCTCATACTTTGTAAGTATTATTAGTTTGAATGTAAAATGTCCCCTTCAGGAGGGAGATTAGTGAGGGACATAATCAGAAAATATCTCTCTCCTCCCTCCTACCCCCTCCCCCATGTGTGTGTGTGTGTGTGTGTATGTGTGTGAATCAAATTGTCAAAGAACTCAATAAAAGTTTATATTAAAATGTTATCCACAAGCTCTTCTGTTTGAGCACTTGGTTCCCACTGGTTAGTGCTTTTTTTAAAGATTTATTTATTTTTTATTTGAGCACATTGCATCTGTCTTCAGACACATACAGATCCCATTACAGGTGGTTGTGAGCCATGTGAGTAACCATGTGGTTACTGGAAATTGAACCCATGGACCTCTACAAGAGCAGTCAGTGCTCTTAACCGCTGAGCCATGTCGATCTCCAGCCTGTTAGTGCTGTTCTTAAGGGTTGGGGAACCTTCAGGAAGTAGGGCCTAGTTGGAGGGCTACTACACTATAACAAACAGCTTCACATTCCTGCTGCACCAGCTGGGGACTGTTCCAACCTTTTTCTTCCTTCCTTGTCATGATGAGCTGCATCCCTTGAGCCTTAAGCAAGAATAAACCTTTCCTCTCTTACACTGTTTCTGCCCTCAGTCTATCATAGTGACAAGACAGCTAACAGATGCTTCTCATTTTACATTTAATTACATTTAATATCAGTTCACCTGAAATAACAAGGAAGGGTAGGGTATTTTCTTAAGTAGTGATTGCTGGGGGAAGGAGGGCAAGCCGATTTTGGGCGGTGCCATCCCTGAGTTGGTGGCCCTAGGTTCTATAAGAAGACAGGCTGAGCAAGTCATGATGAGTAAGCCGGTAAGCAGCACCCCTCCATGACCTCTGCATTAACTCCTGCCTCCAGGTCCCTGCCCTGTGTGAGTTCATGCTGTGATAGACTATGATATGGAAACATAAGCCAAATAAATTCTTTCCTCTCCAACTTGCTTTGGGTTATAGTGTCTCATTGCAGCAATAGCAGCCCTAACTAAGACAAACAAGATCTTACCATGTAGCTCTGGATGACTGGAAAGCTTTATAGACCAGGCTGGCCTCAAATTCATCCAGATCCATCTGCCTTCGTCTCCATGGTGCTGGGACTGAAGTCATCTACCACCACACCTAGCTTGTTTTTATTTATTTTGTAATACAATTACAAGCAGATGTATGAGCTTTGCTATTCATTTGTTGCTGTTTGTCTAGAGGTTTCACTTTTATTTAGATGGGATCATATCTTTAAAGTCCAAATATCAGAAGAGGACAAAGAATTAAACTACTGTATTGATTGTAAGATGATTTTTGTTTTAGTTTGATGCAGCCACCCAAATTTTACAAGATCAGAAACCTTGAAAGCCGTGAACTGGAAACTGCCCTATAACATGCTACAGAGGCCCCTTCTAAGATCTTACTGTGTGGCCCTGTGACTTGGAACTCATTATGTAGACAACAAGAGTTCCACCTGCTTCTGCCCCCCAAGGGCTAGAATTGTATCTGAGCTTCTTAAATTATAGACCAGAGCCATCTATTGGCTAACATATATTGGTCATTTTCACATTTCAAAGGTGTCAAAAAATACATACTGGGCACAATTGTACGTGTCTATAACCCCAACACCAGACAGTAAAGCAGAAGTATCAAGAGTTCAAGGTTACCCTGGGCTAATAGAGACCTACATTTGATCCCCAGTACTGAGCAATAAAAAAAATGCATTCACTATTCTTTAAGTGAAATTAAGCATATAATTTAGTATGGAAATCTAATGGTAAAGCTTTCTCTTTGTAGTAAATTAGCAAATAAGGTCCAATCACTCATTTGTTCATTTCTTTATTCAGCTATACTTATTCAAAATGTACTGTGCAATAAAAACTAAGCTAAGCTATGACCTGGAGGCACTGAAACTATAAGGAACAGTCTTTTCATTCATGTACTTAAGACTCATTGATGATATAGAACAATTTTAGAAACATATTTAGCATTTTAAAAGCATTGTAGTCTCTTCTATCAGAACAGATGAGGTGAAGCTCTGACTAAAAACTCTGAAAAGTGTTTTATAATCCATCGAGGGTTCTTTGTAAGTAGGGAATCCTCATATACAGAAAGCACTGTCAGATTATGTGTCTGTTAGTTGGATGGATAGACAGAAGGATAGGTGGATTGATGGATGGATGAATGGATGATGGATAGATGGACAGATGGACAGGCAGATGGATGGATGATTGTATGGATGGATGAACGGGCAGATGGATGAATGGTTGGATGGATGAGTGAATGGGCAGATGGATGGATGGACAGACAGATGGGTGGATGGATGGATGGGTGGTTATAGGTACTTTGTGAACTAGACAGTCAATGACTTTTTTATTTATTGTTATTGGCCTATAGTTTAAATAAATTGAGAAATAAGCAAATATTCTCTAATATAATTCTTCTCTGAATACATTCTAAGTAATTTATAAGTTTATTTTAATGTTTATTACTTGATAAAATGACAGCAATAAACTATTAATTAAGTTATTAATTAAGCAGAGGTTGTAATTATCTCTTACCCACCATTCCCCTCTAGGACTTACCAGGTGTTCAGTAAATAATTGTTATAGAAATAACTTGGGTGGCCCATTTATAAATGCTTTGAATTATTGGTGTTCTCCAGTGGAGATATTGTAAAATGTTCTCTTTATCTTTGTGGCCTTTCTTTTCTTTCTTTATCCTTGTTAATTTGGGGGTTTGAAAACTGTGTCAGTTTGCCCATGGTCATGTTTTCTATTATTGTAGACAGGTGCATGGTCTTTATACAGGATGTAAGGCTCCTTGTCTTCCCCCTTTGTCCTGTTCATCTGTATGCTTGTATGTATGTTCTGTTCTCGTAGATCTGAGTAAAGGAACTCACTGTCTTCCTGGTCTTCCCTTCTTTTGTGTGTTAAAGGGGTTAACGGCTGACTTTTCATAAAGCAGTGCGTGGCTTCTCCTCCCCCAGCCTTCTCCATTTCCTCTTTCCACATCTGCTCCAGCCAGGCCATTGAGAGTCTTGTTTTGTTTAATTAGTCCAAGGAATTGTTCAGACATTCAATATAAAAGAATAAGAAGCTCAGGTGAGTAAAGAGAGGGTGAATGAAGAAGAAATGGGAAGTTCACAGAAGCTGTGTCTAGCTCTCACAGGAACAGAAGCGGCTGGCATAGCTCAGCATCACACAGCTGGGTCTGTGCTGCCCCTCCTGGCTGCTCTCCAGCTGCCTGGTCACAGCTCTCAGCTTATTCTCTCCAAAACCAGAATCCATGTGTACTTGAGATGACCACATATGGATTCCAATTTTAAAAACCTTTACAAATGTAGGGTCCAGTACTGTCTAGATAAAATTCTAGAAGAGAGATTCTAAGTGCCTCCTATTAGGTCAGATACTTGTTGTATGCTTAGTCCATAGGTCTATGGGACAAATTGCTGTGGTGAGCTAGGCAAAGGCAAGAGTGGGACCCACAGACTCATTAAAACAAGAGCTTTGTTATAACAATAAACCACAAGGAATTAATGATTAAATAGTTTTTAAGCAATGCAAAATAAAACTGTGATATTAGAAATTCAGGATTTTGTTATTTATTCATATACAAAGTGACAGGCTTCATAAAGATGCATTTATTAAGCAGTATCATATTCTTTGCCATTCGCCCAATTATTCTCTCCTCAGCAGGATCTTAAGAAAGGGGCGTGCAGCATGAAAGCCTGAGGAGTTTGGGGACAGAGATCCTTTATCTTCATTTCCCCTTTTCTTCCTCCCTGTCCCCCTCCCTCCCTCCATCTCTCCTTTCTTTCTCTCCTAATGCTGGGGCTCTAGCTCAGAGCCTTACTCAGCAAGACAGGTGTTCTGTTATGAGCTCCACTCCTCAGCCCCCACCTGACGTTCCTGTCTTTATATTCTATCTAATTCTGTCACCTGACACTTGCCAATCTGTTTTCTTAGCCATTGTCCTGTCATAGTGGTGTTGAACTCATCTCCAGCCTTTAACTGTTATTGTTTTCTTGGCCATTGTCCTGTCATAGTGGTGTTGGACTCATCTCCAGCCTTTAACTGTTATTGTTTTCTTGGCCATTGTCCTGTCATAGTGGTGTTGGACTCATCTCCAGCCTTTAACTGCTATAAAAATGACCCTGTGCTTGTGATAACTTGACTGTGAACTTCATGTCAGATAGCAGCATTGGAGCAGCCTTAAATTTTCTGCATTTTTGAACACAGAATACCAGCTTACAAGCATTTACAATTTTATCTGAAGAATCAAAGAGGAAAATTGGAGGTGGGGGAAGACTCTGCTGAAAACCTACCCCTGCTTTGTCCCCACCCCCTTCTGAAGTATCCTAAAAGTTGGGCTATTGTTGGTTCAATAGACTATGAATATGTTTATACTTTTCACATCTAGAAGTAGTGGATCAGCTTACAAGGCCACTAGTAACATTGGCTTTCCCCATTTCAGGCTTCTCTGGAAATTGTATTGGTTGTGGAGAAAGAGGATTTCGATATTTCACAGAATTTTCCAACCACATTAACTTGAAGCTCACCACCCAGCCGAAGAAGCAGAAGCACTTGAAGTACTACCTAGTCAGAACTTCCCAGGGCGTGCTATCCAAGGGACCGCTCATCTGCTGGAAAGGTAATCAAATTCCAGGAGGGGGATGGGAGGGAGATTCTGTGGTGGTGATGAGTGGCCCTTACAGGGTTCAGAGTACAGGTGTGGGATACATAAATTGCTCAAGTTCAAAAGCCTGCTCAAAAAATGCAAAGCCCTTGGGAGGTTGTTTGACTTGTTTATAATTAAGTAAAGCTTCTGGGTATAGGAGAGCCAGGAAAGTGCAGGTCTTCAGATCTGTCTCCAGAGAAGGTATGCAGCTCTGAGGCTGGGAAAGGCACTCCTGGATGTCTCACTTAGACAGAACCCGAGTGTAAAACGTTCTCTTTGCTTTATTTTAGTTTGTTAGTGTCCTTGCCAATCTATGGCTTTCTATTTTTATTTTACCAAAACAAACCCAAATAGCAATTCAGTCTTCTGGAAGCCTTAGGAAGTACATGATTGAGTTGACAGTTTTGTTTCTTTGGAATTAGCAACCATTTAGCTAATCTGTAGAAAGTCACATCTCCATGTGCTTGGTAGGCACTGCCACAGTTTTAGCTGTATCCTAATGTAATCTCTTTGATGCTGAGAATTTTTTCTCTATAGAATAATTGTCTTTATCATTCTTGCCGACATGAGAGTTTTACCTTACTCTGGGATAGCAGAATAAATCTGAATTACAGTAGCACATTTGTCTCTGAATCCTTCACCCTAATTACTCTTGGCTGCATTTGAGGTGGCACTCACTAGATAATGCCACAAGAAATGCTGTTACATGTCCTAAGCCATTGTCATCAGAGCTTAATCCTTGCAAGCACCGAATCTTAAGAATATAGTTAATAGCTCTTTATCCTGGCAAAGCCTAAAGAATTTTCCTCTAGAAAGTCTTCTTGAATACCATAAATCATAGTTCAAGAGTAAGACCAAGGCAAGCATCACCTCTCTACCTTTCAACTTTTCCTTTAGCTTTTGTTTTGCTTGCATAAATACACTTGACTTTCTGGTGCTCAAAGAGTTCATGTTCCTAGTGAAGAATAGCATTTTCATATTACTTGATTGGTGCTTGATTGGGGTGTGTGTGTGTGTGCACATGCTACCACAGCACATGTGGGAGCCAGAGGACAACCTGTGAGAATCTGTTGTCCCCCTTCACCGTGTAGGTCCTGGGGCTGAGCCCCTGTGCCAGCCTTGGTGGTAACCGAACCCCTGTGCCAGCCTTGGTGGTAACCGAGCCCCTGTGCCAGCCTTGG
>JADRCH010000086.1:837383-871147 GCA_019843965.1 Rhynchomys soricoides
CACATATACACACTCACTCATACTCACACACACTCACACACGTACACACTCACACACACTCTCAAACATACTTGCACACACATATACACATGCACACCTTTCTTGTCTCTAACTTGCAATTTGTTCCTTTTCTGTCCAGACTACATGCTTTTCAAAAACTTCTTCTCTGCTTTTTGTTCTTAATTCTCATTAAGTGTATCTAAAAGACGCCAGCCAGCAGCAACCATGTTACAATCTGAATGCTAATCTATCTTGAAATTCCCTTGTCAACGTTTGAACTGAACCTCTCACAGTTTTGAAACATGCAGAAAATGTAGACAAATCCTTTGCCAGAACGTAGCACACATGCCTTTAGTAGTGCGCAGTAGAATCCTTCTTTCAATTTTAAACATCTTCAGGCCTGTCTCTACTGTCCACATTTCAGCATCTGGTCCTCTGCGCCCCCACGGTAACCACTCGCTGAACTCTGCTTACAACATTCCGGGGCCTCTTAGCCCAAATCTCCAAATTTCTCACTTTGCTTTTCTGTTTATCCCAGTACCTGAAAGATGTGTATTAGCCCTGGATGTGCACCATTTGTTCCGAATTGTGCTTATCTACTCCTAGGTCAGAGATGAGCAACTTCAGACCTGCCAAAACCAATAATATAATGACTTTAACAAAAATTCTGTCAGGAAGGCTAGTGTATGACTTTGTGGGATGGCTCAGTTTTGTCTCTATGGACCATTTCTCCATTTAAAAAATACTGTAATTATGTTGTATGATTGATTTGGCACAAAAATGAGTATGTATATTAAAGCACTATCTTAGTTGGGGATATAACTTAGTTGTACAGCACTTGCTTTACATGTCTGGGATCCTAGATTTGATCCCCAGACACACAACAAACCAAAGCATTTTCTTCAGTTTTTTTCTTAATGATTTTAAATAACTGAGACATTCACGTGAACTTGGGAAAGTGTCTCATGAGGTCATCCCTGTTATTGCAATCAGAGACACTGGTCATGAACTGGGACTTCCCTCTCTGCGAGCCACTGTAGTAGTAACTTCTTACTGTGTAGCTTGTGTTTTCAAGAACTCAGAATAATATCAGACAAGAGGACTTGCCTCAGTATCAGCCAAGCATGACATAGACATACAACGAAGACAGGTAGACTTAGCACAGGAATAGATACAATGGAGTAGAGAAGAAAATCCAAAACCAGACTTAAATCCCACGTGTACCTTACAAACTTAACTGGAGCAACTTGCTGATTAGTGGAACCTTTCTGTAAATGGTACCCAGAAATTAGGCATCTTATATAAAAGTGAAACTGATGCCCTCTTTTATTCTACATATCAAAAAAATCCAAGGTAGCTAGAAGATATAAATGTAAAAATGTATGCAGCTTTTAGAATACATTTAAAATATGGTTGCAGGTCCAGAAAGAATGTCTCAAAAGTAGAAACACAAAATGTTGATTGTAAAAGAAAAGACTCACATTTCACTGTATTAAAATCATAACTTTGTGTTATTAAAAAGAACCAGAGTAAAAGCAGAAAATACATAAATTAGGAAGCAATAAGAATATATTAAATATGTAAAATTAATAGAGAGCTAGTTTCATAGAAAATGGTACCTTTGAACTAATAAGAAAAAGACAAATCGATATGAAGATGTGAGGAATTATGTAGGCACCTCATAAAACAAGAGACCTGAATAGTTAACAAACACGTGGAAGGTGATTAGCCACTGTGGTAATTAAAAACAGGAGAAGCTGCAGGACATGGTGGTGCGTGCCTTTAATCCCGGCATTCAGAAGGTACAGGCAGGCGGATCTCTGAGTTCAAAGCCAGCCTATTCTACAGAGTGAGTTCCAGGACAGCCAAGGCTACACAGAAAAAACAGTCTTGAAAAAAAAGAAAGAAAGAAAAGAAAGAGAAGGGGGAATAGGAGAAGCTATTATATAATCTATCAAATTCACTGTAATTTCAAGTATGCCAATACAATAGTAAAATGTTGGCAAATTTTCAAAGACCAGAAAAAAAAAACAAAACACTGTTGGTAAAGTGTTGATTATGGGACTGGAGAGATGGCTCAGAAGCTAAGAGTTCTTGCTTATCTTGCAGAGGATTCATATTCTATTCCTAGCATGGAGAGGCAGGTGGCTAACAACCGCCCATTACTCAGGTTCCAGGGGATCTGGCGCCCTTGTCTGACTTCTGCAGGTCCTACGTGTACATGGTGCACATACAGACAAGCTGGCACACACAAGGAAAACTTTTAAATATTTAAAATATCTAACATAAAGAATGTTAGTCAGGGGGCTGGAGAAATGGCTCAGCGGTTAAGAGCACTGACTCTTCTTCCTGAGGTCCTGAGTTCAATTCCCAACAACTACATGGTAGCTCACAACCATCTTTGATGGGATCTGATGCCCTCTTCTTGTGTGTCTTAAGATAGCTACAGTATACTCACATACATAAAATAAATAAATCTTTTTTTAAAAAAAAAAGAATGTTAGTCAGTGCACCACATTGCCAGTGATTTTTAAATTGAGTAGAAATTATGGACATTCTATAATCTAGCTATTCCCTAAAGAAGCTATCTACATGTAAGAGCCATCTACATGTATGTATCTACATAGTATAGCCTCAAAAGATACAAGACAAAATTATACAATCTCCTACTGTATTTTTATTAAGTGGCAGGGAGAAAACTTCCTGACTAATGAGTGAAAGATAAAAATAAAATCCCTTCTAAGTACAAAACATAAAATGCTGTAATGAAGTCCATTGTTTTGTGCTACACTGTAGAATGACTAAACTTTAAAGACTGACTGTACTGAGCACTGAGTGTATGCCAAAACCAAAACCAACAACAGCAACAATTTAAAAAAAACAAAACAATAACAAACTTTAAGCTTCATCTTTAGTGCCAGCAATCAAGAGGCAAGGGCAGATGGATGACTGAGTTGGGGCCATCCTGGAGGCTACAAAGAGAGTTTCGGGACAGCCAGGACGACACAAAGAAACCCTGTCTCAAAAACAAAACAAAACAAAAAACCCTTTAATATATTACATTTAGTGTAAGATAGGGAATCTTTCAGGGGGAAAAAAGCAGGTTTTTAAACTGCTTGTTAAGCATATGTCTTGTTTATTCAAGAGAGAAGAAAATATATATCCATAAAAACGTGTGTGTGATGTCTGTGGCAACTTTCTTTGTAATGACCCCAAAACAGGAAACAACCCAAATGTCTAAACATCATCAGCTAAATATCTCTATACACATAATGTGATGCTGCACTTTATGGTCATAGCATTGGAGGCAATCTCAAAGACTTCTGGGGAGTTAAAGTATCCAGGCTCCCCAAAATATTCATGATTCTGGTAATATAAACTCCAGACAATTCAAGGTAACCTGGCAAAGAGTAGGCCAGTAATTGCTTGTGGATAGAAGGGGGGAGAATTACAAAGAGGCACCAGGACACTTGAGGGTGAGATACAAGTATGGCTCTTCTCATACAAGGCATTCTGATTAGTTCCAGGGGAACTAGATCCAGAGGGGAGCATCTGGATCCACTCCTTAATGACTCTTGTTAGAAAAGAACAGGTTCCTAAGAAGCAATATCAAAATAAAATATAATAAGCTGAAACAAAAGACTTCAAATCAAAGTTGAACAAGGCAAAACAACGGAAGAGAAAGAGCCCAAGAGAAGGCACAGGAATCAGAGACCCACTTGTCCACACACTCAAGAGCCCCATAAAAATACCACGCTGAGTCCCTCTTCTGGCCTCCTCCAGCACCACCATACATGTGATGCACAAACATACATGCAGATACATACACGTAAAATAAAAACAAGCAAATCTTTTAAAAAATTAAAATCACTCTGTGTAACCCACTACTGAACTAAACTTTCACTTTATATATATAATAAACACTTCAGATACTATTTGTCAACTTACATATAAGCATTTTTATCTTTATTTATTAAAATCAATTTATTCTATTATTTTGAAATGTTTAACATTTTAAAGAATACCTGGCAAGATTTATGTCAACTTGACACAAACTACAGTCACCAGATAGGAAGTCACCTCAATTGGGAAAATGCATCTATAAGATTGGGCTGTAGGCCAACCTGTAAGGCATTTTCTTAATTAGTGATGAATAGGAAAGGGCCCTCCCACTGTGGGTGTGGCCATCCCTGGGATGGTGGTCCTAGTTTCTATAGGAAAACAGGCTCAGCAAACAGTGAGGAACAAGTCAGTAAGTGGTAGCCCTCCATGGCCTCTGCATCAGCTCCTATGTCTGCAGTTTGAGTTCCTGTCCTGACTTCCTTTGATGATGAACTGTGAGGTGGAAGCAGAAGCTGAATAAACCTGTTACTCCCCAAGTTGCTTTTGGTCTTTGGTCATGGTGTTTCATTACAGCAATAGAAACCCTAGCTAATACCTGTGTGCATGTGTTTATATACATGTGTACATATATGATATGTTTATATGTATACAGTAAGTTTCTCTTCCATACCTAGTTTCTACATGCCTGTCTACAAGCAGATAGTATTAGCTTCTTATGTGCCTGGTATGGCTTGAACATGATGAACTGAAACCATGAACCAAAATTAAGTTGCTTTCATCAGATACTTGTTCATGTTAATACAAAAGAAGAAAGATATCTTTCTAGATGTTCATTATGTCTATTTAATTAAGGACAAGTACTGATTCTCCTTGATGCACCTACTTGCTCCAGAGGCAGTAGGTTGTACACTGCCTGCATGTTTCCCTTTCTTATTGCTACATCTGAGAATTGCCATGCATCTCAGATGTACCATAATTACCTAGCCTGATCCAGCACTGTTTATATTGCTTCCAAGTAGTTCAGCAATGAGTAATGTCAACATATATCCTGGGTATTTTGTTTGTTTGTTTTGGTTGGTTGGTTGGTTGGTTTGATTCTTTGAGACAAGGTTTCTCTGTATTGCCCTGGTTATCCTGGAACTCCCTTTGTAGACCAGGCTGGCCTCAAACTCAGAGATCCACCTGCCTCTACCTCATGCATGCTAGGATTAAAGGCGTGCGCCACCACTACCAGGCTCACATACCACTTCTTATTTATGTATCAATGCCCAGAAATTGCTGAGCTAATACGTACTCATCCATAATGTCTATCGATCCAGTCTCCAGGGAGGTTGAACCTTTGGATTTTTTTCATCCCACCAGGGAACAATGATACCTGAGTGTGGTTTTCACTTATGTCTCTCTTATTATTGAATCTCTTAAGCTATTTAACTTTTCTATGAACTCTGTATGTTTTGCCTTTTTCTCTTGTAAATTGTTGATATGATTTGAGTTCCAATAGAATTAGGACCTAAGAGAAGAACTTGAGTATTGGATTTTATTTGGGAAGTGATTCCAAGAAGCAAGAGTAAGCGAGTATAAGCAAGTGTGTTTTCTATGTGATTATTGTAGCCCAAAAAGGTCTGCATCTATCAGATTCACTAAGAAGCATACCGAAGGCCTTCCAGAATTATCTTCTGAAGACAGGAGGCTGGGCATTTAGTTTTGTGGCTTTTATCCACTGAGACAGTTCACTAATTGAGAGCTGCCTCTGAAGCATTAGATTCCCTCGAATTTCTGAACTGGCTTACAATGTTCAGGGATCCTTATGGTCTTGAAGAAGGCCCAAAGACAAAAAGCTGGAAAAGCCAGATGTGAAGTTGTAGGAGACTTTCTTCAAGAGAGTGAGTTCATAGAGCACCGTCCACTGGAACTCCTACTGACATTAAAGCTGGATCAGTGAGGTGCAGAGCAGCCAGCAGTAGCTATTTTTCCCCCTCTTTCTGTTTTTTGTTGACTGTGTAGTGAATTATCTGTGCTGTCACACGTGATTCCTCCATTTTACTTACATCATGTTTTTCTTTTTTATTTATTTATTTATTTATTATTTATTAATTATTAATTAATTTAATTATTTCAGGTTTTTTGAGACAGGGTTTCTCTGTATAGCCCTGGCTGTCCTGAAACTCACTCTGTAGACCAGGGTGGCCTCAAACTCAGAAATCCACCTGCCTCTGCCTCTGCCTCCCAGGTGCTGGGATTAAAGGCATGCACCACCACTGCATGTTTTTCTTTTTAAAGATTTGTTTACATTATGAAAGTACTTGCAGCATTTTGAATAATGCTTTTATTGACATTGACATGTAATTCTTATATCATACAATTCAACTATTAAAAGTCGGCAAGTTGGTGGGTGTGGTGAGTTATTGGTACATGATCTCACATAAAGCTCAGCCTTGTTTGGAACTCTTGGTCTTCCTGCTCCAGTACACCACCATGTTCAACAGAGTCTCTCTTCACCTGGGGAGAAACCTTGTGCACCCTGCTTAACCCTCTCCTCATCTGAGAGCGCCCTAAATCTGCCTTCTGTTTCTGCTGATTCTGTACTCCGGACATTTTATTGACATTTATCAACTGGCTTCTTTCAATTGACTCATTTGTAGCATATGCTGGTGATCTATCTCCTTTCATTGATGAGTAACATTCTATTCTCTAAACAAACTGAAATTTGTTTATCCATTTATCAGTTAGTGGATATTTCCATTAACATTTGGAGACTTATTGGAATATCTGGGGCTCATTGGAAGACTTTATAGGCAGCATGTTCAATTCTCAGTCAACCAATCAACCAATAAAGCAAAGATAATTCTGAGAACGTTTGTAGCCAGTTCCTTTGCACAGACTTTTTCACTTCCAATTTCATGCCTGGGAGAGTCGGAGAACTATTTGTCAACAAGCCTGCTCCGCTTTGTACTTTGAGGCTGCTCCGCTTTGTACTTTGACAAGCAATGACTTAAGATTCCAGTCTCTCTCTCTCTCTCTCCCTCTCTCTCTCTCCCTCTCTCTCTCTCCCTCTCTCTCTCTCTCTCTCTCTCTCTCTCTCTCTCTCTCTCTCTCTCACACACACACACACACACACACACACACACGCACACACAGAGAGACAGAAAGAGAGCTCCCCCTGCCCCTGCCTCCAGAGCGCTGAGACTAAAGGAGTGCACTACACACCCAGCTCATTCACTCCTATGATTATGTCCTTTGAACACAAAGTTTGTTTCTGTTTTCATGAATTCCAACTCATTTATATTTTGTATTCTGATGAAACCCATCTCATTTATCTTTTTTTTCTTTTATTGCTTATATCCTTGACTCATACCTAAGAAATACTTGCGTAATGCCAAGATTATGAGCATCATTTCTGCATTTTCTGTGAGGAAAATAGTTTTAGCTATTACATTTAACTGTTAACATATTGTTAGATACAAGGTCTCACAATATCATCCTAACTTGCCTGGAACTCTCTATATCATCCAGACTTGCCTCAAACTCACAGAGATACTAACTGTACTGGCTGGTTTTGTGTGTCAACCTGACACAAGCTGGAGTTATCACAGAGAAAGGAGTTTCAATTGAGAAAATGCCTCCATGAGATTCAGCTGTAAGGCATTTTCTCAATTAGTGATCAAGAGGGGAGGGCCCCTTGTGAGTGGTACCGTCTGTGGGCTGGTAGTCTTGGGCTCTATAAGAAAGCCAGCTGAGCAAGTCAGGAGAAGCAAGCAAGCCAGTAAACAGCATTCCTCCATGACATCTGTATCAGCTCCTGCTCCTTGACCCGCTTGAGTTCCAATCCTGACTTCCTTTCATGATGAACAGCAGCATGGAAGTGTAAGCTGAATAAATCCTTTCCTCCCCAACTTGCATCTTGGTCATGATACTTGTGCAGGAATAGAAACCCTGACTAAGACACTAACTGTTACATTTAAATCCATTTTGACTTAATTTTTGTGTGTGGTGTGTGGTTGAGGACCATTGTATAGGGCTATGCAGTGATCCCCAAACTAATGGCTGAAAAACAATGCTTTCTTGTCCAGTGAATTTTCCTACCACTCTGTCGCCATTCACTGGATCATAAGATGAAAGGGTTAATATTTTGCTTATCTGTGTGTATCATGTACCAGGACCACATGTATAATGTTGATAGCTTTGTGTGGGACTCTGACCTGGAAAAAGTAAGTTCTCTAGCTTTGATATTCCTTTTATAGAGATTATTTTGGTGGCCCTGAGTCCTTTGTGTTTCCTTGTGAATATCCGAATTGGCTTGCCAATTTCTGGAAGAAGCCCACTGGCATGCTGGTGCAGGCTGCAGTTAATCTTCAGAACGCTTGGGCAATAGTGTCATTTTACCATTACTAAGTCTCCTGACCCATGAGCACATGATATCTTCTCATTTACTTAGTTTTTTTTAACATTTCACAATATAGCCTTTTACTTCTTCTGAGCAACTTATTTGTAGTTATAATTTTAGTACTTTTATAGACATATAATCTAATACTGAATGAGCACATTAAATATAATAAACTTAGATATTACATGCTTTATAACAATGTACTGTACCTTATGTGCATGTCAACAAGTTCAGCTTTTTGCATGAGTCCTGGGGATCTGAACTCAGACCTTTGTTTTTCTCACTGACCACTTTATCTACTAAGCCTTGTCACTTGCTTCCACACCTTTTATAATACCATATTTTCACGGATTCTTGGAGAATTTACTCTATGCATACAAGGCATTTTAATCATATTCCGCCCCAGCTCCGCCTCTCCCCCTCCTCCCCCCACTTGGGTACACTCTCTACCTTGCTGCTTCCTCCAGCTTCGTGTCCTTCGGTTTTTGCTTAATGACACGCTGAGTCCTATTTGCTCTGCTCATATACTCATGGGTTCGAAGCCATCCCCTGTAGTATGGAAGACCATAGTTCCTCAGCTAGAGGTGGGAGCTCATGAGCCCCTCTCCATCCTTGCGGGAAGGTCTGTGTGGCTGGAACTGCTGTGAGTTCATGAGTGTGTCATATCCAGAAGACACCACTTCACCCTAGCCCTCCCAGCCTCTTGTTCTTATAATCTTTCCATCCCTGCTTCCATGATATTCCCTGAGCCTTGGGGAGAGGCGTGGGAAATGGCTGTTCCATTTATGACTGACACATTTATGACTCCACAGACACTCGTTTTCTGTACTTTAAGCAGTTGTGAGTTTCTGTGTGAACTATTGTCCACTCCACAAAGAAAGTTCTCCAATGGGGCCTGAGAGCTGTGCTGAGCTGTGGGTAAGGAGACACAAGTGGAGAGGCCATTCTGAGTCTATGTCTGTTGACCAAAACAATATTACTAGGTTCACACTAGGGCTGATGAGCTCCCCAGCCATGGACCTCTGTCAGGTTTACAGCACCAGGCATTGTCTCTTCTTGTGGAGCAGGCCTTAAATCCACTTAAAAAGCCATTGTTTATCCACACAACGTTCATGTTGCTACTGCACCTGTAGCATACTTCATTGGGTTACTCAACATTGTAACTTTCAGGGCTCACAGCTGCATGAGATTCCTCATGAGTTTTCTCCCATAGCAGCCTGCATAGCATCTTCTGATTCTCTGAAAGCTAAGCCGCAAGGAAACCCACTCCTGGTGTTTGTTTGTTTTTGAGTTCCTGTCTATCCCAGGCTGACCTTGAACTTGAATGTCATCCTCCCACATGCTTGGATTACAGACAGAGCAGCACAGCACTTGTAAATCTAGTACTGGGGAATGAGATAGGGGATCCCTGAGGCTCACTAGCTAGCCAGTTTTACCAGATCAATGAGCACCAGGTTCAGTAAAATCCTGTCTCAAAAACCAAAGTGGCAAGCTACTGAAGAAGATGCTTGACATGACCTCTCTCTTCCACATACACACACATGTACACATACACATACTTCTGCACATGTGTTCATACACATATATATGTATACAAGTACAATCACATACACACACATAAGAAACTTATTGTACAGTGATAGATATATTTCATTAAAATGTGGGTTTGAAGGAACTGTGGACACAGTCTGGCTATGGATGTAGATACCTCAGTGACAGGTTGTCTTAGTTTGACTAACTACCATGACCTAAAGTACAAAAGTATTACATGGATCAAGTGAACTAATATATTTGAAGTACTTATAATAGCACCTAACATACTAAATCTTACTGCATGTGTTTTAAATCAAAATTAATTAAACCTGAATGCATAGAAATTCTTCCTAAAACATCTGAATAGTTCCAGGAGAGAACTAAACCCTCCTTCCTGTTTTTCTCAGCTCATCCATGCCAAATTAACTTTTTTCCTGCATATATAAATGCTTGCTAACTTAAACAACCTCTCTCATTTTAAGATTCGCCGGCTCTCAGTCCAGCTAATTCTGCAATCAATTTAAGTGGAGCTCAGGACCTGACCCGGAATAAGAATGTTGTGAAACCACTGCCTTTATCTTTGCAGGTTGTAGGAAAGCCTTTTGTTGCAGGTGATGTTTTCCTTCCTTCCTTTCTTTTTTTTTTAAATAAATACCAAAAGACTTGTGTGAAATTTCATTGACAAATATTTGAAAACAGTTGCTCATGCTCCTTGTAGCTGCCAGTTGAGGACGTCAATGGGGCTGCCTGAAGTAATGCAGTGCTAGACAAAGCTCTGCTCTCACTGTGTTCTGACCAGAAGAGTCAAAATGACATAGAGACGATAACCAGAGTTTGATTCTGCTCAACAAACATTTTGTATGCTCCTGCTGTGACTAGCAATTGAGGTTATAAAAACAAAGAGTCTCATAATCCAGTACAGCTGAGAGGCCTACAAGATCTGTTAGTGTGCTGTATTTCAGGAATAATTGTGGGTGGATCCTTAGAGGAGATTGGTCTTAAAAATGAGGAGAGAGTGCTGTCCAAAGGAATGGGGGAAAGACAGTTCATATTCCAGTAGCAGCAGAAACACATGACAAAAAGAAACCGGGAGCTAGTGTAGTAATATACACCTCTAATCCCAGTACTTAGGAGTCTGAGAGGAGGTTAGCCTGAGCTACATCAAAGATCTGCTTTAAAAACAAAAACAGGAGAGAGGGGTCCTGGGAAAAGGAAAGGAGGAAAATGACAAGACGTGTGCAAGAACTTTCTTAAATATTGAACTTGGAATATAGAGTGTACAACCCGAAGTGGCAGGCAGTGGGAGATGAGAAAAGAGTCACAGGGAGTCAGGCTGAGGAGCATGGAGTTTACCCAAGTGGATCAACAGAGAAACGACCTGTTCTAGAATTCGAACCAGATCATTTTGGCAGTAACAGGTAAGAGACAAGAGGTAGAAATACCGCTGTGAGGTCATCTTGCTAGTTTAAGTGAGGAATGCGAGGTCCTCAGCCAGAGTGTTAACAGGTTGGAAAGGGGAAGGCAAAATGAGAGCCCTCAGGAAATGAAATCAGATGGACCTGGCAGGGTAATGTGGGCCTGAGGACAGTGTCTCAGCCAGCACCCATCTTTCTGGGCTAATGATGCTGTCACCTGAGAGAGGGACTATGGAAGGGGGAACAGACTCTCCAGGAGAAGATTGTGTGGACATGTGGAGTCCGAGTGAATGGAGCTGTTCATCACTCACTGATGTGTGCTGTACAGGAGAGCTACAACTTGTAGGTAAAACCATCAAGGTTAATATCAGCCCTGAAAGATACAGGAAGAAGCAGGCTGTGAATGAAGGATGGAACCCTAGAAAAATCCAGTGCTTAAGAAGAATAAATGGTAAGACAGAAGGGGACCGAGCTGATCATTTCGCTGTCTGTTCCAAAGGATAGCCATTAAAATTTACAAAACCACCTTGTTTTCTCTCCCAACCCAGGAACTCTTGAAGTATTTATCTCCTAGTTAGATATGAACAAACTAAAGTCAAGTTTTCATAATGGGGAAGAAAGAATTAATGAAGTAATAGATTAGTAAACATCTTAGTCACTACAATTATGCAGTTGACTTCATAATGCAAGAATTATGCTAAGCAGTTAAGAATGCAGGCTGCTTCTGGCAAAGTAGGGGGGTTTGGTTCCCAGCACCTACTTCAAGCAGCTCACAACTGGCGGTAACTCCAGTACCACAGGATCTGATGGTGTTCTCTGGCCTCTGTAATTATCACATGTGTGCACAAACCCACACATAAATGCACATGCATACACATGATTAAAAGTAAAAATGCAGTTTTATTTATATTTATTGTTTTTTAAGACAGGCTTTCTCTGTGTAACAGCCCTGGCTATTCTGGAACTCTTTGTAGCCCAGGCTGGCCTCAAACTCCTAGATCTGCCTGCCTTTGCCTCCTGAGTGCAGGGATTAAAGAAATGTGCCACTATGCTTGGACCCTAAAGATGAAATTTTAAAAAGAAAAAAGACTTAGGCTGACAACTTCTCAATTCCCACTAATCATTCCTAATATCCCCAAAAGAGAGAAAGCTGTTCACTCTTTGCCTTCTGGTGGACATTTACAGCTGCTTTTAAGGTTCTTTTGAAAAGAATATTAATCTGACTGGGCCTCTATCAATTAGTTCATTGGACATACAATGGACACAGGGGTGTTCGGTGATACTAAGAACACTGAGTCAGCAAACTTCACAAAGTGGGCAACTCAAGACTTTTCAAAAGAAAAATAATCACAAGAAATATGTTTTGGGGGAAAATGGAATTGCTATAGATTAAAAAGAACATAAAATGGCTGGAGAGAAGCCCAGTGGTTGAGAGCGTGTAGTACTCTTTGCAAGGACCTAAGTTCAGTTCCTAGAACCCACATCAAGTGGTTCACAACTACGTGTAATTTCAGTGTCAGTATATCCAACCTCTCTTCGGACACATGCACTCAAATGCAGGGGACACACACACACACACACACACACACAAAAGAATAAAAGTAAATCATATTTTCAAAAAAGCATTCAGTGTATGTCACCTAATGTAAACATAAGAGTTCCTTTTTTGAATTGCAGTTTGAACAAGCCATTTCTTCAAACTATTTCTGCTTTGATGATATTTATTAACCACTAATGTTTTTTTGTTTTTCTTTTGGTTTTTCGAGACAGGGTTTATCTGTGTAGCCCTGTCTGTCCTGTCCTCACTTTGTAGACCAGGCTGGCCTCGAACTCAGAAATCTGCCTGCCTCTGCCTCCCGAGTGCTGGGATTAAAGGCGTGTGCCACCACTGCCCGGCCACTAATGATTTTAGGTGTAATTTTATTGCAGGTATAAAGTTATTTTAAAGTTATTTAGTAGTATCTATAGAAGTACTGTACAATGAAATTGTATGATGACTATATTGCTTCTGACTAACCAGAACACCTATGAGTCTGTGCAGAGGAAACAAGATGGGCTGCATGTGATCAATGCTGGGCTTGGGCCGTGGGCATATAGTATGCGTTATGTGGCTCTCTCTCCTTTTGTATGTTTGAAATTTTCCATGTGGTCAAGTTAAAATTCCATCGAGCTTTCCCTTATTTTTACCTACTGTCTCCAAAGACTTCTTTAAAAAGAATTCTAAAAGATTTCTCAGGGTCCCAGGAAATTATTCCTGGGCACATCTAATTTTTTAACTTATTATAGTCATTGACATGCCTGACATTTAAGTTTTTTAATAAAGGCAATTTCTCTGATGGTTGTAGCTGGTTTTATACAGCTAGGCTGTCCTATCTGTGAATTTCCCTGAAATGCTCAAGTGTGAGGTTTACTAGATGTCTGCCACTTCACAGTGTCCTCCAAACCTCCATTCCGATCTGTTGCCTCTCTGTTCTACAGAAGCAGCAAATGGGACCAGTGGCCATGGAGGGAAGAGCAGCACATCCAGTTCCACTCCATCTCACCCCGGGAACTACTCTTTGTCACCAAGACCTGCCTACACATCCATAGATCAAGGTACAATGTGTATGTGTATGTGTGTAATGGGGGTGCACATGTACACGTGTGTGAAGTCTACATTGGTTGTCTCCCTCTGTAGCTCTCCACATTATCCTCATTGACAGGGCCTCTCGATGAGCCCAGAGTCTTGGCTAGATTTGGTCAGCGAGCCGCATGACCCTCTTGTCTGCACAGTATTGATTTTAAAGGCATATGCCTCTGTGCCTGGCTTTCTTATATGGATTCTGAAGATTGTTCTCAGGTCCTCATGTTCGTGTGGCACTTCACCAACTGAACCATCTCTTTAGCCCAGTGCTACACATTTTTGAATAATTTATTATCTGAATACACACTAGTCTTAACCTTTGCTTAAAAGACAACAGTTTGAGATTTCATGGTTGATGTCAATAGTGACTGTTAAATGTGTTGATAATTCCACATGGAAGAACCTAACTGGGAAATAAGTGTTTAATCAAAATTTTAGTCTTGAAAACTCAGATCTGTCTTTTACTTACCAAATTACAGAACTCTGTGCTAAAAGAGTTACATGGCACTAAATACTTTTTCTCCATTTACCCAGTAGATTTGTCCCACAATTTAACAGGGATGTCAATAGATCAAGTGCAGTTTACCATTGTAAACTGCAAAATACCATATGGTTGCAGTTATTAGTGTAGCTTTTTCTAATGCTATCATTGCCCATAGGAGAGTGACTCCGACCTCCATGTAGATCAAAGGAAAGGTCCTATGAACACTTGGCATTCTTTCTTTCTTCCCCATTTCTAAGGGCAAAGCTGTCTTCCTTTTTGTTTTCAGCTAACATGTTCATTTCTGGCCCACCAAAGAAACGTCACCGGGGATGGTATCCTGGGTCACCTGTCTCCCAGTCTGCTCTAGTTGTGCCAGTTCCCACAGTTCGTCCTCTTTCAAGAACTGGTGAGACTTTAACTAATGATGTATTTAAACATTTCTCTATAATTAGCAGCAATAAGTTATGTAACTGCTCTTATCCTCTGAAGGTAAGCTCCCTGAATCAATCATTGTCATTGGCAGTAATGTGAAGAGTCTTGGCTAATAGTGTGTCTCCATAACACAATCCTTCCCTATAAGTTCACATACTGTTACAACTGACCTTAGTTTTATCTGTGTAATTGATGAGCCATTTGTTGCATAGAGCCTGATGCTACTAGCGAATGGCACATGTGGACTCGCTTTGTCAGAGTGGTGCTAGAGTTGACCTGCTGTGATTTGTTCTCTGTGTGACAGTTCTTGATTACTCTGGCCTCACAGTTTAGTCTGTAGCTGTACTCCAAAGAGCTACTTAGCTCTCCTTCATAATCTCCAGTCTGTGTCCAAAGGTGTCCTCAGCTAAGTGTGCACACAATTCTCCACCTGTTCTACCAAATAGACAGTGGCAAGTGCTCCAAACCTAAAAACTATGTAGGGTTCTTTACAATTTCTGATTTGCTTAAGTAGTTTTGAAGACTCTATAGAAATCTCACATATGGCCCGGCAGTGGTGGTGCACGCCTTTCACCCCAACACTTGGGAGGCAGAGGCAGGCGGATTTCTTAGTTCGAGGCCAGCCTGGTCTACAGAGTGAGTTCCAGGACAGCCAGGGCTACCCAGAGAAACCCTGTCTCGAAAAACCAAAAAAAAAAAAAAAAAAAAAGAAGAAGAAGAAGAAGAAGAAGAAGAAGAAGAAGAAGAAGAAGAAGAAGAAAGAAAAAAAACAAAAAGAAAGAAAAGAAATCTCACATATGCAAAGAACTATGGAGTGTGTTAGAGCTGCTTACAGGTAATGATGGGGGTTATGTTTCTATTTCCAGGTTTGTGTATGGAAATCCACACCTTTGGTTACTTGGGGGTGGTAAATTTGAAGTACAAAGCTAAATCCACCAGAATGCTCAGTGGTCATTATCTACAGTGATGTGATTATGGTTGACTTGTTTTCTTACTTCTGTTTTCTTTTAATTTTCTGTAATGCATGTGTTAAATTAAAAAACAAAAACCATTAGACTTCTAAACCATCTCTTTAAAGTATTGAAACTGTAGTGATTTCTGAAGTTTTTCAGTTAGTCCCATGCCTAATCTTTCTTGTCAAACAATCTTTTTTTTCTTTCCAGAGCCACTTTTATCTACCCCAGTTCCACAGACCCCATTAACTGGAATTCTCCAGCCTCGGCCTGTCCCTGCAGGGGAAACTGTGATTGTTCCTGAAAACCTGCTGAGTAACTCAGGAGTTAGACCAGTGATCCTGATAGGTACGGTGGAGGAATTCCAAGTCTAGACTTCTCTGTCTCCAGTCCCTGGTCCATGGGCTTATTTATGCTCTCATTTGTCTGTCTTTATCGGCTGTATCAGCTTTCCTTGGCTAGTCCCTTTATGTTGTCTTTATCGGCTGTATCAGCTTTCCTTGGCTAGACCCTTTATGTTGTACTAAGGACATGATTTAAAGCTGAGAGTAAGGCACTTGCCCTCAAGAACCTCTCCTGAGTACCCAGTGGGGGAGCCTGACCCTTTATTAAAGTCAGTAAGCAGCCATCACTACACACCCTGGTAACACGGTGACACATTGGAACATGAGAGCTGGCAGAGGTTCACAGTCCAGTCAAAGGAAGCCAAACCTCAAAGAAAAGAAATATACTAAGCCAACTGCCCTCACTTCAGAAAACAGGAACAGAATCTCCCCTGGGGCATAGGTCTGAACCAGGGAGCCATCTCTATGAGTCATCTCTGTGGAGTCTGACCCTCCCTGGCTGCTGACTGCAGTGAAATTATGGTTGTTTAGGGGTCTAAATTCTAAGATTCCAATTCTTACATTCTAACCTGAGTTGAGTATCTTTCATGCCCATATCTGAAGGCCTTGTCAGGCAGGTCTAGACCAGGAGACTGCCTGTTTTCTTTCTGTGATAAGGCAGGTGGGTTTTACTAACACAAGTCACTCTTTGCTCTTGTGGTTGGCCTGACTCTGTTGTCTTGGGTGTTTTTATTCCAGACCCTGTTCTTTATCAGTCACCCTGTCCACTGATTCTGGATCTGGGAGTATTTGGAGGGAATCCCAGTGGTTTAAATTCCATGTGACTCAGGGGCTTCTTAGCATCAACAAACATAATGCAACTAAGCCTTAAAAAAAAGGAAGAATGTGGACTTCTTTGTTCCTTTAGCATTTGACTTTTAGAAAGTCTCACAGAGGCCATCTGTGGTAGCAAGAGCTTTTACAACATGGGAGGTAGAGGCATGGAGATCTCTGTGAGTTCAAGGCTATAAGCTGGTGGTCTACATACTGAGTTCCATCCAGAGCTACTTAGTGGGGTCCTGTCTCAAAAGAAAGGAAAGCAAACCTCAGAGAGAGATGATTTTCTCTCCTGTACCATGGAAGCAGGGTGAAGTGCCTTTTAACATATTTCTACCCTAGGATTCTTTGAAACATCCCTGGCATTCAGGACAACTAACAGAAAACATCACTATGGAGGCTAAGATAATGTATCACTTGTTAAGAGCACTTGTTGCTCTTGCAGAGAACCCAGGGTCCTCACAACTATCCAACTCCAGTTTCAGGGGACCCAGCACCATGTTCTGAACTCCATGGATACCAGACACACAGAGACCATACATGCAGGCAGAATACACATACGTGTAAAAATCTGACAAGAACAAACAAAAAACAAGCACTAATGTTGTAAAACAAGTAGGAAATCTCTAAGCACTTGCAACTGATCAGTAGAATGTGGTCTACCAATGAGTTTAGCTTACCTGTCTTCACCTCCCAGAGCACTGTGGAAGTGAGATGTTAGCCTGGTTTGTTTCCTCATCTGGAAAGAAAGTTGATGAGGAATTATTTATCATCACATCAATTTTCTGAGACACACATCATGTAACTGGAGTGGCTCATCTCAGTTTCTATAGAATGGTAACACGTAGGTGAATCCCCGAAGGTGACTGTCTCAGAGGGCAGAGGATGCCTGAGAGTCTTCGTGTCTCACTGAGCTGGTGTGCCTGACTAGAACCCAGAAATGCTGAGCTAACTGACTTGTGTCTTTTGGGGCAGGCTACGGCACTTTACCCCATTTCTATGGAAATGTTGGTGACATAGTTGTGAGTCCTCTGCTGGTAAATTGCTACAAGATTCCTCAGTTGGAAAACAAAGATCTGGAACAATTGGGGTTGGCTAGCACCCATCTCCTGAGTGTGGAGAACATGATCCTTCTGACTATACAGTACCTTGTACGGTTAGGTAAGTTGTTCTCTGGAGTCATGGACTGAGAGCCTTTTAAATTGCTTTTCAGAGTGTACTGTGTCCGTTTTTAATCCATCTGCCTGCCTGGATCATAGCTTCTTTCTTTTGTTTCTAAGTTCCTTTCCTTCTACCCAGTCGTCTGACTTTTTCCTTTCCTCTCTTTTGCCTTTCCCTTTTCTCCACTCTTGTCGTAAAAGAGACAAATTGCTCCCTCTGGTGTCTAGTCTCGTGATGCTTCCTAATCTCCCAAGGCAGAAGCAGAGAGGGTTTTACTAGGGTTAGGGTAAGGGGGCCGGAAAGGTCATGAACCCTTAACTTCCTCTGAACCTAAAGTGGGTGTATGCAGGGTCCTGAGGACACTGGGGCTCAGCCGAATTTCCATTGAAATCTCCTTTATTTTGCAAACTGCAGTGAGCCATCAAATATGCAGCCTAATTACATATTCACTCTGGGATTTCATGCCATTGATTTGCTTAGGAAAATGTTTGAGGTGCAAATTTTCATATAAAAACTTTTGTCTGTACTCTAGAGGTTTTTTTTTTTTTTTAATGTAACTAAATACTGTGGTGTTGAGAAACCACAAAAGCACTGAGATAGTATTTAAAAATTAAGTTTCAATAAGCCAGGTACTTCCAATGTTATATATCAACACTGGCAAGGACCCTTAATTTCCCAGGAGACTCCTAGATGTGGGTTCTGCCCTGACAGGGTTTTTTAAAGCCAATTTTCCCATGAAACCTGTTTTCATAATAAACCTGTAACTTGAAACCTTACTTGTTGATAAGTAATAAAGTTATTTCAACTACCTCATTCTGGCTTAATTGATGTCATAAATTTAATTGTTACTGGTGGGCTGCTTTCTAAGACATTAAAGTCACCTTCAGATGCTCCCCAAATCAGGGAAGACAATGCTATATAGAGCAGCACTTTTAGTCAAGCAAAGCAGATCATCAGAGAAACCAGAGTCCTAGTGAGCTAAGTAAACCATATGACAAAAATATAATATCTTTCCAGTTATTAAAACCTCGTAACTTACAGATTTCTGATTTAATTAAACAAGATTCTTCTTTCTCTTTAAGATCAGTTTTCTCAAGAATTTTACTTCCAGTCATTCATTCTGCTGGTATGCAGCATAAATACCTCACCATCTTTCCCTTCTTCCCTCATGACTTCCAACCTCCCTCTCTCCCTCCTTCCCTTCTTTGCTCCCTCCCTCCCTCCCTTCCTTCTTCCTTCCTTCCTTCCTTCCACCTAGGTTTGTAATTCTATGTCCTCCAACCAGTTAAGTTGTTCTGGTGGTCTTGAAAAAAATTATTCTGTCCCTATAAGTTTAGAGGCAGCAAGAATATTCTCACACATGCATAGATTATAAACATTTAAAAAATATCCAAACTTCTGAAATGGCAGCTTTAATACTTTGTATCTCCAAGTACTGACAGGGAAAAGGAAAAGCAAGATTCTTCAGAAAGAAAGAGCCTTTCTGTAACAGTCACTTAAGGTTTTTGTGTTATTTCACAAGGTAAAAAGCTATTTGAAGTACATAATGGAATCAGCAAATTCAGGTGGGCTCCAGTCTGTTGGAAATGTTTCTTCCTATTATGGTGGCTCCATCTAAGAAGCCATCGGAGCTCATGCTCTGGGAGGTAGCTCTCAAAGGGAAAATTACCATTATTGAGCTTGGAAGAGGTGGAGAAAAGGCTCCTAGAATCCAGTCAGGACGGAGAGTGGTGGTGGGGGGTGGCACATGGGTTGCTCTAAGAGATTATCTCTCATCTGAAGTGGATCTAAACTTTACAAATGAATTTTAAGATAACAAAGAATGCTGGGAACATGTTATACCACTTTATTTTCTCCCAGGTGCCTTTGCGTGGATTCATTGTATATCCCAAGAGAATGTGTTGCCGGCTTCTGGTCTGCCCTAGGCCTCTTGCAGCTATAAATCGAGCCTCTGAGCCTTTCAGGTTTTCAATGGATGATGCTAGGAAATGGAGATCAGGCCTGCTTTTTGTTTGTCATGTGCTCTGGTGGAAGAGGACTATAAAAATGATCACCTTCCCTTCAGTTTTTACTTAAAATTCAGCCACTTTGAGCTCACTACACAGTATGAATGCCATGGCCACAAACTATGATTCTAATTTGTTAATGGTTAATGAAGATCAGAGTCGAATGACTCCCAACTGATCTTAAAAAAAAAAAAAAAGAAAAGAAAAGAAAAGCCAAAAATCCCACCATTCACTTCTACCTAGCAAGAGGCAGCGTCAAGAAGGGCATGAGAAACCAACATTTTAGGTTTAGGTTTAGTGATTTAGGCTAAATTACTCATTTTTGACTGTTGTATTTTGTATAATCCCACTTGGCTTTAAAACAGGGCCAGGAGACCACTTAACTTGTATCAGAGGAAGGAATGGTTTCTGACTCTCTGTGCCCCCTCCTTCCAGACAGATTGTAGCCTTATCTTTGTGCTGTAGCCTGGGGTTCTAAAGCCAGTGCTTAGCCTCAGATCACAGATACTAAAGAGTCTGCTTCTGCAGACAGGAGCCCTTGAGTTTCAAGTCTCTGATTCACATGGGGGTGAAGGGGAAAGTCAATATATCCCCTAGGTTTTAGTTTAAACTAAAGGTAGAAGTCTTAGTTAATTTGTGCCAATTGGATGCTTGATGATTTTGTTGTAGTTAAGTTTCTAAAGAGAATAAAAATCAAAATCACTCTAATTTCAGGGGTCACAAGTCATCGGTGTAAGCTTACTCAACTATGGCTGGGAAAAGAGGGCAAAGGTCATATTTGACAATCCAGAGTGCAGGAAAGAATGAGATGACCAAGAATTCTCTGCCTGGGGAGAGTTGGGAACTGTGAAACATGTAAATTAGAAAAGGAAAATGATTCATTTCCCTGTGAATAATGTCAAAATTAGATGGAGACAAACCATTAAAATACTTTTAAAGTATCCATGCATAAAATGAGAAATGAATAGAACCTAAAATTCTACAACACCAGTGTGTTGTCTCATTTATTAGTCATCAGAATCCATACCAAGGTTTGAAAGTGATTGTCTCTCAGGGCATGCAACAGAATGGGTCTTGTTTCTTTGCAAATCCTCCTTGAAAGAGAGGATCACTAGAGTACAGGAGAACAGAGCTAGAGCCCTAAGAATCAAGGCCAGAGAGAAGTGAAGGGAAATTTGCAATGGTGTGTGGTTAGTATGAGCTGTGGTTTGGGACCGCTGTAAGACATAAGTGCTTACTTGCTAGCTGGAGTGTGGTGGGTTTAGATGAACTGTGGGATGCTAGGTGTTATGTGTTTTGTCTTCTCTGATTGTCTAAATTCTAACTGTAATTCTCATTAATATAGGTCCTGACCAGATACCTCTCAGGGAAGAATTTGAGCAGATCATGCTAAAAGCTATGCAGGAATTTTCTGTGAGAGAGAGAGCCCTGCCTTTGGGTGTTCCATGTGTATCTGTGTCACCGGCACAGCTTCCCTGGCTTGCTAGATTAGCTTCCAGTGTGTCTCAGGACCTGGTTCATGTGATTGTGACCCAGAACTCTCTAGCAGAAGGCATTTCGGAGACACTGAGGCTTCTCAGTGAAGTGAAACACTATCAGAGGCTGCCAGATTACGTCGTGGCAATTTGTGCCTCAAAAATCAGAGGAAATGAATTTTGTGTTGTGGTGTTAGGTGAGTGGGCTTGGGGCTTTGTTTGTCTTATCACTTGTTTGATGCATTCATTCTGTCATCTGTATTTGAAAAATAGCAATCGAGTGTTTCCAGCGCCTCATGATTATTCTCTGGTTGACTGCTGTGGCTTGGGCTTATCTCCCAATTTTAACTTTTCTTTCTCAAATCAAAGCCCTTGAGGCGGTGTGGCTGGTGCCCCTGGCACCTGATTCTGGAGGCGGTGTGGCTGGTGCCCCTGGCACCTGATTCTGGAGACATTCTTTTCAAGCAGATACTCTCATCAAATGTAACTTCTGTCCTTAAAAGATTTTATAAGTGTTGGGTCTGGAAAGATGGCTCTGCAGTTGAAAGCATTAGCTGCTCTTGCAGAAGACCTGGGTTAAATTCCCAACATCCACATGGCAGCTCATAACTATCTATGACTCCAGTCCCAGGGGTGGTAGTCTAACACCCTATTTCGATTTTCAGGATTCTGCATGCATTGTGGCACATGAATACATACATGCACACACACACACACACACAGAGAGAGAGAGAGAGAGAGAGAGAGAGAGAGAGAGAGAGAGAGACACTGTGCAAAAAAATAAAAAGTTAATTGTAAAGGTTTGGTAAGTCTTACCCACTCTGTCATGTGGTAAAGCACCTGTTATATTTGTCATGTGATAAAGCCAGTTATATTTGCCAGGAACTCTCCACACGGAAGAGCCTACTCTACAACACCCAGGAAAACTTCAGAAAGTAGAACAGTGACTAGATGTGCTCTGTGCTAACTCTCAGAGGCCGTCTCTAGGAGCCACCAGCATCAGACTTTCATTTCTCCTCTCTTCACTGAAGCTCTCACTGCTTCCTACCAAAAAGATCAAACCCCAGCATTACTCACAAGCATGCACTGGCCAAACTGCCTGCCAGCCACAGCTTTTCCTGGTTGTGCTCATTAATGTTTTTAATTCTACAAGCAATTCTGTATGAGTTTGTTTTTAAGGTAAGTACTTATAAAAACCATGTAAATACAGTAATGTTTTCTGTGGACTTCTCTAACCTTTAAATATCTGCATGTATATATTTTTAGAATTACAAACATAAAATATACAATTTTTCCCTCAATCACCTGGCATCATGTTACCAGGATTTTGTTGCTGCTGCTGCTGCTGCTGCTATAAACAATCTTCAGACTGATGTTCCGCATACACATGTTTCAATATGCCATGGTCTTCTTAACCAAGTCCCTGTAATTTTAGATTTCAGCGGTCTCTGACTGTGTCCATATAATTAGTGTTGCAGCAAGCATTAGTTCCAGTGATGAGTTATTGCTTTGTTCTCTGTCCTTCAGGTCAGCATCAGTCCCGGGCCCTGGCAGAGAGCATGCTTACCACGAGTGAGTTTTTGAAAGAAATTAGTTATGAGCTCATCACAGGAAAGGTCAGCTTCCTGGCATCACATTTCAAAACAACGTCATTAGGTGAGTGCTTATAAGATCGGGCCACCCTGCCAGCCCTCATTGTGTGATTGTCTGAATTTGAATCTTAGCCTGTCAGGAAGGTGGGGCTTAAGTTTTCAGGCGAGCTTTCCTTTGGAGTGGTTTAGCCCTTACTCCTGGTGACTAACACCACAGGAAGCTTGTGAAGTCTAGAGGGAGACACAGGGACAGTAGGATTAACACCTCCACTCCACTGTAACTTTGTTGCTTGGGCTATTTTCTCTTTCTCTCCCTGAATCTAAATTTTTTTCATATGTCAGATAGAACTAGAGCAGTACATTCTGCCTGCTATTGTATACAAAGCCAGCCAAAAGAGAGCAAATGTTGGAAGTGTGTTACTTGTAAGCATGCACCCACAAATGTAGATATCATCTAGAGAAAGCTCTTACTGTACAAATGCCACAACAGAAATTGCCATGTAGGAATCTGACATAATTCTAGGTCAACTTAAAATTTTTGATGAGAACCCAGCCAAGTTGCCTAATTTGGATACTGATGAGAACCACTCAGCATGCTGCTCTTTAAAGTCTTCCTAAATCTACCTTATTCTGACATAGGTGATGACCTGGACAAGCTGCTTGAAAAAATGTATCAAAGAAGAGGAGACAGTGTGGTCACCCCCTTCAATGGTGACCTTAAGGAGTGTGTGTCACCTCAGGAGGCTGCTGCTATGATTCCCACACAAAACCTGGGTAATGTGGCCTGAGGCTGAGGGAATGCTTGGCCCTTAGGACAGATAGTGTAGAAGCTTAAAAAAAAAAAAAAGACTACCTCAGGGTTTTTAAGAGCCCTCAAGGCATAGACTACAGCCGGCTTTTCATGTTATCTACATGATAAATTGAGTTCTGATTAACACTACCTGGCGGTTCAGCCTTCTCCTTAATGAGAGTCCTTTCCCTGGGACATTCTTATTCGGTTGCGTTTGGTGGTATCTTTTAGCCTCAGGAAGTTCCTCTTTTTTCGGGGAATGATTTTAGGAATCCTGTTTTATTTTATTAGAGAGAGAGAGAGAGAGAGAGAGAGAGAGACAGACAGACAGACAGACAGACAGACACAGAGAGTGTAGTGTGTGCTGAGACAGGATTTTATTAGCCCAGACTGGCCTCAAACTCATTATGTGGCTGAGTCTAGTCTTGAACTCTTGACCCTCTAGCCTCCACTGGGATGACAGGCACCACTGGCTGGACCCTCAGTACTTTTCCCTTAGTTGTACACAGAGAATTGCCGTGCTTTTGGGGAGCTTCAGAGAACTTCAGGAAGCATCTAGACTGTACGCTGTGCAGGACTGTCTCTCACTTTTTCCCTTACTTGTAAAACTTCAGGCTCAGAGAGTATGAGGCATTCCAGGCAGCAGAACAATGCCCTGCAAGTCAGAGCCCCATTGTGGGCAGTAGGCCAGGGAGGAGGAAGCAGATCCCACCTCCTTGTCAAAACAAATGTGAATATGGGCCACAATATCTTGACTTCTAGACAGTATTTGGAAATACAGCAGTCATTCATTCAGACAATCTAAAATGAGTTTATATGAACTATTTTGAATTGATATTAAATTTAGAATTTGCTCAGCAGGTAAAGACTGCTTACAGCCCAAGCCAGGGATCTGAGTTAGATCCCAGAACCCACATAAAGGTGGAAGGAGAGAGCCAACTCCTTTGACCTCCACACATGCAATCACACACACTACCACATTATGTACACATGTGTAATAATAATAATTAGTTAATTAATTAAATATCTCTTAATTCTCAGAATACATACAACTCTCTAAGTACATCCTTGGTTCCCTGTTTAAGAAAGGTTGTTTGAAGCAGGGTGGTGGTAGCACACATCTTTCATCCTGGCAGCAAGTTCAAGGCCAGCCTGGTCTATTGAGTAAGTTCCAGGACAACCAAGGCTACATTGAGAAACCCTGAAACCCTGCCTCAAAAAAAAACCAAAAAACAACCAAACAAACAAAATGTTGCTTGAAGGAACTAGCTGAACAGCTCAGGAGTTAAGTGCCCTGGCTGCTTTTCAGAGGACCAGGGTTTTCTATCAGAACCCACACAGCAACTCACAACCGTCTGTGATGCCAATCCAGGGGATGCAATGCCTCCTCTGGCCTCTGAGGGAACCAGATACATGTATGCTACCAAAACTCTAGACACATTTTAAAAAATAATATTTTTTAGTTTAAAACAAATGTCAGGGTCTGGAGAGATGGCTCAGAGATTAAGAGCACTGACTGCTCTTCCAGAGGTCCTGAGTTCAATTCCCAGCAACCACGTGGTGGCTCACAACCATCTGTAATGGGATCCAATGCCTTCCTCTGGTGTGTCTGAAGACAGCTACAGTGTACTCACATAAATAATAAATAAATAAATAAATCTGAAAAAGAAAAAAGAAATTTCAGCCAGGCATGGTGGTGCATACCTTTAATCCCAGGACTCCCAGACAGAGGTAGACCAATCTTTGTGTGTTCAAGGCCAGCCTGGTTTACATAGTAAATTCCAGCATAGCCAGGGCTACGTAGTGAGACCCTGTCTCAAAAGATCTAAATGAATAAATAAAATAAAGTAAATGTTGCTTGAAACCAGCAAGATGGCCCCATGGGTAAAAGCAGCTACCACTAAACCTGATGACCTGAGTTCAAACCCCAGGGCTCACATGGTAGAAGGAGAAAACCAACTCCTGAGAGCTGTCTTATCACCTCCACATGTGTGCTATGGCACATGGGCACATGCACACATACACCAACACTAAAAATGATAATAAAAAATTTATAAAAACACTACTGCTTGGATAAATGTTGTTTTATATTTCATCAAACTTCAGAGTTTGCTAAGTTAAGTTATACATACAAATCTAGATATACATTTAGTTCCCAGTCAGCCTGTGAACTGAGGAACTGATAGCTTATGTTGGAAGATGGTTTGTTTCATTGGTAAATTTTTTTATTTTTATTTTTTACTTACGTGTGTGTGTGTGTTTGTGTGAATGTGTGTCAGGTGTGTTCAGGTGCCCATGGGAATCAGAAGACGGTGTTGGATCCTCCAAGGTTATAGACATGGGTGTTGCAAATCAAACCCTGTTCTTCTGCAGAAGCAATGTTTTCTCTTAACTGCTGAGACATCTCTTCAACCTATGTGGCTACTTACAAATGTCTGTAGCACCAGTTCCAGGGGATCTGGTGTACTCTTCTGACTTCCTTGGGCACTAGGCATGCAGATGGTACACAAGCATACATGCAAGCAAAATACTCATGCATAATTTTTATAAACTTAAAAATTATTTGCACTAGCATTACTTTTTCTTTTCTGACCCTAGGAATCAAACTCAGGCCTCACACACACATCTAGTGGTGTGCCCTACTGCTGAGCTGTTCCTCCAGCTCTGTGGTTTAAACTCATAACATCAAGCTCTGTCAGTCAGTTCTTTCTGCCACCAAGAAGCCCTCTGTGTCCAGAGTAGCTAGAGTGTTGTGAGTACTGGATGCCTCTGCTACATCTCAGTTGAGTTTAGACAACTTTTGTTAGCACTGGTTAATTAGGCCCTTGAGATTGTATTTCAGTCAAACTACCAACATGCATCCCTGATAGGATGCAACTGTTTTAAGAGGTGTGGCAGCTGTCTGCCCAGAGTTTTGTTGTCTGTGGGGAGAGGGAGTATGCACAGGGATTAATGGCTTAGTGAGAACTTGTAAGAGAGGGTTACTGGCAAGCATAAAGTATCTGGACAGTGTTTTGTAGTACATCACCTATTGAGAGGCCAGCTGCCTGTGTCACAAGGCTGGTAGGTCTCTTTGGATAGTCCTGGCATGAGCACTGATAATGACTACATGTCCTAGGCCTGCCAGGTCACAAGTGCTGGCAGAGCCAAGCCAAATAGGAAGAAAAGTAAAGGTTGTGTCTCTGACCTGTGTTGTCTAGTCATAGAGAGGGGATTTCAGGTCATGTTACAGCTGACTTATGATGAAGAAGAAATGTTTACTGTGGTATCATCCAGGAAAAGTCAAAGCAATCCTACAGTATTATAGCTATGGCATTGACTCCCTCCCTGACAGGCCTGGGCAATGCTGAGAGGCCTAAAAAGTTGAATACTCCCTTCCTGCAGCTGATTCCCTTTCCAGCCATGACAGTGTAGTCTGTTTCCACTATCAGCAAAAGGGTTGTAAGATAACCCCTCAGGTTTTAAGTAATTTGCTTTAAAACTGTCATACCCCATTCTTGAGTGTATCTTGTCAGTCAGCTTTTAGGGGGAAGTAGGCAAATCCTTAAAGTTCAGTATGGAATGAGAATAGCAAGTGGGAATTCTTGGTTGTGAAACATTAATCTTTCCCTTGTGTTTTACGTCTCCATGTGGATTTGTAGCACTTGTCGAAGAACTAAATTAATATTGTTCTTATAACTTTTTTTTAATTTTAGATGTAGATAACGAAACCTTCCAAATTTATCAACCACAGCTCACAGTTGCCAGAAGACTCTTATCCCAGGTGTGTGCAATCGCAGACAGTGGCAGCCAGAGCCTGGACCTCGGCCACTTTAGCAAAGTGGACTTCATCATCATCGTCCCAAGGTCAGAGGTCCTGGTCCAGCAAACTCTCCAGCGTGTTCGACAATCAGGTGAGAGTGAACTTTTCTATGAGCTTCTATTTAGTTCCAGCCCTAGAGCTTCTTTACCCCTCCCTCTCACTTAGTCCAAACGTTTAATTCTTTACCCTCCCTCTCACTTAGTCCAAACGTTTAATTCTTTACCCTCCCTCTCACTTAGTCCAAACGTTTAAAACACTTTTCAGTGGTAAACCCCACAAAAGCATGTGAACGAATATTTAATTTATCTGAAGCTTTCTCCTAGACCTTTCCCCTTAGAGACCAAGACTAAAATTGATTTGTGTGTTTGCCAATGCTGTAAGTCTGCTATGTCACGCGTGGGACTGCGGTCTGCTCATTCACTGTTGAGGGAAGTCTACCCTGTCCAGGATACCGTGTCAAAACCTCTTGAATTCTTCCAAGGTTCAGGCAGGTCATTCCAGAGTTCTCAGACATTTAGCAGGTTGCCAGAACATTTTCAACACAGACACCACCTTCCACATTAGCAGCAAGAAGCCAAGTTAAAATTATCTCCAAGAACATAGAGACCAAATTCAAATACATTTCCATCTAGAAGACGGAAATGGTAGAAAGCAAAGATTTTACAAGTCTGTGGTAAATATAATCTCTTCATGAAATTAAATTTGCTTAGACTATATAAAAAGCTATAGAGTTTAGAAAATTGGGACAGCTAAGCATATGCTGGTTTTCATGTAAACCAGGTTTTTATTGTTTCTTTTGTTTAGTTGGTTGGTTGGTTGGTTGGTTGGTTTTTGGTTCTTTGAGACAGGGTTTCTCTGTGTGGTCCTGGTTGTCCTGACACTTGTTTTGTAGACCAGACTGGCCTTGAACTCAGAAATCTGTCTGCCTCTGCCTCCCAAGTGCTGGGATTAAAGGTGTGTGCTACCACTGCCTGGCATAAACCAGGTTTAAAAAGAAAAATTTAAGTATCAAATTCCCTCTGGTTATCTTACCTGAAGAAAAAACACAGATTCTAATGGAGGATGGATCTTTTTGTCACATTAAAGAATTATATTTGAAAATAGAAAATTTAATGAATTCAAATTTCTAAGAATGTAGCTTCTGGATTCCACATCTTAAAATTCAGATTCTCAGTTGTCCAGGGAGCCCCAGACTGTGTTTTGCCCAAGCTCCTCTGAGCAGCATGCCTGTGAATGAACTCTTCACACATGACCTGTTTGACTGGCTGTGACTGACTCATGGGAAGTGTTCATCACGGTCTCAGGAGGCCTCGGAGTAATCTGCTTTTTTAGCCTGAATACCACACTAGGCAGTGAGCTTTTGGAAATGAGCAGGAAGAGGACTGAAGCCTTCCCTGAGGCTTTCACAGAGGCCAACTTGAATGCGAGATTCCCTGAGCTGTGTCTTCTTTCCTCCCCTCCACCTTGGACAATGGGTGGGTTTCTGAAGTAACCTGACCCATTATTGCTCGTAGATTTTCTCTTCCATGCATGGGGGGAGTGCCTTCTTTTGTCGGCGGTTCACTTAAACCATCTGGCATTTGCAGCCTCCCTTGGTTTGTGATCTGATATCCCAAGTCATGCTTCAGCAAACACATCATAGCACCTGTTCAGAGTAAGCTTCATCTGCAGAGCCTTTTCCTGGAATAACCTCTCAATGACTTGCACTTTCCCTGTCTCTGTGCAGGACCTACCTGTCCTCCTCTCTGAGCTCTCCGAGCTCTCTGAGCAGAGGTTTGTTTTTGTCATATTTAAGTACTCTCATATTTTTTTGAACGTATACCAGTTAATAGGAAAGTGTGTGTGTGTGTGTGTGTGTGTGTGTGTGTGTGTAGAGAAGTTGTCCAAGACAGGGTAAGAAATTGCTTATTAAAACACCATGTAACTATCACAGCCATTAAAACAAAAGTTCCCCAGAAATTGTTGGTCTCAGTTTCCTCCCATCCCACCATGAAAATGGAGAGCTGAACTTGCCTGGGGCCACAGAAGGCAGACAGACAGAAAACCAGCTTCTCATTATTGAATGGCTAGAGCCTCATGGGGCCTCTCAGGTCTGCCACCAAGCAAGGTGTGTAACTCGTGTCTGAACGGAGGGAGGAAGAACTGATGTCTATCATCATCTTCCTGATTCCATCTGCCTAGTTCCCATAAGAGAGCATTTCAGCAGCCAGCCCTCTGGAGAGAGTGCCAGACAGGAAGAATGGTCAGGACACTCAGAAAGGGCATGTCCTTCACAGCTCAGGTGTGGCCGAAAGCAAAGGAAATAGAACCCTTGTATTGTTGCAGACCTAGCATGTGGTCTCTTGACTGACATTCTGATTAAGGAAAGAGGAGATGGAGGAGGACGGACAGAGAGAGGAAAGGAAAAAAAGAAAGCAATACAAAAGAGAAAAGAAATGGGTTGAGACTTTTCAAGTTCTCCCAGTACTCTGAAATTCTGACAGTTGAGGAAAGCCTGCGTTCTGTCAGTCAGAACTATACGAGCACAAGCCGTTCGAAATTCAAGGTGAATGGGTCAATGTCAGTGACTGTGCTTAGTCAGGGCTCCCTGGTTTGTGCTGGTGACCTGTCCAGGAGACAGGGGCCAGTGTAGCGGTAGCCTCGAAGGAAGTTTTATACTGATAAGGTCAATGACACTAATCCAGTGATCATATATGCACATGGTTATGAAGGAGCTGGAGCTGTTAGTTGGTGACAAGTAGATCATCTGGTCCCAAGAGTCACAAAAAAGCTTTCAGGAATAGATCCCAATTTGGAGGCTCACCCAAGTGGTATAACAAAGTTTTCATTTCTAAAACTTACCTTCTCGGTCTTATCAACTTTTCTTTCCCTCACTGATTACTTAAAACTTCACCAGAAAAAAAAATATATAGCACCTACTAGATGGTTACAAGTATCTCAGAGACCAAAAGTCTTGGGAAGCAACTCTGACCCAGAAAGAAGAGACACACACTGGAGATTCCCCTGTGCAAACAGAAATGAACATGTCCACTCCTCTCTAGGTGTGTAACCTCGACAGTGCCCTGCTTTGGGAGCCTTCATTCCTTGTAGTCCCTTCTCTGCAGACGACAGCACATCCGTGTCCCTGCCAGACAGCACATCCATGTCCCTGCCAGACAGCACATCCGTGTCTCTGCCAGATGCTGGAGCCCAAACACACACTACAAATTCCTTTGCCACATAATTAAAGAGCTGGCTGCTGTTAAGTGGGAGGTTCATCTTTCCTGTTATCTCCATATTCAATTATTTTGTTTTATGGTGAGAGAGATCTCTTTCCACTTTCAGCCATGGTAGTTGTAAAGTCCATCTCACTCGATGGGGTCTCTGGCCTCACCCTTCTTTCCTAGCAAATGCTAGAAAATGCCGTCCTTTTCTTCCTTACCTCTTAGAGGAAAAAGGTTCCAAAACTTCATATTAAAACCATCTTGTCTCCAAGTCTAGAAACATGTCTCCTCACCTGTTGTCCTATTTGACAGAAGGGTTACCCTCCTGTTTCAGCCGGGCTGTTCCACCTCACTGTTGGTACCAACTCCCCACCCCCCACCTGCTCACCCTCCTTCCATCTGGTTCTCATTCCATCCACTGACTCTGCCCACCACCAAAGACAAGACAGTCCTGCCCAGCTCCCTCTTCCAACTGCCAAACCAGGAAGGCTATGCTGGGTTTTACTCCCCACACCTCTGTAACATCTGCTCTCTGACTCTCAGCCTGCAACTCTCTTGACACCACCTTCCCAGGTGGTGTGTCTGGGTTTTTGGCCTCATCCCTTTAAACATACAGTTCTTTTGTCTCCAGAACCTTCCCAGGTTTTCTTCCATCCTTACTACTCAGATGTACCCTTAAGGCTCCGTAGCCATGAGGGTGCCTCTAGAACTTTCTCTTCATCATCAAAGTGAAACAGTCAAAGAACACGACTATCTAGCCATTGGTAGACACTTCATAAATATTTGCTAAACCAGAATTTTATAAGACCTTGTTAAATTGATTTGTTAAGTGATACTGTATTTTGAAAGGAAAAGATAACAGTAATAGTTAAAATTTAGAATTCCTCTTGAAAACTCAAATTAGGTCATTGGAAACACATTTGAGAAATTTCCATTGGTCAAGAGTGGAGGCCTTGAGTATACAAGCAGACAAGACTGTAGAGCCAAATGCCATTTGTGTATCTGGAATGCTGCTCTTCAGGCCATGGGCTCTCTCCTCTGCAACCCAAACAGCCCTGTAGTGCATGCTTTCATAGCCTCTCCAACTGAGATTAAATAGTTCTCCTCACTGAGAGGACAGAGGGAAGCAGGGTAGAGCCACCCAGATAAAAGGGACTACAAATTCAATGGACTCTGAAAGCAACTAACAGGAATTTAGCCAACTTTTACAGTTTGTGTTTTATTTATTTGTTTGCTTTTAGTTTTGTTTTCCCTAAAAAGAGGCTACAGGGGTAAAACAGTTATGTGCTGGCTAGTTTCCTGTCAATACGACACCAGCTAGCGTCATTTGGAAAGAGGAAGTCTCAATTGAGATAATGCCCTACTAGATTGGCCTGTTGGGCATTTTCTTGATTAGTAATTGATGTAGGAGGGCCCACTTCACTGTGGGCAGGGCCACCTGTGAGCTGCTGACCCTGGGCAGTATAAAAAAGCAGGCTGAGCAAGCCATAGGAACAAGCCAGTTAGCAGCACCCCTCCATGACCTTAGCTTTAGTTCCCACCTCCAGGTTCCTCCCATGACTTCCATCAGTGATGGACTATGACATGCAAGTGTAAGTTGAAATAAACCCTTTGCTCCCCAAGTTGCTCCCCGAGATGCTTTTGGAGTTTTTTTTTTTTTTTTGGGGGGGGGGGCAAGTGGTTTGAGACAGGGTTTCTGTAGACCAGGCTGGCCTCTGCCTCCCTAGTGCTGGGATTAAAGGCGTGTGCCACCACTGCCCGGTGTTTTTGTTTTGTTTTGTTTTAAGATTTATTTTATTTATATGAGTACACAGTAGCTGTTTCCAGACACACCAGAATAAGTCATCAGAGCCCATTACAAATGGTTGTGAGCCACCATGTGGTTGCTGGGACTTGAACTCATGACCTCTGGAAGAGGAGTCAGTGCTCTTAACCACTGAGCCATCTCTCCAGCCCTCCCCAAGATGTTTTATCCTAGCAAGAGAAACCCAGACAAAAGGCATTTGTCTTAAAAACTGAGAATGTTTTAATGATTTAGTATTTTTTTGATTTTCACGTGTCATATAGTGGCAGGGTTTGGGGATGGGGGAGACATGGAACTTGGAGCCTCTCATGAATGCTAGGCAGGAATTCTATCCTGAGCTATATTCCCGGCCTGATTTTCATCTCTTTAAGAATTAGTTTCTGATTTTTGATTTAATACCAAAACTTTGCAGAAATTTGTCTGATCCATGGAGATGGTGAATGGCTAAAGCTGAAAAGTTTTGTTTTGATTTATTGTTGTTTGTTTATTTGATATCTTTTTGATGGGAGAAGTAAGGAAGAAATTTAGGTATTAAAAAAAGAGAGAAAATTGTTGCTTTTAAAAAAAAATCAAGAGTAAGGATATATGTCAGAATGTACTGTTTCTCCAGATAGCATAATGTGGCGTTGGGACAGTACTAGCTCATCTTCACTGATGAAAGGCCCGTGATTATTAACATCTCCAACTGGTACTGGCCATGTATTCTGATCACATTTTTGGTCTGTGGTACCTGTAGACATGTAGCATGTGTTCTTGGGTCTATTTCCTGTCTAGCCTCTAGGTACGTTTAGATGTCTAAGAAGATTTCTCACTCAAGAAGTTTAGAATTGGTTTTTAGGGATGCCCATGACTGGGGTACCACCCATGTCTGCTCCCAGAGAGATGGATATCATTTAGAAAAGGCAGAGGTTCCTGGCTACTGCCCTTCTAGAACTTACTGAGTAGAAACTTATCTCAAAAGAATACTGATCCTTCCTAAGTTCCTATTCATGCCCAAAACAAGGTGCATCATTTAAGCAGCTCTAACCCAGAGTCCTTGCACATCTATAGGCATCCTGGGTGAGTCCTTGCACATCTATAGGCATCCCGGGTGGGTCCTTGCAC
>JADRCH010000086.1:871843-884294 GCA_019843965.1 Rhynchomys soricoides
GCTCCTATGTGCTCTGATCACATGTGCTCCTTATGCGCTCTGATCACGTGTGCTCCTTACTACCTGCCTGTCCAGACCCCTTCCGCATCCCAAACATCCTTCGACTTTCCTGTCTCATTTTTTATGATTTACATATTTAAAAAATAATTAAAATTATGAACATGGGCAAAATTGAATGTATATAGAACCACCAAACTACATGTAATATAGATAATTACAATCACATAACAAAAAATAATTAGTTCAAGCTATTTTTGAAGACAGGATCTCTCTTTGTAGTTAGTCTTGGATGTCCTGGAACTCAATCTGTATACCAGGCTGGCCTCCAGCTTATGGAGATCTGCCTTCTTCTGCCTTCCTTTAATGGGAATTAAAGGCATATGCCCACCTAAATTAGCTCAAACTTTTTAAAAAATTTTGTATTATTTATTTAATGTATATGAATACACTGTAACTGTCTTTAGACATACCAGAAGTGAGCCACCATGTGGTTGCTGGGAATTGAACTCAGGACCTCTGGAAGAGCAGTCAGTGCTCTCAACCTCTGAGCCATCTCTTCAGCCCTAGCTCAAACTTTTTAAACACAGTTTTGTTTTTTTTACTGTACATTCACAATGTGATGCATTTTTTTTAATAATGGAAAACAGCAGACAAAAGTTCATACAAACAAATAAATTCACCAAATTATATATTATGCTGATAATATAGCAGCACAGCAAAAGAATTAGTTCTGACAACTTGTTAAAGTTTATTTATTTATGGATATGGGTGTTTTGTCTGCATGTATATCTACACACCAGAAGAAGGCATTGGATTCATTCATATAGGACTACAGTTTTAGATGTCTGTTACTGTCTTTAGACATACCAGAAGTGAGCCTCCATGTAGTCGCTGGGAATTGAACTCAGGACCTCTGGAAAAACAGCCAGTGCTGCTAGCTTCTGGGCCATCTCTCCAGCCCTAGTTCAGATAAATCTTGATTTTCCATGTCTACCTTTTTAAGAACAAAATGGCTACAGATAAATGTTGAATCATAATTAGTATATTTTATGGTTGGTCAGTCTGCTGTTTCACTAGCTCCCAGGATTGGTTGGTTGGGTATTTTTCCCCCTCCCTTTGTCTTGAAATTAATTTATTTTCCAAAAAGCTTTGAGTCTGTTACTGAAGAAGGTATCTAAAAGCCCAAATCTGGGTGTTGGCGTACTCATTGCTACTCCTGTGTCCTCTTAGGCACACTTGGTAGACATCCAGGAAGTATAAGCATGTATGCCAATGCATACATGCATATTATGCCAATGCATACATGCATATATGCTCTCTTCGCTTCTCTGCATACATTTAATTAATGAGTTCATATTGAGACCTCCAATTCCAAAATAACCCCAAAATTCACCCTGGCCTTTCCCCTTTCCTTTATGTGTAACTTCCCTTTACCACAGGAAGAAACCATCGAACACACATTCACTTGGATTATATAGCCACTCGTCCATATCCCTGTGAGAAACTGCTTTGATGACTAAAGGTTTTGTGTATATTCCTTTTGTCCTCAAACTTAAACTTTGTAGCCAATGGTGGCGTGCCTCACTTAGTGCCCTCTTCCTTCTTCACCTTTGCGCTTCAACTTCCTTGATGACTGAGGGTTCCTTTGTTACCATTTTGACTCCCCGGAGGTTGGCTTTGGATATTCGCTGCTCTCTGAGGCTCTAAAGCCAATGCTGTGAATAGTGATTTGTTCAGAAATGTGTGCATGCCCCCTGCTCTCCGCTCTCACCACCTACTTCCCACCAGTAAGCCTGTAGTTATAGAACCATCTTTTTAGTTTGGTTCAGTTCAGAGCTTTCCTGTGTGTGTTTGTGGATTTTGTAGAGACACATTGTTGTTGTTTTTTCTACCTACTTCTTATTGTTTTAAGTTGTTTTTTTTTTTTTAATAGTTCCATTTTGTTGTGGATGTAACTTGCATTTCCCCTTTGATTTCCGGTGTTGAACATGTGTTACTTTCTTACTAAGATGCTATGGCTGCCACTGCTTGTTAGCTAGGGACCCATTTTCAGATGGCCTGACTCTGGAATCCCTGTTCTGCTGGCTCCCTGTACTCTGATAGCACTTGTTTCCATTGTGACAGAGTCTCCTCCGTGCCACTGGGGCCTTTGTCTCTCTCCTCTCTGGATGTTCAGACCTGGCATAGCCCTGATGACTACTTGACATAAAGTCAATGACAAGTACATAGTTACTAAATGCTGAGTGATTACCATGGGTCATATACCTCAAAAGACTTCACAGTGCCCACCTGTTGCTTAGTGTCCTTTGGAAACAGTAACAATAAAATCTGACTGCTTTCAGGTAAAACTGAAAATAATATCCAAGAAAAGACTCCTAGGGAAGTAGAGGAATGGCTCAGTGGTTAAGAACGTTGGCTGCTCTTACTAAAGGGCCCAGGATTCAGTTCCCACCATCCACATGGTGGCTTAACCAGCAACCTCTTCTTGTCTCCACAGGCAGAGCACTCACATGCATACAGCCACATACAAGTTCACGTGCATACAAATAAAAATCAAATCAGAAAAAAAAGTAGGACTCATGCCCTTAATCCCAGCACTCAGCAAGCAAAGGCAGACAGACTTCTGGAGTTCCAGGCCAGTCTGGGTTACCGTCTCAAAATAAAAAAATCTTGAATTAAGAGTAGTTTTATGTTTTCCTTTTCTGGTATGATGAACTTTCGTAAAATAAAACATTTTCCACTTTTGCCTCCTATATTTCACTTCAGGCTGTTATTATAGTTTACAGATGCTAACTGCATGTAGTTGTTAACTGGCTGGTGTCATTGTTAAGAGATAAAATTCAGTGTAACTCGTAAAATCTCTTCATTTCAAAGGAGGGTGGGTTATGAACAGGAGCTTTGTGCACCTAGATGTTTGCATGTCAAACTTAGTTATAGACAGAGCCACTGACCATACTAAAGCCACACAATTTCTAATCTCTTGAGAATACAGTGATCATGGGTTATTGTGTTTGTTTTATACACTGAGGTTCTCCCACGCTCTGTGTGTATGTGTAGCCCTGTATAAAAATGTTTTCAAACAGGATCTGGCAATGTAATTCAATGGAAGAGTACTTGCCTAGCATCTGTAAAACCCTGGATATGTGTTTCCTTTTCTATGTTAAATATGGAAAACTAAGGTTTTTATGTTATATTAATTTATTCAGTATCTGCAAATGAAAGCTTGGGTTTCTTTCCCTAAAGGCCTAAGGTAGACATTAGCACTTTCCCTACAGAAAGGAGTTAAATGAGATGGGTCTTAAGCATTCAACAGCTTTTATTCCAGGAATCAGAGCACTCCTTGGCTCTGTTCTATAAGCTGGGTGTGGTGGTGCAAGCCTCTAGGCCTTCACTGTCTAATCCTGGGAGGCACTGTAGACTCCCGAAACTCTGTCTCAAAGCACAAAAGCAGCAGAAATGTATTTCTTATTCTTTATATCAGGCCATAAGACATGGAATGGATGTTCAAAAGAAAGATGTTCACGAGAAATCTGGCATTTCCTTCTCTAAACTCGGCAGAATATGAAAAAGAATAAAAGGGTTTTGCTCTAAACCTCTGTGGTTGGTGCCCAGTATTGGTCAACTGAGATGCGTGTGTGTGTGTGTGTGTGTGTGTGTGTGTGTGTTACACAAAAATGTGTAAAAAGGGAAACTTTTTTCTTCTTGGCAGGTGTCCTTGTAGACCTGGGTCTGGAGGAAAATGGGCTGGCTCATCAGAGAGCAGAGAAATATGTTGTTCGCCTGGACAATGAGATTCAGAGCAAGTTTGAAGTTTTCATGAGGAGGGTGAAGCAGAACCCATACACACTGTTTGTGCTGGTTCATGACAACTCCCATGTGGAGCTAACGAGGTGATTGCTTCAGTGGGAGCAGTCCCAGTATCTCTTCCCTAGCAGTAACTATTACCTAAGGAAATCCTTTAGTAATGGTGTGAAGGCGCCAAGACCCCACAGTGGGGTCTTCCCTTTGGTAACTTATTCCCAGTCATTCCTTGCCCCTGAAACTTTTCCGTCCAATTTGTGTTTATTTTCATTTTTTGTCATTATTTTATGCATGTACATTCATGTTGCACTCATGCACACATAGATGTCAGAGGACACCTGTGGGAGTCAGTTCTCTTCCACCGTGTGAGCTCTGGGGACTGAGCTTGTAAGTGCGCGCACGCTCACACACACTTCCACAAGATAATGAAACTAGAATAGAATAAAATATGCATGATAACCTGGCATACCCAAACTGAGCAGAACTGTGAAAACTTTAGCGGTGTGACTGTCTGGGCTCCCAGACCTCCTCTCAACCCTCTTCCTATCCCAGCTGAGGAGGGAAGGAGACAGCTGTGGGTACATGTCTTTGTAGGGCTGGAAGCTTTCCCAGTAAAACAATCCAACTAAATACAGATGAGCTACTGTGGGCTGCATGACTGAGTTCACACTCAGAATAGCTTAAGAACAAACTGAAAAAGAGGGAAGGGAAGAGTCCCCACCATCTGTCTGAAAGGGATAATATAAAAATAAGAATATTCCCAGCACTTGGGAGGCAGAGGCAGGTGGGTTTCTGAGTTCGAGGCCAGCCTGGTCTACAGAGTGAGTTCCAGGACAGCCAGGGCTACACAGAGAAACCCTGTCTCCAAAACAAAACAAAACAAAACAAAAAATAATATAATTAAGAATATAATGTTTTGTCTTACAAATTGTATGTTTTATGAGACAAGATCTCATTATATAGCCCAAGGTGACCTTGAACTCTTAATCTTGCCTGCCTCAACTTCTCATGTGCTTCCTGATTATGGGTGTGTGCCACCACACTCAACTCCAAATCACATTCTGATTAGATCAGCCCTTCTCAAAATAAGTTTGGTGTCAGCCCCTTGCTGCCCCTGCTTCTGCATCCAGTCAGCTGGGTGAGGAAGCGCTGACATGGCTTTTACTGTTTCTACAGTGTGATTTCAGGCTCTCTGTCACATGGTGAGCCAACTCACGGATTGGCTGACAGAGTTATTAATTGCAGAGAAGTTCTAGAAGCGTTCAACCTCCTAGTACTCCAGGTGAGCTCCTTCCCATACACACTGCAGACCCAGCAGTCTCGAATCAGCTCCAGCAACGAGGTTCACTGGATACAACTGGACACAACGGTGAGTTTTCCTGCAGCCATTTGCAGTTCCTCAGGAGGCAGAACCTGGAACTAAACATTGCCATGGCTTGGTGAAACACAGCACAAACATACCAAGACATCTAATCAACATAATGCTTCATTTTTCATTTGGTCACAGTTTTTTGAAATGGGATCTTGCTATTTTGCCCTTTCTGACCCTAACAGCCTCACCTCATTCTTCTGAGTGCTGGGACTATGGACACTATACCTTCATGTGCTAATTGCAATTATTATGACACTGATGCCTGGTGAATGGTGAACTACAGAAAGTTCATTAGGTGGCTAGTCTTTAGGATTGCATGCATGGTGTAGAAACTAACCATACTATATAGATTTTAATATCCAGATGTAGTGATGTATTCCTTTATCCCAGGGAGACTGCATGTTCAGGGTTAGCCTGGGTTATATACAGAGTATTGCCCTATTTCCAAACAAATGAACAAGTAATATTACACCAGAGCATCGTTAATAACCTGAATTACCTGTGTGACTTTAAATGATTAATTTCAAAGTGCTAGTGAAATTTCAATTTTCAAGGGTGCTAGCCCATCCACAGAGCCCTTGCAGAGCAAGTGTGAGGCTCCCAATTCAATCCTTATACTGAAGAAGAAAAAAATAAGGCTAACTTTACCTGAGGCCTGAATGTCTTGTTTTCTTGGGTAGACTAAGAATATGATCTGTACCCCTGATAATTACCCTCCCCTTCCAATAGCTGGAGTTTCCATTTTGGTGGATTCTTCATCTTCTGATTGAAACCAGAGTGACAGGGCTGGCACCGTCAGCAGGACTGTCTGCTGGGAGTACTCTTCTCAACACTGTGTATCAGATGGTCCTTTATGGTTTTGGTTCTAGTCCCTAAGATCTAACAATATATTCTACAGCCTATAAGCTGTATGGTAAATATAATATCAAAGAAATAAGTTTCATAAAAATGATAGACCTTAGCCAATGTATTGTGGGTCTCCTGTGTAAAGATATTAAAAGCTCTGGGTACTTAAAAATAAGTGTGTTTAAGTCAGAAAGTGCAGACATGTCTTGTACATGAGTAACTACTTATGAGCCCTGTGCATTTCACACTTCTGTAAAGCTTGAGCCTTCAGCAGTCCCCTCAGTGTGAAAACTCTCGCATTATGTCCACATCACACCGAGACTGCTCCAAGTTGTGTCTTTGCTGTGGTTTTTGGTGCCAACCCTATCCAATCACTGACTTGTCCAGCCCCGCCACCATCCTCCCCCTGCCAAGTACAGGCTGAGCCTGTGGCCTCGTTGTACACAAGTGGGACTGCCAGTTGAACAAGGGAAAAGTATCTTGAACCTAGTGATACTATGTGGTCCTGGGGACCCTGCAGTCTCGCTGGGAGTAGCTATCCTGAGGGCTGGAAGTCAGCACACTGAAGGCTCCTGACTCCTGAGCTCACTGCAGCTCACAGAGAGCAACACGATGTCAGTGAAGCTGTCTACTGAGTAATGAACAGAGTGCACATAGGCAATGGAATTTGTTCCACAGCAGCGTGAATGCAAGTCTGCCATTTGCATTGGATGAGGCAAGAGAGCATTGTATAGAGTGAAATCATCAGGCACAGAAAATCCAACACTGTGTGTTCTCACTTATATCTGGGAGCTGAAAAGAACATCTTAAAGAAATAGAGAGTAGAGCAGTGGTTAGCAGGGGCTAAACAGATGGAGGTTAGGAAGGACACAGAATGACTAATAGGTACACAGTGCAGTTAGACAAGAGGAAGAACTTTCCCTGTTCTGTAGAACCATGTGTGAAAATAATCGACTATTTCAAAACACCTAAGAAAATATTGAGCATTCTCAACATGGAGAGACACAGGTCTGAAGTGGCAACTATGCCGACTACGCTCACATTATCAGTGTACATTACATACATATACTGAAATGCCACAAGTTTATATAATTACTGTATGTCAACTAAATATAGAAATATTTTTAAAAACATATTTTTTTACTCTAACAAAACAGTTCTCCAGCATGTGTCCCTTTGCTGTGACGTTCGGCCACAGGGGAACTCACCCCACGATGGAGAGGAAGGCTTCTTTCTCCTGCCCTGTTATTCTTTCTCGTGATAAGAAATAGGTTTTATGTGATTTTCCTTGAGTAATCCCTGTGGTTACAGTGAATACTTTAGGTATAATGGTGGCATTAGGACCATGTTTTTAAAGGAGTGGATAGTGATCTCTAGTGATGCCCTTACTTGTGATTCCAGGAGTTTGTTAAAGGCAGCTGGGGGGAGGGAGTTGTGGTTAAAATATCAGGCTGTGGAGATACTCAAGAGGTAACGGTGCTTGCTGCACAGGCCTGACAACCTGAGTTTGAGCCCTGGGGCCCACAGAAAGATGAAAGGAGAGACATCAGTTTTTCGGGTTTTTTTGGTTTTTTTTTTTTTTGTTTTTGGTTTTGTTTTGGTTTTTCAAGACAGGGTTTCTCTGTGTAGCCTGGCTGTCCTGGAACTCACTCTGTAGACCAGATTGGTTTTTTGACCTCCACACGCCCCCTGGCATGTGTCTGCTAACAACACCCCATGCACAACTGACTCACAGAATAATAAGACTGTTTTTAAAATGTAAGTTTTAAAAGAATATCCTTATAGTCAGACATGACAAGCAAATGCTATCATCCCAACTACTTGGAGAGCTGAGGCAGGAGGATTACTTGAGTCCAGACTCCACCTTAAAAAATAACCATTTGTTGTTGCTTTCTGAGACAGACTTTTTTTGTATAGTTCTGGCTGTCCTGGAATTTGTTGTGTAAACCAGGTTAGTTTTGAACTCATAAATCTGCCTGTTTTTGCCTCCTGAGTGCTAGAATTAAAGGCATTGACCACTGTATGCAAATAATAATAATAATAATAATAATAATAATAATAATAATAATTTTTAAATAAGCTGTCCCTAGGAAACTGAGGTCAACGGAGAGGAAGGAAAATATGCTCCATCACACTCAGTCCACCCAGCAACATGTAGGAATACTCACAATCCACTTCCTTTGGCCAGTCAGACACAGGGAGAGAAACTGGAATATAACAAAGTACTTTAATTCAAAAACCATTGTCAGCACTGTAGGCCTCTGTCCACCTTTTATTGAGCACCTGAAGGACTATCAGCTGCAAGAAAGCACAAAGCACATATAGGGATTGAACTCAGGTGACTTGGTGCTGAGTGCCTCTGTGTGCTAAGCTACCTACCGTATCAGCCCTGATTCTGTTCTCCCCAAACAAAGCAGCACCTGGGTTGAGAAGGAGACATGAAGAAGTAAGCACACACAACATGGCCCTTCTGCATGACTATGCTTGCAGTCCAGATGAAACGGAAGAGGAAATGGGCAGGATTTTTTTCTCCCAAAGTAAGCAGTGAAAAACACAAGTCCACCAAAAAAGAAAAGAGCAAGTCCTTTGTAGCTGATGCCATTCTGTCTATGCCAGGCCTCTGAGATCCAAGAGATCCTCTAGTCCTTGGACAAAGGATGCTCTCAAGTAAGACCCTGTGCCAGCAGCCAGGCCTGTTTGAAGGAGAGTGCTAAAGAGTAGAAACTTCCCATTAACAGTGCCTTATAGTTTTTCAAAGGTTTTTATAATTTCTACTTCTCTATATATTTATGTGTGTGCATGTTAGTATATACACATATATGCAGGTGCACACAGAGACCAGAAGAGAGCACCAGGAACTCTGGAGCTTCAGTTACAAGCAGTTGTGAAACACCAGATAGGTGCTAGGAACTGAACCAAGGTTCTCTGCAAGAGTCACCTCATTAGCTACTTCTACATTTATTTTGTAGACTTTACAGATCACAAATTTGCATAAGATAGGTTATTTAAGACTCTGGGGATGGAGATATAGTTAAGTTGGTAGAATGCTTGCTTTGTGTGCCTGAAGCCCTGAGTTTGATTCCCATCACTGCATAAAACCAGGCGTGGTGACACATATCTGTAGGGCCAGCACTTGTCAGATGGAGGTAAGAGGATCAGAAACTCAAGATCATCTTCAGCTACATACCAAGTCCAAGGCCAGCCTGGGCTACATGAGATACTGTCTCAAAAACAAAAACAAAAAAAAAAATAAAACGTTCAGTACTCTAGCCACCTAAGAAGTTATGCATAAATCCCTGAAATTCTAGCCACTTGTAAGAAGTTAAGCATAAATTCCTGATAAGCATCTCCAGGGTTGCTAACTTCACCCTTGGTCCATTCTTATTTCTTCTACCCTCATCTTCTTCTAACTTATTTTTTTATGTTATTATAACTTTAGTATCATCCTTGTTTTCTTATAAAATGAACAAGAGAATGCTTTTAAAAATTAAATTCACAATAAATAAAAATGTGAAAATAAAATGCACAGCCACAAGGAAAATATGAAAAAATAAAAACTGAGGAAAGAGCCAGGCAGTGGCGCATGCCTTTAATCCCAGCACTCAGGAGGCAGAGGCAGGTGGATCTCTGAGTTCCAGGACAGGCGAGGCTACAGGGAGAGCCCAGTCTCAAAAAAAACAAAGCAAGCAAACAAAAATACCAAAATCTTACTTAATATTTTGGGCCTTAGTTGAAAGTCATATGTTCCAGGATCCTCTGGGGCATCCTTGTGTCACATCTCAAAATCTTTACTTATATGCATAGTGACAACTGAGTCAGCAAGAAGGGGGAAGATTGGTACTGTGTTCTGTCTAATGAGTAGGATATTCATAGTGCATTCTATTTTTTACTCTATTTGAAAACTAATTTTTACTTGTAAAAGGGATTACCACAATTGAGTAGCACCAAAACCTCTAAGTGTTTGAGGTTTTTAGTTTCTTCCCAAGTGCTATGGATAGATCAGAGAAGAGAGCTACTTCTAGCCAGAAAAGAAAGTGTCTGCCCTTTGTCTCTGAACCAAAGGAAACAAAAACAAACCCAGGTGTAGTTTCCTAAAGGACACATGTCAGCATGACACAAATCATACAGGAAGTTCCACAGACGCAATGCACTGCTGGTGTCACATTCCACAGCCATTCTCTTTTACCTCCCACCAAACCTGTCCTCACGACTCTGCTCTGTTTTCAATCAGGAGGACGTGGACTGCGAGAAGCTGTACTTTGGCTTGAATGAGTACAGTAAGTCTCTGCAGTGGGGGGTCACCAGCCCACTCCTGAGATGCGATGAGACCTTTGAGAAGATGGTGAGCACCCTCTTGGAGAGGTAAGGAAGGCTGCGTTTGGCTTTAGTATATGTCAAAAACAGTCGAATGTCTGTCTGGCCATGTCACAGTGAGCTTGCTAATACTCATTCAAGTGAGATGGAAAGGCCAAATTAAAATAGCTTTCTCAAGATGGCCTTCTACTACCATGGGTTTCAGATGGTCCTGCAAGGAGAACAAGGGCAGGGTGTCCTACAGTAGGGGCCAGTACTATTTGTCACACCCCAGATTGTCTCCTGGGCAGCTTCACTGCACAGGGGAATCTGTGTGTTGAAGGCCACTGCCCTGACCTCTAGTCAGTCTCCTGACATCATACCTCAGGCTTTGTTCCTCTTCACCTGCTCACTGTAAGCAAGTATCCTTAGACAGATCCCTACAAGCTAAACTTTGGAAACTGTGGCTACATGTGGGACCTAGTTAAGGAATGAGAAGCATTTGAACATGTTGTATCCTTGGGACCCATCCTGTGTTCCTGACCTTCAAGGCTGAGAGTCTTATTTCTTCTATTTTAGGGAGAATTCTCCCCAATGTGTCAGGCTTCCCTTATTCCTCAGTTCCAGGAATGTTTTGTGTTTGTTTTCTCAGAGCCTGATTCATAGAGTCCTCTGTGTGACCATCCTAGATGGGCAGAGAGGTAAATTGGACCTCTTGGTAGCTCTAGTTTCTTAATACTGAACCCAGTTGGGTAGAGTCAGCTCTTTACCAGTCTTCTCTATCATCTTGAAAAGGTTTTAAGAAAAGAGAAATGAAAATAAAGACAAGTGGATATGTCCAGTCTAGCAAGATACCTCTGTGTCAGGGAAGGGGGTGGACTCAGAGGGAACCAGCACTCACAGCTGATGGCCTTCAGCGACAGACTCCACCCCTGCGTCAGTAACTGTTATGTGGTCTTAGATTTCCACAGCCCTCCCTGAGACACCTTTTTACTTTCCTACCTAGTTCCTTCCCCTGTTTAGAACTTGTCTTTCAACCCAGTGCCTCAAGAGTGCATGGCTTATATTTTAAAGATGGTTCCATCAACTTCCGTTATAGATTTTACAAAACTACAACTATAGTTTAATGAAAACAGATGGGGGAAATTTCACCATTAAGTCATAACTTTGTCAAAGTGTGGAGTGTAAATGTCTGTTTTGAAGTTAATCTTTGTTCTAACTTGGCTTTAAAACAAAAAACAAAAAAACATTGCCAGTAAAATGACCCTAAGCTTTATATATAGCTCATCTGTGGTTTCTGCCTCTCCAGCATTCTGCCCATGCTAATAATATCTATGACTTATTGAACAGCTGACAGCACTAGACCAGGACTGGCCCAACTGTGGCTTTCTGTGCTTTTCTCAACCTAGTAAACCCTGCAGTACAGGAAGACATGACAGAGACCTGAATACAGTCCAGACCAGTCTGTCTAGAGTCAGTGATCGAGAACAAGTGGCTGAATTTATCCCAGTGCCCACACTCATCCCAGTGAAAGGTGGAGAGGCTGCAGAACTGGCTACCTTTGGAACATTCCCTCTTAAACTATTCAAAGTCATGGTGTTCATTTGATGGCCCTAACTGGTATTGACCCTGGGCTTTTCTAGGTAAGCTTGTGAACATTTGTTCAACTTTAAGGAGAATTAGAAAGTAGAACAAAGGTGCCTAACCTGCTGCTGGGCATCTCATGAGCTACCAACTAGTGGCCAAGAAAAAAGGGACCAGACTCCTCAGTGCTCAGCACCTCAGCCAAACCCTGCACAGCCCTGCCTTGTCAGTGCCTACTTTCTCAGCAGGCAGTGTGGCCTGTGTGACCAAGCTAGCTCAGTTAGTCAACAGGTTCTCTAGCACAGGAGTGAGGATTTAAAAGAAAAAAGAAAATTAGACAACACTGTAGCATAACCCCAGCCAGTTCTGAGGCTGAGGCAGGTTTATTTTTTCCCAATCTGCTTTTATATTATTTTAATTACATGCAAATAATAAGGTCAAACAGTACAATAAACACAAATAGTCAAGGAACAAGCAAAGCAATAAACAAGGTCCCATGATGACTCCTATGATGTGATGACTGTTTCTAAGGGCTTATCAGGATCACCAAGATAC
>JADRCH010000086.1:884304-897076 GCA_019843965.1 Rhynchomys soricoides
CCCAATGTCAGATTCCTGCCAAGCAGTCCTAAAAGCTCTCCACACCTGTGCCCTTTGGTCATCAAGTCTCCCTTCCAGAGGAAGAGCACCAAAATGACACATTTATTTTCTACCTAGCCTGAACAGCCAGCATGACCAGTGTGACTCTGCCACCTGGCAGTCTAGATAGTGGAGTTCAGTAATTCTCAGATTCCCAGGCTCCCTTAATGGAATAGTCTCTGGTAATAAAAGTTTCACCTCTAGAGGGTGCTCTTTGTCCAGCTAGCTCCAATTTCCCCTGCACCAACTCATTTTTTTGTTTGTTTTTGTTTTGGGTATTTGTTTGCTTTGTTTTGGTTTTTGAGACAGGGTTTCTCTGTGTAGGCTAGTTGTCCTGAAACTCGGTCTGTAGACTAGGCAGGCCTTGAACTCGCAGAGATTCACCCGCCTCTGCCTCCTGAGTGCTGGGATTTAAGGCGTGCGCCACCACTGCTCTGCTCACCAACTCACATTTTTATGGGAAGGTATAATTCTGCTACCCGTAGAACTCACATTAGCAATAATTCATGTGTTGGTGTTTTCTTGCTGTTTTTCTTTTTAATAGCATGCCATTAAACTGGAATCTGCACATTATATAACACAAACTGAGCTTAACTTCTCCATTCTCCTGCCTCTGGCTTCCGCGTGCTAGAGTTACAAGCATGCTCTAGCTAGAGTTACCTTTTCTTTCTTTCTTTTTTATGTCTGATACACCCAAAATGATGACAGCAGTGTCTCAGTTTCCGTTACTGTAGTCAGATTCAGAGAGCTGAACTGGCAGTGCTTCCTGCAGCAGCATGGAGGATTGTGACTCATTCACAGTTAACCTGTACCAACCAGTGAGTCTCAGTATTTAATGAGCATCTGAATTGCTGGTGGAGGAGGGGCTGTTCAGCCTCCGCTTGCTTCTGTAGTCTGGCAGTTCTAGCTCCCCGGTCTGGGTGCTGGCCTACATGGTGCTTTGAGAAGGAAGCGTGACTAGGCAAGCCCCCAACCTCTAATTTCCTTTGCCTGTCCCAACAGGTTATGCATGCATTACAGGTGGAGCGACTTCTGGGAATGTGGGATCCAAGGTTATTCTGCACAGTAGCCCCTTCCTGCTGTTTTCCATCTGTATTTTACTGCACATGACTTGCTGTTCCTGCTGGCCATCTGCTGAGTGCTAACTCCCTGTGTTCTGTCATAGGTACCCCCGGCTACATAGCATGGTCGTGCGCTGCTATCTTCTCATCCAGCAGTACTCCGAGGCCTTGATGGCTCTCACCACCATGGCGTCACTCCGAGACCACAGCACCCCTGAAACGCTCAGCATTATGGATGACCTTATCACCTCCCCAGGAAAAGACAAAAGTGGGAGAGGACACATGCTTGTCATCAGAGTGCCTTCTGTGCAGCTGGCCATGTTGGCTAAGGAGCGGCTGCAGGAGGTGCGAGACAAGCTGGGTCTGCAGTATCGCTTTGAGATCATCCTGGGGAACCCCACCTCCGAACTCACTGTTGCAACTCACTTTGTGACCCGGTTAAAGGTTAGCAAAGGACATACTGTTTGTTTCTGTTTTCTAGGACTCTTGAGAGATGGATCACCCAGATGACTGAGTTGAATAAGTTTTGCATATGTGTGACTTTGACTTCCCTGACCAGGCTAAGGATAAACTCAAGGATGCACTGGCTTTTCTTAATTGACACCAGTTTCTAAAGATCCCATCAAATCCCTTTTCCTATGCATTTGCAATTGGTTTCCATGCTTTCTAAGCACAGGTGCAAAAAATGAGATGACTAGTTTACCCCATGGTTTCCAACCTTGGTGGAGATGCCGCTAGCCCTCTGCCATGTGTTTTCTCAACCTCTCCACTCACTAATTCTTTTCTGTGCATCTGGCCTGTGTGTCAGCTGGAGGCTGCACAGTATAAAGTATTCCCCACATCCTAGCACTTGTCTAGAGCAACTTCCAGCTCCCTTGCGTGTGGATTCCCAGATTCCTTCTTTGTATATTCACTTTGACCCTAGGCACCCAGGCCTTGGTGGGGCTGGCTGCAGTGGCCTACGTAGCCAGGGACTGACTGCCTATGCCCTACACCTCCTGTCCGGCATGAACCATTCCTAAGTCCTTGCCTTATGCCTGGCCCAGGTTTTCCTTGAAGATTTTTACAGTTACTTGTCCAAGCCACTAGAAAGCATTTAATCAAATGTCCACATACAGATGTGGGGCAGAGCTAGCTACTATATGTCTGAGTCAGACTGACATGGTGTCCACATCACACATTAAATACCAAGCTAAACTGAGTTATGAATAACCTAGTTTGACACTCACTAGCTTAAGTGAAAACACATGCTCCACTTTGCTGCAGTTTCCTCTCTGCAAAATACAAGATTTGAACCGGGTGATTTCCTCAAGCTCTAACTTGGAGATTTTTTATTTTTAAGGATTAATTTTTTGTTTATTTAATGTATATGAGTACACTGTAGCTGTCTTCAGACGCACCAGAAGAGGGCATCGGATCTATTACAGATGGTTGTGAGCTACCATGTGGTTGCTGGGAAGAGGACCTCTGGAAGAGCAGTCAGTGCTCTTAACTGCTGAGCCATCTCTCCAACCCTAACTTGGAGGTTTTTATTTACTATTCATAAATAACTTTGCAAATATTAGGTTTTTCTGTTGTATTATCTAACCTAAACTGAATAACCCAAAATACCTGATAAGCAGCTAGAACAATAAAATTATCCCCACACTGAAACTCATATTCAGTAGCAATTGTAACAGTTCTGTTTCAGAAACACATTCACAGCTCGTGGGCAGAGACTGGACTTTCCGACTGGACCTGCAGCTTTTCACCAGAAAGGCTCCTCCAAATGTGTAGAGGAGGGATCACAGTGTGTGTGCCTAACATGAGGCTGGCTCTTGGCATTGCTTCAGTGCAATGGCCATTTGTCTGTGGTGATTTTCTTGCTTTGGGGGGGCCATGGGGAGAGAATGCAGCTTGAGTTGCCGCCGTTCTATTAGACCTGGTTGAGAACTGCAGGCACTTGGGGTTTGCTGTCACATATGCAGCTTCTGTCATCTAAAAACCAGTTGTGACAAGTAATCAGCTGCTCTTTCTTTCTACTTGGACTTCCTTCTAAGTAGGTGTGTGTCGCTAAGGTTTTAGTGATGAAGAAAAATAATGGTCAAAGACCACATTGTAGAAAATTCCTGTGGTGAATAACAGAATCCCTGAAGCCCTCCTGACAGTGGGTCACTGAGACATGGGCTTGAGGCAATCTGAAAACACTAAGGAACTAGAAACAATAACTATGCACATAGCAGCACTCTGGAAATTCCACAACTGCTACAGTAAGACTGTAGGGTGTTTCTTAGGTCGCCCCGACTTTCAGTATCTAGCTCCTGACAGTCTTGGATCATTTGTTTAGAAGGTCAGTATATGCTGGTAGTGGCACGTGCCTTTAATCCCAGCACTTGGGAGGCAGAGGCAGGCAGATTTCTGAGTTCGAAGTCAGCCTGGTCTACACAGAGAAACCCTATCTTGGAAAAAAAAAACGGAAAAGAAAAGGTCATTATATTTCAGTGGATTGTAAAAACCTGTCCCTCTGGGCCACTATCTAGAAAACACAATGAAGCCGTCCGTCACTCACCTCTGAGTGCCAGGATCATTAGCAGTGCTTAGGGAAGGGGACACTGGGCTGTGCGTGCACTCTAGGTGAGGTCTGCTGTCCCAGGGTCTACCTTTTCTTTCTTTCTTTCTTTCTTTTTTTTTTTTTTTCCAGTTTTTTCAAGACAAGGTTTCTCTGTGTAGCCCTGGCTGTCCTGGAACTCACTCTGTAGACCAGGCTGGCCTCAAATTCAGAAATCCACCTGTCTCTGCCTCCCAAGTACTGGGATTAAAGGCGTGCGCCACCACTGCCCGGCTCCCAGGGTGTACCTTGTGAAGGGCTTCCTAGTGATCATTTCCCAAGGCAGTGAAAGCCCCTTCCTTCACTTATCTAAGTAAGTGCTAGATACCAGCTTTGTAAAAGAGTCCCAGAGTCTCAGACCTTTGCTTCCCCTCAGTCTATCCCCTCTTGTACTATCTGTGTGGGGGTGAAAATAGGCATTCCTTCTGGAATATTCACACCAAAGCAGGTCTGCCTCTCTACGGGTGCCTCCTGGGTTACCTGTTCCTTTTAAGCTCCTAGATGCCTTTCCACTCTCAGAAGGTATGAGCTACCTTTTATCTTCAGTCTTGGATAAAATGCAACACTGATCCCATTTTATGAGCCTCATTCTTATATTTAACTCTCTTTATCCTATTATACATTGTGGTTAATTGGTCAGAGATGACATATTAAATTTTTAACCTTAAATAACCAGTCATCAGTTTACTCAACAAACATATGAAACTTCTGTACAGTTGCTTGGGTAGTAAACCCAGTATTGAGCCAAAACTAACTCGTTGTCCTGCCTTTTGTGTTGGCTAAGTGCCTTGGAAAAATAATTCTGAGGCCACAGTAGATCCGTGGATGTCACTGTCATTCATCACAAGGAGCAGGTTGATGGGAAAGCATGCACAGTGGGTTGACTGGTTGCTGTTGGTCAAGAGTAAACGAGAAATGTGTTTCACACTTAATGGAAAACCTCCTTGAGTGGTAAGACATCTTGCCAGTTATCCTGTTGCCATCCTGGCCTCTTTACCCTTGGTGGAATTATGACTTAATGGTGGATTCCAGAATCTAAAATACTTTCAGGAGAATTCCTGTTGTCAGGAAGAGCATAAATACAGTGTGAAGACCATTGAGTAAAATTCCTCCTGTTCCAGGATTGTTTGCTCTTGAGTGGGGCAATTCATTGTTCCACTTGAGTTCAGGGACTGATGTCCTTCTGAAGATGTTTGTTTGGAGGTAGGGTCTCAAGTAGCTGAGGCTGGCCCTAAATGTACTATGTAGCTGAGCATGACCTTGAAACCTAGTCTCCTTCATTGTCCTCCTCCTCTTTGTGAGCACCACCATTACAGGCGTATGACACCATGCCAGGGTCCCACAGTGTGTGTGATGTGGATATGGGTGCCACAGAGGTCAAAAGAGGAATATGATCTCCCTGGAGTTGGAGTCATGGGCTTGTGAGCTGCCTGACATGGGTGCTGGGAGCTGAACCCCACTCCTGTGTTTTTTAATTGCTGGGCGATCATTCCAACCTGAGAATGTATTTTTTTTAATACTTCTAGGCTGATTTTCTTTTTTATTTATTGAAGTTCCATACAAAATATTTGACTATGTTTTCCTCCCTCCAACTCTCCCCTGACCATCCTACCTTCTTACCCAACCCAACTTTATGTTCTCTCTCTCTCTCTCTCTCTCTCTCTCTCTCTCTCTCTCTCTCCTTTCTTTCTTTCTCTCTTTCTCTTTTAAAACAAACTCCACAAAAATGAAAACCAGAACAGATAAGCAAAAGACCAGTTAGACAAAACAAGTCCCTGAAAGGGGAGGGAGAGTGCTGTTTTGTGTGAGCCAGCTACTCCTGGGCATGGAACTGACCTGGAGTGTGGTTGGTATACCCAGTAACACTCCATTGAACTCAGAGATCCATTAGTCTCTGCCTCTTGAGGGCTAGGATTAAAGGGGTGTGCCAGCACACCCTGAGCAACAGTTTACTTTGTAGGCCTTGTTTGCTAAAGCATTATCAGAAGTGCCAGTTAAGCCCTAAGCCTACTCACATTCTATGCATGTAATAAAAAAATAATCTTTGAAACCTACATACTTGGCCTGTTTCCTTTCTGTTCTAAACTGGAAACATCTGGGTGCTGAGGATGAACCTTAGCTGTCGGAGTACCTGGCACACGTGACGTCTGCTTTCTGGTCCCCAGCACTGCAGAAAACCAGTTGTTGTGCTGAACAACTGTAATCTCAGCCCTTGGGAGGCAGAGGCAGGATAATCACATGTCCAGGTTTATCCTCAACCTCACATCAAGTTTAAGGCTAACCTAGGGCATGCAAGACTCATCTCAGGCAAAACCAAAACAAACAATTACATATCCTTCATCATTGAACATCTTTCAAAAATGGATTTTCCTTGTGCATTATACAGTCATGTTTTCAAGACTGATGTCCAAGTTATTAAAGGATCTGCATGGATAAATGTTTGTGGTGATATGTGAAGAGTGGGTGCTTTTTAGGTACGTGGTGAAGTCAGGAGCAGATAGCATCTTTCTTCAGTAAGGGCAGTTGGGTTTGCTTCTGACCCAACCTGGTCAGTCTTGCAGACTTTGGTGGCTTCATGCCAATCATTGCTTGTCAGGTTGGGTGGGGAATTGAGCCTACAGTTTTGTGACTGGGCAAGTTCTACCACTTAGTTTATCCCCTAGTCCTATTTTACTCAACTTGGAAGCTTCTCTCCCAGTCTCTTGAGGAACTAGGATTACAAACTTGCACCTCTAGGACAGTTCTCTTTAAAGTCAATAAAAGGAGAAAGAGAAAACTTAGCCACCAGAATTGGGGCCAGCCTCATTATTTGCTTGATTAAAATGTTTTGGATGAGCTGTAAGAGTCTGTCTCAAGCCCCTAACAACTGAGACTGGCCTTTCTCACCACCAAATCCCGAGACTTTGTCTGAGCTAGCAAGTATAGCCAGTTTTACATCACCAGAAGGATGGTCTGGTGTGGTTTTCCAGCCTGTGGAGTGAATGTGTGAGGGGTACCAATACCTTTCCATGCTGTTGAGATGAAAACTGACGTCCATGCTCTCATAGAGATGCCTTGAAGGTAGCAAATGCAGAGGTGAGTGTGGTGACCATGCCTTTAGTCCATTAGGAGATGGAGACAACATAAGGGCTCAAAGTCATCCTCAGCTACCAAGGAGATGTGAGGCTAGTCTGAGCTACATGAAACCCCATCTCAAAGATCAAAACCGTATCACAAGAATAAAAAACAAGCATTCTGATCAAGTGATTTACATACTTAATAAAGGTCATTAGATAGCTTAATGTGTCTGAAACCTAGATCCAGAAACCTTTAAAAAAAATATACAAATTTGAATGAGGAGTTTTAGTGATTTCTTCTGTATCTCTTCTACAGACCTGGAGAGGAAATGATCAGGAAGAGTGGATCCCTCGGACATACCAAGACTTGGAAGGTCTGCCCTGCATAGTGATATTAACTGGCAAAGACCCTCTTGGAGAGACTTTTCCCAGGTAAGATGTGAAACACTGGCTCTGCAGCTCCATGGATCCAAGGCTGAACTGCCGATTGACTGATTACTCCATAGATCCAAGGCTGAACTGCCGATTGACTGATTACTCCATGGATCCAAGGCTGAACTGCCGATTGACTGATTACTCTATGGATCCAAGGCTGAACTGCCGATTGATGAACCAATTTCGGTTGTTGGGCAGAATTAGAGCCTCATTCATTTTCTTTCAGATTTCCAGAACCACCAGTTCTAGAATGGGACTGAGCCACAGAGGAAAAGTGGTTATACCCCAGAGCAAAGCAGCCAGAGAGGATGAAGAAGAGGAAAGGCAGGAGAGATAGAGACAGACAGATAATAGATAGGTATTCAAATATATACATACACACACACACATCTATATGCTAGATGGATGGATAGACAAACAGATGAAAATAGGTAGGTAGGTAGGTAGGTAGGTAGGTAGGTAGGTAGGTAGATGATGGAGTTTAAAGCATTTTGTCTTTGTTAGTCTGATGTTTCAAACTCTCCCCAGGACCAGGGGGCTATAGATGCACTGTGTATGTCAGCCATACTGTGTGCTTTCTTGTACTATGCCTCTTCCCTTGCATCAACCTTAAAAGCCAGCCTTTTATCCTTTGGCCTTGGCTTTCTAGTGACACTGGAGCTGAAGCCCAGGGCCTCATACATGCTACACACATCTTCTGCCATTGAAGTACATCCCTGTCTTCTCTATCTTATACTTCAGAGACGGGAGACATGAAGCACAGGGAAATATGGCTGAGATGATGAACAGACTTAGCCAGTACTGAAACCTGTGCTCTTCACTGTCCCATGTATCACAGGACCTCATGCCATGAATATGGTTCCTTCTCTACAGGTCCTTAAAGTACTGTGACCTGCGATTAATTGACTCAAGCTATTTAACTCGAACGGCCTTGGAACAGGAGGTGGGCCTGGCATGCTGCTATGTCTCAAAAGAGGTCATCCGGGGGCCTGCTGCTGCCCTGGACCTCAGTGGAAAGGAGGCTGAGAGGGTCCCCGCCAGTGAGAATGATCCCGAGGAGCTGCTCATCGATTTGGAACGGCCACAGAGCAACAGCAGTGCTGTCACAGGAACTTCAGGTCAGAACTCTCCTCCGAATGGTAGAGTCCGGTACTGACCCCAGGGTCTCCAAGCGATGGCAGAGACGGCCTCTCCAGACTTCAGCTGCTCAGAGGGTGCTTGCAAAGCAGGAAAGCTGAATGGGTAGAGCTTTCTCTGGTTTTAGTAATGAGCTTAGTGACAGGCAAAGACGGGAATCAGTTTACCTCACAGCCTGCTCCCTGATGCCCCCCATCTCGTTACTCCAGAGCTCACATTTGCAGGAGTACCTGTTCCCAGTCTGGAGATGGAAGCTCTAAGCTTGTATTAGGTTTGCTTAGGGTCTGGCACAAATGTTTGGATGGATGGATGTGGATGGTACCGATTGTCAAGTGTTTCTATACTGTAGGCCTTTCAGGGACTACTAGTTCTGACCGCAGGGCCTGGTGTAAATTTTCTTTTTTGTAAATTGTAATGCTATTTCCAGATTTTTTTTTATTATGAAAGTAATAAAGCTCAATGTAGAAAAATCAGATGATATATCAAAGTACAAGGAAGAGTCTGAACTGAAGCATCCCTACCACTCTCTGAATTAGCATGGAGATCAGGTTATTGTCTGGACACGCATGTGCAAGCATGTGCTTGTGCCCAGGTCTCCATTGATTCTGTCAGCATCTGTTGGATGACTCCATGCCTGAGGGCCCTCCTATCTGTAGTGGCCTGGAGGGACATAAGACCCGTCCTTCTCTAGGCCACCCTGCTTCTCCCTCAGCAAGGGACAGGTTTACCCATCCCCTCCTTCCTCAACCTTACAACAGTAGGCTCCTCAATTTCCCTGAAACCAGCTCAGAAAAAGCCAGAGACTAGTACAGGTAACAGAATGAGGGGAAATATCATCCCTGGGATCTTGGGAATATGAAGCCAGAAAGGGAAATGAGTGGGCGTGGAGGAGGAAGTGAGTGGAAGGGGAAGAGAAATGGGGGGGGGGGAGAGTGAGTGGGTGGGGGGAAAACTGTCCCTTTCCTAGTGGCTCTCTTTAAAAACAGGTTTTAACAACTATCTTATGTGTGTGAGTATTTTGTCTACCTGTATGTAGATATACCACCTGAATGCCTGGTGCCCACTGATGTCAGCAGAGGGCGTCAGTTCCCCTGGAACTGGAGTTACGAACAGTTGTGAGCTGTCATGTGGGTGCTGGGAACTGAGCCCCAGTTTCCTGCTAGCAGAGCAAGTGTTCTTAGCAGCTGAGGTGTCACTCTCACTGCCCTACCCGTGGCTTTCTAGTCACACCCTTCCTCCACTGTCTGCCCCACTCGCCAACAGTGTCCTGGCTTGTTCTGATAAACTCACAAAAGTCTCATGACAAAACACTGTTCAACACCAAAAACTCAGACCCTACAGACCCTAGTTCCCAGGCTCCCGCAAGGATGCAGAGACTAAAAGTGGAAAGCAGAGCCTGTAGAGTGCCTGACATATGTGCACTGTGCTGATGGACACATAAGTGTCCTTCCACAATGTCAGAATTTGGTAACAAACTCATAAGGTTTAGTGGCTGCAGTGACAGTGACTTATCATACAATCTGCCTTCATTGGAAGCCTGACTGAGGTGAATGCAGGTTCTTTATTCCAATATTAATTACTAATGTTAACTCTCATATCACACAACATACAATGTACGTACATCTGGATGGAGAGATGTATGTATGCATGGATCTACAGCTGGATATAAATGGGTCAGAATGAAAGCAGGTTAAAGAAGCTGCAACAGACTTCAGAAGGGTTCAGAAGTGGGCAGAGAAAAAAATGTATTAAAAACAAACCAGTCAGTATTTTATTTAATATCTGAAAACACAGAATAGACAGAAAATACTGAATGTTTACCCAACAGATATGAAGAGGAGGCATGCAGCTGGGGAGGATAGAGTCAGGCAGAATATTTTAACAATCTTGTCCTTCCTTTTAGCAGGATTCTCCACAGTGTGTGGGCCATGCTCAGAATGGTGGGCAGTATAGTGTGCATGACCTAAGGGGTCTTTGTAGGCAGATCTCCACAGCTCTCAGCATCCGGCTCCCTAACTGTGGTGTCACTTCTCTGGGATATTATTTAGTTTTTCATCACTGACAAAAGGTCTGATATGAATAACCTGGGAGGAAAAATGATTTATATTGGCTCATAAATTCAAAGGGCTAATTTCAAGTCACCTGACCCCATCATTGATTATCATAGTGGCAGGTACTTGTGACAGAGACTAGACAACAGGGAAATAAAAAGGAACAAGGAACAAGGATGAGCCTGCATGGTATACCTCTAGTGTACTTCCTTCATTCAGCTAGACTCATATTAACAAAAAAAAAAAAAAAAAACAGTGGAAAGCCAGGAGGAGGAGGAGAGGAGCTATTGGAAGGTTCTAAGTGAAGTTGCAGAGTTCACTGCTAGATAAAAGGCTGACAAGGGTTCAAGAGCAGGAACTGGATCAGGAACTGGAATAGGAAAGGTTGCGTCCAGGTCCAGATAGGGACCAGGTAGACAGTCAGGCTGTCCCGTCTGTAGACCATGGCAATAGCAGGGAGCTCAGCCCAAGCTGCGAGAGCTGCGAGGTCATTCTTGGTCATTGGCAGCAGAAGACAAGTTGGTGTGGGACCATGCCACCACAGTGTTAGGTGTCTGTCACTTTACAGGGGCCAGGAGAGGAGCTACCTGTCTTAGTCAGGGTTTCTATTCCTGCACAAACACCATAACCAAAAAGCAAGTTGGGGAGGAAAGGGTTTATTCAGCTTACACTTCGACGTTACTGTTCATCACCAGAGGAAGTCAGGACTGGAACTCAAGCAGGGCAAGAAGCAGGAGCTGATGCAGAGGCCATGGAAAGATGTTGTTTACTGGCTTGCTTCCCCTGGCTTGCTTAGCTTGCTCTCTTACAGAACCCAAGACTACCAGCCCACAGATGGTACCACCCACAAGGGGCCCACCCCCTTGATCACTAATGAGAAAATGCCTATAGCTGGATCTCATGGAGGGATTTCCTCATCTGAAGTTCCTTTCTCTGCGATAACTCCAGCTTGTGTCAAGTTGACACACAAAACCAGCCAGTACACTACCCATACCTTTTCCTTGGTCTAGTGTATCCAGTAAATTCTACAGGATTTAAATATACTCATGTCTCCCGGGGTCTCAATTCACCCCAGTACACTTACAGGGTAGCTCCCTTCCTACTTCCAGGAACAAGTCATTGATCATTCCGTGCTGGACAGGTGACCCACAGATGGTGCAGTTTCTCAGCCCATGAAGGCTGATGCAGTTCTTCTCCCTAGAAATGGAGTAGAAAACACTGTTTTATACACACAGTGTGGAGCAGGGCACTGAATTCAACAGCCGGAGGCCACCACAGTCACAGGAGCAGTAAGGAGCCTTGCTTTTTTGAGAAAAGTACTTTTATTCTTTTTCATAGGTATCTGCATGCGTGCATGTCTCCGTGTGTGTGTGTGTGTGTGTGTGTGTGTGTGTGTGTGTGTGTGTCTGTGTGTCTGTGTGTGTCTGTGTATGTGTGCACAAGGATGCAATGCCCACAGAGACCATAGGCATTGGATCCTCAGGAGTCACAGGCCTTTGAGCCATCTGACATGGGGACTGGGACTTAAAATTTGGGATCTCTGAAGAGCAGTATATGCTCTTAACTGCTAGGCCATCCCTAACCCACGAGAGGTTCACTTTTAACAACTGCTGTTAATGTTAATCTGTCAGGTCTCCCATAGCTGGGATTGGAACTACACGGTCCAATTTGAGCTCAGAGAAGGTCTTCAGTCATGAGTATTAGGAACCTCATTCACTACAGAAAAGATTACTTAAAGTTGCCAGGGCTACACAGAGAAACCCTGTCTCAGAAAAAAAAAAAAAGATTACTTAAAGTTAACAGATAAAGTAAAGACATTGGAGACTCAACTCCTCATCTGGAGCAGGTCTATTGTCTACCCCTCCTGTGGAGACATTCCTACCTTGATTTAGGAAATGGCTACAGACCGGAGAACTTCGAGGTGCAAGCCACCAAGGCAGAAAGTGCCATTGAAAAAGACTTGACTGTGGAGCCTGTGAGTCCACTGCCATCGGAGAGAGGAGCTTGGAGAACACATCAATAGAGGGACTACTTCCCAAAAATGCGGGAAGGCTCCAGGAAAGGAATAGGTAGCAAAGTACTAGGATCCAGTGACCCAGTGAACCCTTTGGGGCTTCCTGGAGATAGGTGTCATCCAGGGGGACAATTTGGGAAGGAAGTCAGGGGAAATAGACCCAACTTCTGGCTGTTGTCCCCCAGTGGCCAACTCCATCCATAACCCAGGGCAAGGGAGCAGGAGGGGAGCAGTGGGAGACTGAGGCAGAAAGAGCATTCCATCACTCTCTGCAGTTCTAAAGGTTTGGTGGTTGCCTGGGTTGGGGTTTTGTGTTTTGTTTTGTTTTGGCTTGGGGGGGGGGGATCATCAGTAGTTTTTACCTCCTGACCTTGACATCAGAGAGGGGTGGG
>JADRCH010000086.1:897086-920725 GCA_019843965.1 Rhynchomys soricoides
TCATCAGTAGTTTTTACCTCCTGACCTTGACATCAGAGAGGGGTGGGAGTTGGATGAATTCCACTCTCCTCTTCCAGGATCTATCATGGAGAACGGGGTGAGTTCTAGCACGGCTGGCAAACCCCAGCAGCAGCCTCTGACCCCCACCACCAGCGTTCGACTGGATGAAGGGGTCTCCGCGAGCACCACCGTGGCTGGGGAGATCCTGAAGCAGGAGTGTGACTCCCTGGGCCCTCCAATGGCCAGTAGCACCACCTCCAAGCCTTCTTCATCCTCATCCTCGAGTGCCCAGTCTCTTGTGTGGCCAGGGCAGCCCCGGGGCCTGCACACAGCCCTGCCCCCCGTGGTGATCTTATCCAAAGCCGCATACAGCCTGCTGGGATCCCAAAAGGGCTCCAGGCTGCCACCATCCTCATCCTTGCTGCCCCATGCTGATGTGGCCTGGGTGAGCTCCCTGCGGCCAGGCCTGCACAAGGACATGAGCAGCGAGGAGCAGTCCCTTTATTACCGCCAGTGGACCTCAGCCCAGCAGCACCACGCTGACTACAGCAACCAGCCAGACGCCATCTCAGGCACCCGAAGCTTGCACCCGAGGCGGCTGCTGCTCACTGGGCCCCCCCAGGTAGGGATGAACAGGGTGGACCCTTTCTTGGCTGTCAGGGAACATCTTGGGGGGTTGGCAGGGATGGCAGAAGACCTCTTCAGACCTCAGCTGAAGAGCCAAAGTGTGAAAGAAATCTCTTTTCTTTTTTCTTCCTCCACCCTTCCTCAATTGAAAACATGTCCATCAGGTGGGAAAGACTGGCTCCTATTTACAGTTCCTTAGGATCCTTTTCCGAATGCTCATCCGGCTACTGGAGGTAGACGTGTACGATGAGGAAGAGATAAACACAGGTGAGGCTTCACGGTATGACCAAGGCCTGAGACCCAAGAGCCAGGGTTGCTTCACCCTCTGGGTGTCTAGGGTACCTAAGCTGCAAAGCTGTCATGAGGCTGAAGACAAGATGCCCAGCAAGTAATTCCAAGTGAAGCTTCTGGGGGCCTCTCCAGTGTGCAGCAAGCTGTTTCATGCAACTCTGGATGGTAGGTTCATGGCCTAGACAGGTAAACCCTATGGTTCTTGCCAACTCTGCCCTGTGCTCCTTGGCATCACAGCCTTTGATTTTACCGAAGATATGGCTACAGAAGTCATGTAATCTCCCTCTGGTCCTCCAAGGCATTCTTTGTCACTTCCCATTCAGCATGCTTAGACTGCAAATAAAATGCCAACTGCAACTCAAGGTATAAATAACTCTGGGCAAAAATCAAATGTCATTTATATTAGAAAAATAGCTATGTTAGAAAATTATTACACGTTATTGTATGCATGTGTGTATGGAAGGGGTGCACGGGCATGTGTTGAGATGAGAGGGCAGCTTTGGGGTGTCCTTTTCTCTTTTCACCACATGGGTCATCTGCTCAGATCACTGAGCTGGCTGCAAAGCACCTGGACCTACTGAGCTAGCCTCAACTACATTTTGAACTTGCACATTAATAATGAATATCATCTATTGTACAGATACTATGTGCCTATCACTGTCTTAGCACCTTGACTCTCTCATTCCTAATGTCTCTTAGACCTACAAGAAACTGGCACTCTAAGGGGTTAAGTGTGTGCCTAGAGTGGGGATTCCTAAGGGTTGGGACAAAGATTCAAGCTCTGGCAGTGCCCAAAGGCAACTTTGTCTTCACTGCTCTTGGGGTCCTGAAGGGACAGGAGAGAAGGAGTGTGTGCTGGGGTATAGGGCACTCGGGTAGTTCCAATGTACCAGGTACCTGGGACTGTGTTCACTGCATCCTGAAGCTTCAGGCAGCTTCAGGCCCAGTGTCCAGGCTGTAATCCCAGCTAAGGCAGGACAGGGCTACCTGGACTCTAGCACAGATCCAAGCTGAACCTGGTCAACCTAGTGAGAACTTGGATTAGTCAGGGTTCTCTAGAAGTACAGAACTGATAGAGCAAATTTATTTATATTAAAATGGGATGTATTAGAGTGGCTTACAGTCTGTAGGCTGCCTCCCATTGGAAAGGCCAAGAATTTGATAGTTATTCAGTCTACCAGGCAGGATATCTCTGCTGATCTTTGGTCTACATTGGAATTCCAAAAAAAAGTAGGTAGTAATGTCTTAGCAGTAGGATCGAAGGACTTGCTAGCAAGAGTGAAGGCAAGCAGACAAAAATGAAAAGATTCCCTCTTCCATGTCCTTTGATGTACACTGCCGAGTGGTGTGGCCCGGACTTAAAGTGGGTCTTCTGACTTCAAACGATCCAGTGAAGAAGACCCTACACAGGTGTGCCCAGCTACAAGAGTTTTAGATGATTTCAGATGTGGTCAGATTGACAACCAAGATTAGCCATCCTTATCTCTGTTTTTGTAGAAAGTCCAGGGCCATGGCTCAGTGGTGAGCACGTTCAGCTGCCACTACTGAGAAACAACAAAAACCAAATTATCCAGGACATCAATGCCTTAAAACCCCACAGCTAAAGCTGAGAATTTTGATCATCCATATAAGTATGTTTTTAAGGAAAATTGGCAGACTCTGCATCTAATGGCATAGGAGTTTGTGGACTGGACATGCAGAATTCAGGGCTAGTGAGGGAAAATCCTCTTCTCAATGAAGTCTGAAGGAATCATTTTGGTTCCTTCTACTATAGAATAAGAGAGCACCTTTCTCAGAAATGCCTCCCTGGGCTTTGTGCTTCAGGATGGAGGTCATGCATATATTTACTTGAACAGGTAAATATACCTGTTCAGGATGGTGGTGAGGAAGGAAGGAGGTGGACCCACCTGTCCTGTGCCCTGCCCTGCCCTAGATCACAGTGATAACTGCAAACTGAGCCAGTCAGAGGGAGAGCCCTGGCCTGACATCGAGACCTTCAGCAAAATGCCTTTTGACGTCAGTGTGCATGATCCCAAGTACAGTCTGATGAGCCTTGTCTACAGTGAGAAGCTGGCTGGGATCAAACAAGGTCAGTATATGCAGAGTCAGGCTTGGCTCCGTGAAGATCAAGGAAACTCTAAATTAGGACTTGAGGTGGGCCAGGGAGACAGTCCACTCCTTTGAGAAGAGTATAATAATTCTGTTTTTCACTCTTACACATGAACATGCACACACATACATCTTGATTTTTAAACTTGCTTGTCAGTGCTGAAGTTACATAGTCCTTTGAAAAGTCCTTATGAGAAATGAGCATTTCTTTCCAAGCTTCATGTGTGTGTAATGGAGATAACTGTTTCTCATCCCTTTATACACAGAAGCAATGAAGGAGTACAAAGCTGAGGCGTCCCAGAAACGGGGAACCACGTCAATGATGCTGACCCAGTACGCCGCCTACAATGCCTTTCACCACTGTGAACAGTGCCTCCAGTACATGGACTTCACCCCTGCCTCCCAGGTGCAGCCTCTGCCCTCCTGCCCACTCTGTGGCCTGTGTGGACCCTGTCTGTGAGGTGGAGGGGGTAGGGTGAAACCTGGGACTCCTGGCCTCAGGCCCTGGTCTCCCTGTCTTCCTCCGGGTACAGCTCACTGTTCAGGCTGACCTGGGACTCACACTCCTCCACCACACTGAATGCCTGCTTTTGTTGTCTCACATTTTGGGTGTTAGGTATATGTATATCCCAGGGCCTTACAAATGATAATGTATATTCTAGCACTCCCAGCCCCTTAGGCATCTTTTTGCCTGGTGTATCTTTATACACAGAAGGAGGAAACAGTTCCATGTTACTTCCCCATGTCCTCATTTCTCTCCTGGGGCTTTATGCCTTGGCACTGAACACCTGAGACCCTGTTGTTTCAAGGCTGTGCTGAGCAAATTCCCCAAACCTGGTTCTCAGGTCCATGCACATACACACACACACACACACACACACACACACACACACACACCCAGCCCTTTAAAAGCATATTCTGAAATTCAACAGGCACTAGAAAGAATGCATTGAAAACTAGGTTACAAGCTGTTTACCTGTTGGGTCCATTTGTTTTCTTAGTGGGTTACTAGTCTGCTGACGGTTTTTTAAAATTGTGTATGCATGTGCATGCATGCGTGTATACAGGCATACATGTAGAAGCTGGTTTCCTCACTACACCATTGTGGGCTGTGGAGCTCAAACCCAGAACATCAGGCTTGGTTGCAAGCCCTTTCCCTGATGAGCCACCCCACTGGCCCTGGTCACAATTTGGAGGACATAGATGACACAAGTGCCTTGGCCTATACATTATAGGGGTTTAGAAATTTTCTGCATGAAAACCCCTCTTGACATTTCTGTGTGATTACAATACAATACAAACAATATATCCCCACATTTGTGATGTAGAACAAACTAAAATTTGGGGGGGAACTGTATTAATTTTTCTGAAATATAATATTTAGGTTAAAACTATTAAGAAACCTATCTGGATTTTAAGTGCTGATGAAAATTTATTATACTTCCATTAAACCAATTATTGGCTTTACTGTACAGCCCATAAAAACCCATTTTATTTATAATTATTCATGGAGATGGGCTCCTGTGCACATAAACTTCCCAACAACTTTACAGATAGGTTGGATTTATTCTTGACTTTTATGAGTCACATAGAGATGTTTGTCTTTAAGACTGAGCATTTGTCCTAAGGGTATGCAGAATACAGGCAGTACCAATGTGACTTACCCTTGGCAAGTCTTTATTGGGGCTATATAGTTGGCTCCTGCACCAGGGACAGCTACTGTACAGGCAAAGCCTTTTACATGTGTTAAAAATCTAAAAGACTGGAAGTTTAGAACCACATCCTGACCTCCCTGTCTTTCTTCTTTGCAAATCTAGATGTCTGATTCCACCCTTCATGCATTCACATTCTCCTCTTCTATGCTGGGAGAAGAGGTCCAGCTCTATTTCATCATCCCCAAGTCCAAAGAGAGTCATTTTGTCTTCAGCCAGCAGGGCAGACATCTGGAAAGCATGCGGCTGCCCCTGGTTTCTGACAAGGTGGGCCGGGTGTGAGGGCTTTGAGCCCTAAGGGGAGGTTCTCTGAGCTGCCGGCATCTAAGGGTTTACTTTCCCATTCTGTCTCATTTTTTTACTTTTCACAGAATCTAAATGCAGTCAAGAGCCCTATCTTCACTCCTTCCAGTGGTCGCCACGAGCATGGACTTCTAAACCTTTTCCACGCCATGGAGGGCATCAGCCACCTTCACCTCCTGGTAGTCAAAGAATATGAGATGCCTCTATACCGAAAATACTGGCCCAACCACATCATGCTGGTGCTTCCTGGCATGTTCAATAATGCAGGCGTGGGTAAGAGTGCCCTTGGGGTGGGAGAAGGCTGGGAAGACAGACTAAACTCCAGTATCTTCCAGAGGTTGCCTTTGGGAATTGCCCTGCCCTGTGACCAGAGGTCTTGTAACTAACTCTGAGTTCTCCCCTCTTGTCTGGTAAATGGGCTCGGAGGTGGAAAGTGAAGTCACGCATCCACCCCTGGCACTCGAGCCTTTAGGAGGGACAGGACGCAGGCAGTTTGACCATGAGTACCCCCATGGACCGCCAGGCATGTGTCGGGTTGTGAGAAGCCCCCTCCGGGGGTAGGGGAATCAGCCATGGGTCCCCGGGGATCACAGGGAACCGGCTCCTTCAGGTTCCCAGGCTCTTGGGCATAGCAGATGCTGCTGGATGCCGCAGAAGAGCTGAGAACGAAGTGGGGGCGTGCAGGCTTGAGGTGGCCTGGGCCAAGAGGGGAAGGCAGGGAGGAGCACGAGGCAGGGTCTCACGGTGGGACTGTAGTTGGTGGATTGGCACCGGCCAGCTCACTTGGTTTGGTTTGGTGGGTGGCCGTGCCGGGGAGTGCTGTGAGGCCTTCTGTGGGAGACTAGACAGTGGCTCTTTAGACGAAGGCCAGTTCCCTCGTTCCCCACAGAAGATCCCGATGAACAGAGACAGTCCAGAGTTTCAGGACGTTCATTGTCATGGTGGAGAGTGGCCTGGGTGAATCCGTACCCCTGCGACCTCAGGGAGGGGCAATGTTGAACTAATGACTAGGAAGGGGAGTGACTAAGCCTTTAGGTGCCTCATTAGCATGGGGATTGCTTGAGGCTGCATGACCACGCCTCTACCTGAGGAGGGGCTTGAGGAGCATTCCCTTTTTACTTGACCAAATGTCACAGACCTATGGAGAGATGTAGCCACGTGTCAGGAGCTGTTTCTAGGAACATGGTGAACGCCTGCCATCCCTTATATGGTTGCCCCCTGCTGGAGACAACCTATTGGGTCTACCAAGGTTTGAAACCTTAGCTCAACCAGAAACCAGGCTGGCTTGCACGGCCCCACCCCCTCTCCCTTGTTTTGTAATTTTACCTACCCTACCTAACATCTTTTGCTCAGTTTTTCAGAATGTTTAACTTCTAAAGACTAGTAAGGAACAAATCACTGGAATATTGAATACCCTGAGAAGGGTTGGGGAGTCTTAGTGTAGACTCCCAATATTTCTGGGCAGGACATTCTACAGCCAAAATGTATCCATGAGAAGAGACATGTTCTTAGCATGGGTGGTGATGATTTAAAGTGTCCCCCCACTGTGTCCTGCTAGGGGTACAAGGCAAGTTATAGTTTTGTTAAGACATTTACCTGTGACACAGTGCAAGTGTCAGGCAGGCTCAACCCTGCTTTTTCACAGGAAAAAGAACATCAAAACACTCTCCCAGAGAGGAGCATCACCTGTTGAACATGGGCACTAGGAATGTCTAGATCACCTTCATTTCCCATACACAGGAAACTACTAACTGAACCGTGTTTCAGAGCAGTTCCCTTCTAAGCACTTCCGATGCTGCAGTATTTAAGTTTTCCCCATTTGTTTCTGCTGGTGTCTGAGGTGATACTTAACTGTACTTAATTTGCAGTTCTGTAATGATTTGTGACTAATCTTCCTCTCACCTCAGTGCTGGGCTGGCTTCAAGTGATTTCCTGCCTCAGTCACCCATGTAGTTAATACCATGGCATGTGCTACAAAGCATGGCTGCTGAGCACTCCCATGTTTAGGCTGTGTTGTCTTTAGAAAAATGTCTTCCCAAGTCCTCTACTCATTTCTTTACCTGGATCACTGTTAGTTTACAGAGGTCTTTTATATTTCAATATTAACTCAGCAGGTGTCGTTTTACATCTTTACCCATTCTAACGTTAATAATGTCCTTGATGTCCTTGAAGTTCTTAGTTTTGATGGAGTCCCATTTGTCTATTGTTGTCCCCCCACACAGACCACTGCCAATTTCACTGTCATTACTCCATACTGTTTCCTTCTGAATGCTTTATAATGTTGGCTTTTATTTCAGTCACTGAAGCTCACGCAATAAGGACACAACTTCATTTCTTCATGTGGCTATCAGATGTCCCAGCACTGTTGTTGAAAAGAGATCTTTTCCAGTGAATGGCATTAGCACCCTTGTCATATATGAGAGGGTTTGTTTCAGGACTCTCTCTCTATATCTATCTCTATGTCACTAGCACATGACTTTAAATTTTGAAAGGAAGAAGTATAAAACCTGCGACTTAAAAAAATTACACATATTTGCATACTTGTATGGGTTATGATTATGTAATATATAATAATCAAATCAAGAGTATATGCTCTTCCTGTAGGAATCACCTTTATGTGTTGGGAGTTTGTATTCTTACAGTCATTTTGAAATGTATCATGTGTTGTTTTAACCAAGTTAATTCATTATGCTATAGGAAACTAACTCCTCCTGTCTGGTGCTCTTTACTGACTGCTTTCCATCCCTTCCTCCTGCACCTCCCAGTCTTTACTATCTTCCACTAAGTTCTTCTTTTTCTGGCTGGATTCACTTATACAAAGACCTCCCATTTCATCCATGTTTCTGCAAGTGTACAGAGACAAGACTCCTTTTTTGTTGTTGGCTTTTTGTTTTGTTTTTCAAGACAGCAACTCACTCTGTAGACCAGGCTGTCCTTGAACTCAGAAATCCACCTTCCTCTGCTTCCAAGTGCTGAGATTAAAGCATGTGCCACTACCACCTGGCTTCATTTTTTAAAAATTTGTTTTGATTTCATGTGCATTGGTATTTCACCTGCATTTATGTCTGTGTGAGGGTGCTGGATCCTCTGGAACTGGAATTATAGACAAGTATGAGCTGCCTTGTGGGTACCGAGAATTGAACCTAGGTCCTCAGGAAGAAAAACTAGTGCTCTTAACTACTGAAACATCTCTCCAGTCTTTTTTTTTTTTAACAAATTATTATTTTTGTTGTTCATTTCTTGCATTTGAAGTATTTGATGACATCCTTAGCCTGAGATTATTTGCCTCAGTCCTATAAAAAAAAATCTATATGTTGTTTACTGTTTTCAAGATTAAAGTCTTAAAACTAGTTACAATGAAATTTTAATTGGAAGTTTATAAAAATTATTTTCAATATCACAATATTGTAGCCATTTTCACGGACCTGAAAGACTTTAGTTGTCCTTCAGGTTCACACTATGGCATCACTATTACCAGATTTTTTAGAAGTTATGAAGAAATGCATTCAGATAGGCAGACTAATTGGCAGACTTAGGATTCCATTTTTATGGCTAAAAAATATCCTGTGTTCTCATATTGTCTTTATCTATGGGAATTTAGGTTGATCCCATTATTGAAGATGTGAACAGACATGAGACTACAAGTGTCTCTTCAGTATAATGGAAATACACCAACCAGTGGACTTGCTGGATCAGATGGTACTTCCAGTTTCAGTTGCTTTAGGATTCTGCACATTTTCTACGATAGCTGCTCCATCCACATCCTTTCCCCCTTGCCAGCGTTGATCAGTCATTTTAATGATATACGTTAGAGACAGTCTTTTTGAGGTGAGATGCCATCACTATAGCTTTGAGTTGCATTCCTTAATGGATGGTGATATTGAGCATTTATGGTTATGAGCTATTTGGAGTGGGTCTTGCTAGGTAGCCATGACCAGTCTTGAATTGGTGATTCTTCTGTCTAGATCTCTCAAGTGCTAAGAGTAAAGTTATGCAGTCTTCCCAAGCCAGCCCACTTTCTAACTGAATTCTTTGCTACTCAGCTTTTTGGGTTCCTTGTATATTAACCCCTTGTTATATCAGTAGTTTGCAAGTATTTTGTCCCCCTCTGTGTGTTGTCTCTTATTTTTTTAGGTTGTCTCAACTCTGCTGATTTGGCTTCAAAAGCTTATTCTTAGTTTGATATAACCCAATTTATCTATTTTCACCCTTTGGACTGCTATTTGAATTCTTTCTTTTTTTTTTTTTTAATTTTATTTATTTTAATGTATGAGTAGTCTGCTGCATATATCTGCCTGCCTAAAGAGGGCATCAGATCTCCCTATAGATGGTTGTGAGCCACCATGTGGTTGCTGGGAATTGAGCTCATGACCTCTAGAAGAGCAGCCAGTGCTCTTAACCGCTGAGCCATCTCACCAGCCCTGGGCTGCTATTTGAAAAACAAAATCATTGCCAACATCAATAAGACCTCCACCTTGGTTGCAATTTGAGGTGCCCTCAGATTCCATTAAGAATAATTTTTCTGCTTCTATGAAAACATTTTAGTGCTGGGCAGTGGTGGTGCACGCCTTTAATCCCAGCACTTGGTAGGCAGAGGCAAGCGGATTTGAGTTCGAGGCCAGCCTGGTCTACAGAGTGAGTTCCAGGACAGCCAGGGCTACACAGAGAAACCCTGTCTCGAAAAAAAAAAAAAATGAGTAAATGCATTGTTGTCGATCTTCAGGGAGTATGGTTATCTTCAAAACAGTGTTTCTCACTGCACTGTCTTTGCCTTCTTGGCTAAGTGTATTCACAAGTACTTTACTCTTTTTCATGCTATTAAAAAAACTAAATTCCTTTTAAATTGCTGAGTCATCTTATCAGTTCAAAGTTTTCTGTGCATTTTCTCCATCTGTGATATATGGTCTGGGAATATCATCTTACTATCTTCTAATTCAGTTCACTTTCCTCTTCTTGCCTAATTGTTCTGGCTATAACTTCTAGTACTGTTAAGTGGACACAGGCATCATTTTCTTGATCCTGATCATAGCTGGAAAACCTTTGGTCTTAAACCACTGACTGCCATGTTAGCTGTCAATTTTTCCTATATGATCCATATTATGTTGAAAATGCAAAGTATTCCACAGACTCTTGAGAGGTGGATGTTCCTCAATTCTAGTATTACTTCGATCAATTCCTGTTTGGGATTCTTCCACACATTATCTAGCCCTTTTCAATATAATCTATATCGTACTTGCCGTGTTAGGCACCACCCTGACCACATATAGCTCGGCCATCACTTCTTAGAGGTTAAGGAAACCAAAGCTCAATGGGATTAACTCATTCCCCAGGCAGCTTGGCTCTGGTCTGTTCTCCTGCTCTGTGCCGTACATCGACTATACTACCCTATCTTTTGCAAAATGCAGATCTAGGATGGGTGGCCATTTCTTGAAGCTTCATAGGTGCTGTCGCCACTCTCCATTGCCCTGGCTTACTGTGAGGCAGGTTGTGAGTAGCTGCCTCTATGAGCAAGCTCCTTGTCATATTCTAAGGCACTAGTCACCATTTCATCTGCCATCTGAGGTGTCCTATGTCATAGATCAGGGAAGTGGAATTCTTGAAGTATATTCCTCAGAGTGTAAGTCATATACTATCAGATTTGTTTCTGGCCTTCACTACTTACACAAGTGAATCTCTAGCAATGGGTTCCAGGAATCTATATTTTAAAATGCATTTCCCAGGGAGTTTTTTGGGAGCTTTTAAAAATTATGTATCTGCGCACAAGTGCATGTGCTCATAGAAGCTAAAAGCATCAGATTCTCCCTAGAGCTGCCTGACATGGGTGCAAGGAACCAAACTAGCATCTTCTCTCCAGCACGCCCCGTCCCCTGTATGAACAGGATACCAGTGGAGGTAATGTGACTGGTCTGCGTGAAGGATGGAAGCCATGGTCGTTCTGCCTTCCAGGTGCTGCTAGGTTCCTCATTAAGGAGCTGTCATACCACAACCTAGAACTGGAAAGGAATCGCCTGGAGGAGCTGGGAGTCAAACGGCAGTGTGTCTGGCCTTTCATTGTTGTGATGGATGACTCCTGTGTCTTGTGGAACATTCACAGTGCTCAGGAGCAAACCAGGTAGTGATACTTCCAAGATGTTGGGGGTGGGGGGTTATGACACAATGATCTAGACAAGATATTTTTAGCAGTAGTTACACTTGGAAGAAATTAAGAGATACAGTTTTTCTGAGCAAAGTTGGTCATAAGACTACACTCACTAGCTCACTGTTTACTTGGAGAATTTTATTTTAAGGGGAATATGTCGTTGAGTTCCTGGGCCATTCCCACATCCTGGTATTGCTTAGCTGCAAAATCTGTTCTGGGCCACGTATAGTCCTAGCACTTAGGAAGACAAAGGCAGGATGACCTCTTTGAGTTTGAGACAGCCTGGTTTACATAGCAAGTTCAAGGCCAGCCAGCATACATAGTAAGTCTGTGCCCTCCTGTGCCCACAAAAAAACAAAACAAAACAAAAAAACAAAACAAAAAAAAACAAAAAACAAAAAAAAAACCCCAAAACTGTTCTAATCGCCTGGCAGTGGTGGCACACACCTTTAATCCCAGCACTTGGGAGGCAGAAGCAGGCGGATTTCTGAGTTCGAGGCCAGCCTGGTCTACAGAGTGAGAACCAGGACAGCCAGGGCTACACAGAGAAACCCTGTCTCGAAAAACAGAACAACAAAAAAACTGTTCTGATACTGTGATTCATTTATACAGACCCTGACATGTAAATAAGACCCAGCTCTGCTTAACTACTGAGGTAAAGAGAGGAAGTTACAGCACCTCTAAGCCCATCAGTGGTTTTTCCTAGAACAGTGGTGACTTTCTAGGATTCCTTACAGATTCGAGGTAGTGGTTAGTCAAGAGGAATGCTAAATAGTAAAAAGTTTGTTAAATTGCTGCTAAAATTCAACAGTATCCCTAACGAAACACTGATTACCCATCATTTCTTCTGTGGACTTGAAATCAGTGAACTGTGCATAGAGTTCTTTATTATATGTATATATATCAGAACTGGATGTTTCTGTACTTTTAACCCCTGGTCTTGTCTTTCGCAACTCAAGTTCATTATTTCACTTTGAAACATGAACTAGATTAGTAGTTTGGCTTTTTTTTTTTTCTTTTTTCCGTAAAGGTGATAAGATCTACCACCAAAGACCAGCTTCTCTGACTTAGTCATGACCGGCAGTATGACTGGAGTTAATGTAAATTATCTTATTACATCCTTTACAGGAATATATATTCTCTCTTCTCTCTCTTCTCTTCTCTCTCTCTCTCTCTCTCTCTCTCTCTCTCTCTCTCTCTCTCATAAACTAACTTTACATTTTATAGCCAGCCTACAGAAGCAGGAATTTCCAGTAAGAATGTGTCCTTGAAGAGTGTCTTGCAGCATATTGAAGCCACACCAAAAATTATCCACTACGCAATCCTGGGCATACAGAAATGGAACAGCAAGCTGACTTCGCAGAGCTTAAAGGCCCCATTCTCAAGATGTCATGTGCATGACTTCATTCTCCTCAATATAGACCTAACTCAGAATGTACAATATGACTTCAACAGGTAGGTCAGGGTCATGGATGCAGGTCATCCTGGCATATACCGGAGGGTGTTGCCCACTTCAACCTCTACATTATTTTTATTTTGCCTTGGACAATAAGCCCCTTCCAGCTAACTCAATGCTGGAACTCCTTATGTGGTCCAGGTTGGCCTCACACTTGTGATCCTACTGAGCACTGGCACTGTAGGTACATGCTCCCACACCTAGCATGATCTAGACCCTTGATATTGTTATGCAAAAGTAGAAAACACAGGTTAGCCATCTGATTATTTATCAAGAATTCAAGTAGAAACAAAATCTGTTAAATCAATACTGGTCATTGTGTAGACCCGTGAATGTCCAATATTTACTCCGTATTCATCCTCAGAACTAGGAAGAAAAATACTCTCTCCAGTGTTGTAAGGCTCACAGCTCTTCCTATAGGGAGAAGGTGGAAGGCAGGCTCCTTTAATTAGTCATACCACATTCCTGAGAAACCTCAAATGGCCAAGGAATGGTATTAAAGACCACAAAGTCACTCTTAATATCCAACTTAAACCTGTGCTTCATCCAGTATGTAACCAGAATCTTAAAACCACAAGACCTCTGACTTTCCTGCTGAAATACACAGGATGTATAGTTCATTTCTGACAGGTGACCTAAAGCCTTGTGGTATAACAGACAAAATTCTTTCTTCCTTCCTTTAAAACTTATAAAGCTCAAATCAGTAGAGGGAGGGCCAACTCCCTGAAGACAAGGTCCATGATTTGGGTCTTCCCCTCATGTCTGTCACTCATTTCTCTGTGTAGTTATCATAGTCGGAATGTGGCGGACAGTCAAAGAAACCTATCATTGTGGTTATGATTTAGGTATTTCTGTGAAGATGTTGATTTTAACCTGAGAACAAACAGTAGTGGCCTCCTCATCTGCCGCTTTAATAACTTCAGTCTCATGAAGAAACACGTTCAGGTTGGAGGGCAAAGGGACTTTATCATTAAACCAAAGCTCATGGTAAGTCTTGTAAAGTTTGATGCTACTGTTGAAAAGAAACACATGCTTTCTTATAAATAGCTTTGTCACTAAAGTACTGGCATGTGAGAAGTACTTTCTGCTTGACTGGAAGTAACCCTGGGGGGTCTTCATGTCATTTCTGTCAGCAAGGGCTCAGCCAGAACAAAAACTTCACTTTTGTCAATTCAACAAAATTGTTCCAGAGTTAAGCCTTAAAGATTACATCAAAGCTTGCTTACTTTCTTATTTACTTACTTACTAGGCTTTGATTTGTTTTGAGACAGGTCTCTACATAGCTGTCCTGAAACTTACTAGGTAGTCCAGGCTGGCCTCCAACTCAAGAGACCTGCCTGTCTCCCAAGCACTGGGACTAAAGGCGTGCATCCAACTGCAAAGTTTTACTTTCAAGACAGAAGTCTTTATATTGTGATAACTCCTATGTAACACAGGAGAAAACTACAAATAAAAATGCATATCTGCTCCTTAGCTTGTCTTTTAAAGAAAATATTACAGCTCAAAGCTTGAAAAGGAGTATTGTCTATGCCCTTCCCAGGGAGGTTTACTGCTAGTTGATCATTACAGCTTATCAACTACTTAGCTGGAGCCTAGAAATGCCCAAACACTATAAAGTATTCATTAAATACAGAAATATTCTAGAAATTCTTGATGTAACTCAACAGTATGTTATTCCTGAAGTGGGCTAATGAAGCAATATAGAACAAAATGAGCCATTTGAACCATCAGGTGATGGCTATTAAAACAGCAATCCCTCTTTAGCTGCTAGTTTTTATAAGATACATTTATTTTGTATGTATGAATCTGCTGCATACATGTTTGTATGTACACATGCCTGGTGCCTTTGGAGGCCAGAAGAGGGTGCAGATCCCCTAGATCTGGAGTTACGGCTATGAGCTACCATGTAGGGAACTTTGATCCTCTGAAAGAACAGCTAATGCTCTTACCTCTGAGCCCGCTCTCCAGTCCATGGGAGTTCTTTTTTATCTGGAGTTCACCATTGTCAACCATGGCTATGCTTTGAGTCAAGAGACCACGCACATATTTTGTGCCTAATTTAGAAATTATAGTGTTTTTGTGTATAAACATTCATGTAGGGTTCAGTGCTGTATAATTTCAGGTATTCTTTGGGGGTAATGTAAATGGAAGTTATCAGGATGCAATCCATTGTGATCCTAAGACATTTCATTCACTGACAGGCACATTTCCCATGATCATCTGATTTCAGGTTTCAGAGAACTTAGCTCCCATCTTGCCCCTTCAGTACGTCTGTGCTCCTGACAGTGAACACACACTACTGGCAGCCCCTGCACAATTCCTCCTGGAGAAATTCCTTCAACATGCCTCATATAAACTCTTTCCTAAAGCCATCCATAACTTCAAGAGTCCTGTGCTGGCCATTGACTGCTACCTTAACATTGGACACAAGGTAAAGGTGGGACTGTCTAGTCCTGGGTGCCATATCTATCTCTTCCCCTTTTCAGTCCCACTGAAAACTTAAGATGATTCTAAGAAAGCCAATAACAATATGATTCAAAGGGTCCCACAGGAACAGAACTAGCCAGTGACATGGTTACCTCCAGTGTTAACGGCTCTGAAGAGCCTTCTTGATGACAGAAGTAGCTGCCTGCTCTACTTGTTGACACCATCAGACCATGTTGTGATTATGTGAATTTAGATCTGGTTCTTGGCAGGCACAGTCTCTTAGCATATGTAAAAGCTCAATGATTACTGAACAAGTAAGTACAAGCTCCGTGAGGCCTTCAGAGCTGCTGTCTCTATTTTTCCATTCTTCAAGTTATTCCCTAGTTTTAGTCTAGTATTTTAATCACCACTTGCCTCGCTAGCTTTCTGCAACTACGTTTTTCCTTGGGATTATCTGGAGAGTTTTATTATCTTCAATAACAAAATAGTCCCTTATAATAAATCTTTTAAAAACAAAAAAAATCTACATAAGTTTGCAATATGGCTCAGTGGGTACAGGTGCTTGCTGTCGATCGTGACAAGTAAGCTCACTTTCAGGAACACAGATAGTGGAGAGGATGGACCCCGCAAGTTGTCCTTAGACTTTCACATGTGCATCATGGCATATACATGACCAAAATTAAGAAAAACAAAACAAACTACTTATAACCTGAATAAGACATTTTCCTGTCCTTGATTTTTAGACCATTTTCTTGGCACATACTGACCAACATACCTTTGTCCACACAAACTCTTTTAAGTCTTAGTACATTCAATTTGGGAAACTAAATTTAACTTAATGTTAATTATTCATGCTGTGGGTTGTGCCATTAATTTTATAAACAGAAACATCAAACTCATATGATGGATAAGCATGAAGACCCATGTCTATAATCCCAGCATTCCAGAAGCTAACCTGAGCTAGAGTAAATTCTGCCTTAAAACCACGAGAACCAGCCATGTGATCAGACCATCTCAATACCAACAGCAGCTAACATTTGCTAACGACTGCATATTAATAATTCAAAACTACTTCAATCCATCAGGTTTCTTACTATGTAGATGAGGAACTGTACAGTGCCATATGACTACTAACTGAAGAAACCAGTGTTTAAGTTACTCCGTTGTTCTCTAAACTATTCTGCTGTTTGCTGTAATTTCTGTGGTTGTCTTCTAGACATGGAAGTCAACATATTAACTTATGCTGCTTTAAGCTTCTTTCAAAGTGAAACACTCTTTCCTAAGCATGCTTTTTCTTATCTGTATGTGTGTACATGCCTGGTACCCATGGAGGCCAGAAAAGGGTGTCAAATCCCTCAGGACTGAAGTCACAGGTGATTGTGAGCAGCCATGTGGGTACTGGGAACCAAATCTGGGGCTTCTGAAAAAAACAGCCAGTGCCCTAAACCAGAGACAACTCTCCAGCCCCAAATGTAGGATTTTAAACACAGGCACACACCTTGTCTTAATATTTGTTGAATGATGATTTACTACAGTAAATTAATGAGATACTTAATATATGGAAAATCACTGGGCAGTGGTGGCCCATGCCTTTAATTCCAGCACTTGGGAGGCAAAGGCAGGCAGATCTCTGAGATCAAGGCCAGCCTGGTCTACAGAGCAAGTTCTAGGACAGTCAGGGTTATAAATAAATTTTTTCTCAAAATTTCACCTCTCAAGACCACCTATCTTGAGAGAGAGAGAGAGAGAGAGAGAGAGAGAGAGAGAGAGAGAGAGAGAGAGAGAGATGGATGAATACTAAATAGTACAAAGCTTGAATAACCAACTCACTCATTAGCAATAAAGATTTCTTTCACCTTGCATCCCAAACTGAAGAGGAAGGCACAGCATTCCTTACCAAAAGTATAGCCCCTTTATTTGCTTTTTGTCTTTGTTTTTCTCTGCTTACTGCTTTCAGGTAGCCATATGCTATATGAGTTCCAGACCCCACTCCAGCAACGTCAATTGTGAAGGGGTGTTTTTCAGCGGACTCCTCTTGTACCTCTGTGACTCTTTTGTAGGTGCTGATCTTCTCAAAAAATTCAAGTTTCTAAAAGGTAAGTCAATTAAGTGTCTTGAATGTCTTCTCTCTGTCTCTCTCTCACACACACACACACACACACACACACACACCAGTCAAGAGTTGAATGCCACACAAGCAAGCAAAGTTTTGGCCAGTAATTTGGATATGTTGATTCTAAACCAAGACTACTAATGTTATTGGGGAAGACCATGCTGTTATTCTAAGACTAAACTAAGTGCAGGTGAATAATAAGATAATAATAATAATGAGACTTAAAAAGACAGTTTTTATGTGTGGGTATGTGTGCAGGTGCCTTCAGAGGCCAGAGGGTGTCAGACACCTTGGAACTTAAGGTTGTAAGCCATCTGATGTGGGTGCTGGGAACTGAACTTAGGTTCTCTTAACCACTGAGCCATCTTTCCATCCCCTCTGACTTCTAAACAGGCTTTTACTGTTATTTACTCTAGAAACACATTCTTCTGTTACCTAGTTAAGACAGAAGCTAGGTTGATTCTACATCTGCATGTTTATAAGCAGTATATACAGTCTAAAATCATTTAATTGGATCAGAAACCAACTGCAGAAACATCATTGTACCTCCTAGATACTCTGGCACAGAAATTAAAGTTGTACTAATAGGTATGCATCATAAAAAGGATATAACTCACAAACAGAGCATCACAAATAATCCTGACAAGATGAACCAAGGCTGGTGATAAAAGCAACACTCTGAACATTTTACAATGAAAACGGAGTTTTCGTTGTGTGAATGTAGCAGAGTGGTTCTCAAGTAGAAGGGGGTGTGCCTCAAAAGATTTTTTGGTTGTCACTGTATGTGTATGGGGAGGGGGGTGTATTTAGCAGTGGGCAAGAAGCAAATCCCACATGACACAGAAGAGCACCCAACACAGAACAAAGTGCTAAGGTTGAGAAACCCTGTTCTAGAAAAAGACAAAAGAAACACTGGTTTCACCAGTCACTACAGAGGGGAGGGCCATAGTTGAAAGGAACCTTCCTCCATAATCACTTCATACTCCTTGAAACTTTTGCAAAACTACTTGGCATAAAATAAATTATCTAGGGGCTGGAGAGATGGCTCGGGGTTAAGAGCACTGGCTGCTCTTCCAGAGGTCCCGAGTTCAATTCCCAGCAACCACACGGTGGTTAGCAACCATCTGTAAAGGGATCCGATGCTCTCTTCTAACATGCAGACAGAGAGCACTTATGCAGTAAATAATTTAAAAATTAAATTCTAACATGCAGAGAGCACTTACGCAATAAATAATTTAAAAATTAAATTCTAACATGCAGACAGAGAGCACTTCTACAGTAAATAATTTAAAAATTATTTCTCTACCTGTATGTTGGTTTCCAAAGTTAGTAATGTTCTTATCAATGTAATCAACTTCCTTCCTGAAGGTGCTACCCTGTGCGTCATCTGCCAAGACAGAAGCTCCTTACGTCAAACAATCGTTCGCTTAGAGTTAGAGGATGAGTGGCAGTTCCGCCTCCGGGATGAGTTTCAAACTGCTAACAGCAGTGATGACAGGCCTCTCTACTTTCTTACTGGACGCCATGTTTGAGTTTTTGAAGAGACAAAAAATAACAAACAGACCCCTAAAAGGGTGGGACAATTTTGGGGGATTTTTTTCCTTTAAAGTACAATCACTGTGGAGCAAAGTGCAACATATTTATCTCTTCTCCAAAGAACTCCCCAAATGTGACCAAGGTCTTTGGGGGCACTGTCCTTCTTCAGTTCTGCTAACGGGACCCAGGTTCAGGTCAATGCTACAGTGGGCAGTTATGCAGTTACTTAGGGTGTGCTCTGCTTGTGGGAGCCCGACGATGTATTCTGGAGAACAAAAGTGGAGTCCGGAGTCCGTATTGTTTTTTTCTACCATACTATGTTGGGGGGAGGGGGAGGGGACTTGTCAGCATTAGCCAGCTTGAATGTGTTACATGAGACTCACACCACTGGTGTGGAATGAATTGAAGATTAACACTGGAGGCCTGAACCCTCAGTTTCTCTTCAGATCTGTACTTTGGTACAGTATTACTCAGGGGTCTGAAATGATAGAATATAGAAGATATTTGTATTTAAGAAGAAGTAGCTTGTCTTTCTCTGTGCAGTTTTAGTTTAAAATTTATAATCTTATATGTATTGAAACCTTTGGCAAAATTTCCACAGGAGTTAAAAGTTTACTATTTAAACTGAACAAAAAAAAAAATCAGTAAGTGCAGAGCAGGCATTGTGTACATTTATGAAGGTCCTATGAGCCTGACTCCTTTGTTTTCCCCATCCCCAGTCTTTAAGCACACCATGTCCATGAGAACATGCAGTTATGCCATACCACTGTGTCAGTTGAACAAGCAAGCAGTTGGCACCTGGAAACCCACATATCACGTGGGTTTTATTGTGGAGCCTATCCAGCTGGTTTCATCGGCTCAGGCTTAGCGTCCTTTAAACAACTCAGTAACAGCTGTGCTGCACTGACACATAAACAGAACCATAGACAGGTTTTCCTTATAATTTTATCAGTGCCATTTTCCCTGAATACAGAAGACTCCGTGAAGAGTCTTTTGGACTCATTAAAAGTTAGCAGGTAGTGTATGACTAATATCAAGAGTAGGAGGCCTAAGTTTCTATGTATTTCTAAGCAAGTATTTTAATCAAACATTTTGAGAGAATATTCTACAATTAATCTATTGGAAGTTTACACTGAAATTGCTCTAGTTTGTGGTGTCTTCAGATTTTTCTCAGCCTATCTGTATGATTTTATCTCCAGTTAAAACAGTCACTCTTACTTGAATCCGTCTTAGGACCTGAGACTACTGAGAGCCCTAATGAGCCTGCAAGAGTTAGGTGATGGTTATCTGGGATAACAAGGACTTTACAGCTAGTCAGAAGATGGGATGTACCAGACGGGAATGGTCTGCACATCTCTTGCCTTTAATATAGCTACGCCTGATGCTTTAAGTGTCTCTTAAACAGACAGCTCCTCTTAGCCCCGTGTTTAACTGCCCTTCGACGACGGCCTTGCCTTATTATGTTAGTACAGCAGGACTGCAGCAAAGAGGTTCGTTCCAGGGAAGTCGGATTAGAGATGAATGTATCTAACTTGTTCCTGTTTGCTGAAAGGATCCAATGCAGGCAATATCAAGAAAGCCACTGTGTGTGCAATATTCCAGTAACACTACGTAAGGTGGATAAAATACTTGAAATAATTCCACAACAATTTTATGAGGGGCAGAGGCCTCTTAGGAGTTCTTACTGGCTTATTCTTTTTAGACTAAGTTACTTTATTTAATGCAAGTACTCCATGTTAGTTAGGGCTACAATCTAGAAATTCAAGTGATCATGAACTGTAAATACTGTTCAACTCTGTTCAAGAGAAATGCCAGAATAAACCCAAAAGGCCATCACTCCAATAGTTGAGAAAGCTCAATTTACCTGCCTCTTTGTCTCCAAAGCCTAACTTCATTGAGGTTTGAATCTTTTACAATTACCTAAATCAGTATAATCTTTTAGAGAATGCTAGGTCCTCTTTAAGGATGAAATTGCACAAGCCCAGGCCACCACGATTCATATCTTGGTGTGTTGGATTTTACCTTCTTCCATCCCGGAGGACACTGAGGTAGGGCAAACCTGGTAACTTACCTGCAGACCTGATGAACCTTGGCATGCATGATAGTTCACACACATTAATACTGAATGTAAACTAAAACTTAGAAATACTATAGTCAAGTTTTGGCTGTAATTCATGCAACTGCTTCTTGTGATTGTTAGAAAGGGGGCATCTGTGTTACTGTTACTGTAAAACTTTCTTAACCAAAACTTGGGTGAATTTCACTCACTAGTCAGTCTACCTCACATGTTTACGACTCTAAGCTGTCTTAAGTTGTGTCTGCAGTATGTTCTTGTCCTTTCATTTGGTGAATGTATTAAAATTACCTCCCACCCCTCAGCTATGAAAAAAGGTTGTTTTCTTTAAACCAATTTTTCCAAATGTTAAAAGGTGAAATGAGTTCCATAACTGGCAATGTCCAAGAAAAGTCTGGAAGTTCTGTGACTGTGCCTTGTATGGCTCTAAAATTCTACTATTTTGGCACAACAATCCAAAACAAACAAACCCTAAGCTGAATGAAGGGTATAACTTACGTAAAGCATCTATATCCAACCAAAACCTCTACTAGAAAAACTGCAGACTGCTGCACAATTACAGATAACAGACCTATGTAGAAAGCAGCTGTATTTATAATAACACAATCTGAAACAAAACCACTCATCTAGGCCAGAGGCCACCAGAGCAGCAATAAATATTTTCAAGTCCAGTGACAGGCAGAGGGGAAACAGGCTTCCATATCTGCCAAAGTAATTGCCCTGGGAAGTCTAACAACATGCCAACTGCTGTTTCCTTGGAAGCTATGAGAAAGATGTGTGTGTGCATCACTACTGCAGTCATTGACTCAGCAATCTTACCTCTCAGTAAATTGAAGCTGTGTTTCTACATAACTGAGCAGCAAGGCCAGGCAAACAAGAACCAATCAATTTCACAGTAGGTCTGAATTTATGTCCAAGCTCTTGGTTAATGCACTGAGTTCACGCTCACAGGTTATCAAGTGTGCTCTTTAATTCTTGCTTGAGAAATCATCCACACTGGTAAGGGCATAATCCATCAAAATGCATGGTTCCTATAATAATGCTTGATACTTTCAGAAAGGACGGATAACTATCTGAGGGCCAATAACAAAAATTTCTATAAGCAGCAATATACAAATTTCTTCTGAAGTCTGACGATGATCACTGACTCTAACACTCCACAGATGCTGCTCTTTTTCTAGCAACATGGAGATTCCCTTCTCAACTGTGTTCTGACAGTGGTGATCCCTCTTTGGTTTCTGAGGCCGTTTCCTTGGCTTCCATTACTCTTCTAGGACTCTCTTCCTTGCTTATGTCATGGCAAGTGCTCTCAAATGCTGGTGTTCCTACCCCAGATCTCTACCCCAGGACGACTTCACCTAAACCATCAAATAACAGCGTTAAGTCTAAACCTCTCTCAAAATCTAGCTCCACATATACAGCTGTGAAGATGGTAATTCCACTTGGAAGTCTGTAACCACCTTAAACCTTGACCACAAAGTGAACCCATCAAATCTTCCCAACCCATATCCTGATTTTCACTCTTAGCTTTCAACTTGTCTGCTGCAAGGCAAGCAGAAACTCCTGCTTACTCCTTACAGCTTTGCCATGCTGCATCTCTGCAGTTAGAAACACCTGCCAATGCTGTGTCTGTCCAGAGAACATCCATCTCTTTACCTCCATCCCTATATTAAGAGTTTAGAGCTCAGTGTTTCAACACTTTTTACAGGTTGCTCATACAGTCCTTTAGAACTCCAAAGTCTTCTTTTAAACCCTATTTTGGGCTGGAGAGATGGCTCAGTGGTTAAAAGCACTGGCTGCTATTCCAGAGGACCCAGGTTCAATTTGCAGCTCAAAACTGTCTGTACCTCTACTTCCAGAGGATCTGGTACCCTCACCGACCTACATGCAGGCAAAACATATATGCACACAAAAATAAGTAAATCTAAAAAGAAAGAAACCTTGTTTTATTGGGTTTTCATGATGCAAGACTAAACACAGGGTCTGACACACTCAAATGGTACTATTCTTAGAGAAATACCCAGACTGTCAAATTTAAGGGGTTGGGTTATCACTATTGTTGTTGTTGTTATTACTACTACTGTGAAAAGTATCTGTAATTTCCCTTCCCAGTAATACCATTTAAAGCAACCAATCAGTACTTACCCTTAGGTCTTCATCAAGCATGGCCTGCTAATCCAAGTTAGTGTTAAGGCTCACATGGAAATGGGACCAGAGAACTAACACTATCCAAAAGTTTCACCAAGCTTACATCAAGGTACTTATCAGGTAAATAAGGAGAAGGAAGATGACTAGAAGAGTCTTAATTCCAAGAAAAATGATAATGTCAAAAGTCAGATCAGGGGCTGAAGAGATGGCTGAGCAATTAAGAGCACTTACCATTCTTGTAGCAAACCAGCATTCAGTTCCTAGCATACATGTACATACACATAAACTCACGGAGGCTTACATACATACACACAAATTTAAAAAAAGAAAATACAGAAGTAATAGCTGCACACACCTTTAATCCTTCAGGAGGCAGAAGCAACCAGCTCTCTCGAGTTCATGGCCAACCAAGGGCTATAGTGAAACCCTGTCTCAAAAAAAGCAAAATGATGAGGAGGATGATTGGGGCTGGTAGGAGGAAATTTGGGCTGGAGAGAGCTCAGTAATTAAGAGCACTTGCTGCTCTTGCAGAAGTCCAGAGTTCAGTTCCCTGCCCCTATTGGGGGATCAGGGGGGAGCTCACAACCATCTTGTAAATCTACTTCCAGAAAATTCAATGCTAGGGCACCAGGCAGGTATGTGGTACACATACACACATGCAGGCACTCACACAGGCAGGCATGTGGTACACATACACACGTGCA
>JADRCH010000086.1:920735-962558 GCA_019843965.1 Rhynchomys soricoides
TTGTGCTGTGGTTCTTTCTTTTAAAGTTAATTAATATTAAAATATTCAGAAAGAATTTGCAAGCTAGTGAGAACCTCCTTTAAGAAGCCTGTGTTTTAATCTTATTTCACTCTCAAACCTAAGAAAGTTCCTGGAAGGTACAAACATTTAACACAACATCAGATCAGGAACATTTGCCACTTAGAAAAAGCCATCAAGTGTTTTATTATTTTATTCTACATTATATACAGGTCATAAAAGGCCACAGCAGTTTTTCGACATATAACCCTTTAAAAGTAGAGGGCACTATGAAGGACAGACAAGTATCAAGATGAAGTCCAGTAATGAGGGCATATACTCAGTGCAGTATTTCTGAGGAATAACAATGCAGATACCAAGCCATCCACATTTAGTTTACAACTATTCTATAGTTCTTTGTGACTCTAGTCATTTATGGCTCCACACGAGAGAGCGCTTCCCCCGCCACCATCAGTGTTAGAAACACAAGCAATGGAGACACCTACTATTATACAAGTTCTTTGACTTGGAGCTCTCCTTTTCTGTGGGGGCTCCTTAGAGTATACTTTAGTAACTTCAAATTCTTAAGTGTGTAATACTGTACTCTCTTTGAATAGTAAATCAAAAGCATTGGTTTTTCACTTTGAAAATACAATCTTTAAACCTATAACTGGTATCAGCAGATCAATATAAAAAAATACAGTACCAAGCTACACTGGTATATTTCCATATTAAGAACTTCAAAATATACTTATCACTGAGACCATAGTCCTTGAATTAATTTTCAGTCCACTATGAACAATTATCTGCTGCATGTAAACATGTCTAAATAACTATAGATAAAATACAATCATAAATTTCTGTAAAAGATAATAAAATATCTTCTTTAAAAAAACAAAACAATAATAAGCTATTACTGCATTGTTTCCAATTTTATGAAAATGGAACAACCCTATGTATGGTTGTTGCCAGTCCTGAGTTCATTTGTAAAAAAAAAAAATGGCCCTAGTTCCTGGATAAAGTCAGCAACCAATTCTTTCTCTTCAAAGATGTCTTCTGGTATAGTAACCAAGATCTGTATTAGGTGGTATTCTGTCCATTGATAAAATTATAGACCAGAAACTGACCAGTGCCACAGTACTGTGTTGCAAACAGCTTTCCATCAGGAGTAGGATCTGAGAAAGCAATTTCTTCTTTACTCAAATATGATCCATAAATAAAGTTACTCCTGTTTAAAGGGAAAAAAGGAGGGGTGGGGGAAAACAGGGAAGATTGAAGAATTAATCTTTGTTCATTGAAACCGAACAACCCAAATTTATTTAGACAAGATTTAAGCAATGCTATGTTATTCTAAAAACTAAATTATCTGTTCATCTAAAATATTACAGTTTGAAGTAGTAAGATTTTTACAAAAGCAACAATTATAAAACATTTGCCCAATATCTTGTCATAAAGTACTCAACAACTAAGAGATGATAAACTTCTCACTCAACCTGAGTACTGCAGTGATAGACTGAACTGTTTCTCAGAGAGCAGGAAAAAGGTAAGTCCGTTCTCACCCCTTCAGTAGCATCACCAACAGTTCTAACCATCATAAACAGGAAAAGAAATAAGTGTCCTGACCGAACAGAAGAAGGAGAACTCATTCTCTGGCAGAAGATGTGATCTAGTATATAGGAAATCCTGAGGGCTTTACCAAAAGACCTATTAAGATTTAGCAAATGATTTCAAAGGTTACAATCCAGATTGATATTCAGGGATGAACTGTATTAGCTATCTACATATTAGCTATATACCTGAAATTAGCAATCCAAATGAGAACCTAGAAAACAAAAACCCTATAACACCAAGTTGCGCACAATGCTTAGAATAATTCCCAAAAGAGTTGTAAGCTAAAAACTATAAAATATTGTCTAAATAAAAACCTGATAGAGATACCCCATCTTTAAAAATCAGAAGACTCAATACTGTTAAGATGTTATTACTGTATACATTGATCCATAGCTGTCTCCTTGGAGGGACTGACAAGCTGATCTTATAATTCACAAAGAAATAAAATGGATACTAAAGAATTGAAATATTTTTTAAAAGAAAAACAAAGCCAAAGGACTATTTCCAAATATGTCACATAAAACTACAACATTCCAGATGTATGATACTGACACACACATAAACAGTACAATGAAACACACCACAAGTCCAGATGGAAACCTTTGCAAACTTGCCCAGGCCAACAACTATTCAGAGGCTGAGCACAGTTCCTGTAAGAAATGGTCAAACAGTAGGACCTCTGCATGCCAAAACACATCTGTGTGTTTATCACTTCTCATACAATCAAAACCAATAGAGCTAAAGCATCAGTGTAAAAACTAAACTATGAACTCTTACAAGGACAGGCATACATCTTTGCGGCCATGTATTAGACAATGGCTTTTAAAATATGACAACAAGACAGTCAAAAGAAAAGAACATGAAGCTCTCATCAAGATAAGAAGTTTGTGTGTGGTCAAAGGGCATACCCAGGAATGGTGTTATCATCCTAGCATCTAGAAAGTGAGGCAATGGATCAAAAGTTTAAAAACCATAGCTGAGGCCAAAGGCTTAGTTAGGCCTTTAATCCTGGCACATGGAAGGCAGACAGATCTGAGTTCAAGGTCAACCCGATCTACACAGCAAGTTCCAGGCCAGAAATGGATACTTAATAAGACACAGTAACACCCCGCTCAAAAAAAGCCCTTTAAGGCCTGCCTGGACTTTACTGTGGTCCTTTATACATTAACAAGAAAATAAAAACACAAAATGGTGGGAAATATCTATAAATCATATATATGAAAAGAGACTTGTTTCCACAATAAATAAATGATTGCAACTCAACAAACAAATGTAAATAAGCCAACTTAAAAGCTGAGACAAGTTTGAATACGTTCTTTTCTTTATGTGTGTCTGTCAGAGAGAAAGAGAGAGACTTGAGAACATGCGTGTATGCGTGTGTGTACACTCTTAACCTTTGAACCCTCACTCCAGCCCCAAACCCTCACTTTTACTGTTGTTGTTGTGACAGGGTCTCACACTGTAGCTACGGTTGGACTGAAACTTACTATGTAAGTAAGTTACAGGTTAGCCTTAAACTGCCAGAAGAGTCAGCCGCCTCTGCTTCCCAAGTGCTGGTGATACAGGTGTGTGCGCCATGCTCAGCTTTCCATCTTGTTTTGAGAGATCATCTCTCACTAAACCTGGAGCCTGCTGTTTTGCCTAAAATGGACAGCCAAGAGCTCCTGGCATCAGTATGTCACTGGCCCCAGCACTGGAATTTCAGGTACTTGCCACCACATCCTGCTTTTACAGAGGTGCTGGAAATCTGAACTTAGGTCCTCATGCTCCTACAAAAAGAACTTTATCTACCGAGACATCCACTGCCTCTCAACAGGTTTTAGTTCTAAAAATGATGAACTGAAGGACTTGGAATCCTCATATATTGCTAGTACGATTGTAAAAATGGTGCAGACACTGTCAAAAAAAAAGTCTTCAAAACATGGAACTCTGTAGTAGTACAAGGCCCCAACACTGTATACCTAAGTATACACCTCAACAGAATATACATTCATACGAACACTCGTGTATGTCATAGCAATATCATTCTTGATGGCCAATAACCAAGAACACACCAAATGCACAGCTGATTAAAGAACAAATAAATTATACTCTACTATTTGGCAATCAAAAAAAAAAAAAACAACCCATTTTCTGAAAGCGTTTTTCAAATAGGACGGTGGCTTAGTTACTACTGTACAAGGACAAGGGCCTGAGTTAGCCACAGCCTACATTGTAAGAAGCCAGATGTGGTGGTTCACGTTTTTCTGATCCTAGCACTACATGGTAGAGACAGGCAGATCCCTGACATTCACTGGCTATTCAGTCTTGCCTTCTTGGTGAGTTCTAGGCCAGTGACAGATTCTGTCTCAAAAAACCAACATGGATAGCATCTGAGATTGTCCTCTGGTCTCCACAGATGTGCATGCACAAACATACATGTACACACAAACACACAACACCCAGCAGACTGCTAAATCCTACCACACTGACAAAACTTCAAAGTATTACGTTATGTGAGATGTTCAGAATACAAAAATACATTCACACAGATGAGACTGGTGGCTCCAGCAGCTAAATATGTGAGAAAATGAATCAATGCATGAGTTGGTTGGGGTGGAGAGGGTGGGAGTAGAAATTAGATGACATGATAACTTATGTATGTTTTGAATACATTAAAACCTTCTGAATGGCATGGATGATATAGGTTTAACTCCCAAGCCCACTGGTGACACCTTCAGAGTGTGATCCACTGGAAATGGAAGATCTGCGTAAGAACTACTAAGTGAAAAGGCAGAGGGTTTTTAACAGGGAGCGTATTCACAATCACTGCAATAATTATAATACTGCTGTTTCGATTTTTTTATGAACAAGAACAACCTATACAGCTTGCTGCAAGATTTAAAGGATGGACAACAAATACTCTCACTCCATCAGGACTGTTTTTACTTAATTAGCTTGTTTTCAGGCTTCGTAAAGAATAGCTCTGAGCTGTTATCCATTAACATATACATAGTAAGGAACTACAGGCCTTGAATCCTTAGATGTTCACCTGTAACAGTAATGGATTATTTCAAACATATTCCCATAGGAAACAGCTGGAGTTCTATAAATATACAGTAAGCTGACCTAAGATGATTTTTAAGCACTACAGATTGAACCCAAGGCCTGACATTTGGTGGACAAGTGCTCTACCATCTAGCTTATCTACTCTGCCCCCAAAATCTCTTATGGATGATTAATTTTAACCTTCACTTTATCTTTTATCTAAGGGACTTTATTGGAAGAAAAAAGTCTGATTCCAAGTAATAACAGAAAAATGACATGGAAAACAATATAAAAACACTTTCAGGTCAGCAGGCTTTTTCGGTCAGTACCTTTACCTGCAGAGCCATGTCACTGGCCCAAAAATGATATTCTTTTTCCTTTTTCTTTTTTTTTTTTTTTTTTTTTTTTTGGTTTTTCGAGACAGGGTTATGTCTGTGTAGCCCTGGCTGTCCTGAAACTCACTCTGTAGACCAAGCTAAAAATAATATTCTTAATTAAGACAATTTTCTCTGAAAGCTCATTCCCCAACATTATCCACATTTCTCTGGTTCTGTTTGAAAATCTTCAATAGTGAATATAGATTGAAATGTGTCTGTTATATTGGACTAATTTTACAGTTATAAGTAAAATCAAAGAGGTTTAATGTTTCATCTATTATGAACCTATTTTCCTCTTCAAATTAAACAAAAAGGATATACAGACCTAGTATACTTTTACAAAATTTACAATTAATACATATAAAAGTTACACAGTTACAATTAAGTATCAATCTTTATATTGAAATGCTAAACTACTGCAAATAACTTGAAGAATTACATAAGCTACCTTAGGCATTCAATCATGCGAGAAGCTATCTTCTTTCGCCGCATCATGCTGAACACCCATATTCGACTGATCCCACAAATTGCAGGCTCTGGCAACGTTGAGCAGCACCAGGCTTTTTGCCTTTCAAATCGGACTTTTTCTTCTTCTGACCTGATAACTGGAAGTTTCTCTTCTATAACTCGATAGCCCTATAAATGTCAAAAATGGGAAGAGATAAATAAAGGTGGCAGTTGTCTAGTAAATCTTGCTGATGCATAAACTATGTCTGACTGCTTAAAAAAACTACCAGACTACTTACTGATCTGGGTCTATTTCCATTCTGACTTAACTAGTTATTTGACCATATAATTAAGCACGTTAAACAAGGAAACATTTTGCCATCAAAAGAGAAGGCAACAGGAATGGATGGTGTCTTTCTCTACCATCTAGATTCTAGCTAGAAAAAAGTCCATGTTCAGAGCTCACCAGTCATAGTGACTGCTCCTGTACTGTCCATGAGCTCACCATGACTAAGAGCTGAGAGTGTGGAGAAGGGGAAACTGAGGAAGCCCTTTCTTCCATATTCTGATCTCAGTAAACAACCGTAAACGTCAGTACACATTCTTGTGCCAATAGAGTTGTCAAAAAGAACATGACTAGTCTTTAAAAAGACAAAGCACACAACTCAAATTAGAAAACAAAAATTAAGAGTGACACATGCCAAGGGTGAGAAATGAGTCAGCAGTTAAAAGCATTGGCTGCTCTTCCAGAGAACCCAGAACCCACATGGCAGCTCACAACCATCTGTGACTTCAGTTCCAAGGGATTTATGTCCTCTTCTGGCCTAGAGGAGCACCAGGCATGCACATAACATATAGACATACATGAAGGAAAACATAATCTTTAAAATTATTATAATAAAGTATACATTTGTGCAGCCAGTTATGAATGTGGTAAAGATATCAATGCAACACTAATTATGAACAAAGTACAACTGAATACATGAACAAGAACTTGGCTGAAATAAGTCAGATTTCAGGTCTGGCTCAAGTGAAACTGATTAAGGGTCCAGAAACTTCTGTTCTCTGAGGTTGGTTTTCAGCGCTATGTAAAACTCACTGTGTAAACACATCACTGACTGCAATTTTTTTCTAATTTGCCTCCTAAAACACAAACCAACAGCTCACTTAAGAGACTAAAAAATGGACCTATTCAGTGGTGACAAACTTTCTACAGAGGCATAGACAGTAACTATTTCAGGCACCTCAACAGCTGCTGTCTGCCTTTATCATATGAAAGCAGCTATGTAAAAGTATGAAAACAAATGGGTGTGGCAAGATTATAATAAACTGTATTTACAAAAGCAGCCACATGTGATGGTCTGAAGAAGCCTGGCCCAGTGAGCAGCATTGTTAGGAGGTGTGGCCGTGTTGGAGGAAGTGTGTTGGTGCGCTTTGAGACCTTCTTCCTAGCCACGTGGGAGTCAGTCTTCTCCTGTGTGCTGTTTGTTTCTTTGGATGTAGAACTCTCAGCTCCTCCTGCACCATGCCTGCCTGGAAGCTGCCATGCTCCCGCCTTGATGATAATGGACTGAACCTCTGAACCTGTAAGCCAGCCCCAATGAAATACTGACCAAGAATTTGCCTTGGTCATGGTTATGTCTTTACATCAATGGAAACCCTAACTAAGACAGCATGGTAACACATGCTTTTAATCTCAGCACTAGGGAGGCGCAGACAGGAGGATCTCTGAGTCCAAGGCCAGCCTGGTCTACATGGTGAGTTCTGGAACAGCTAAGGCTACCTATTGAAACCCTGTCTCAAAAAAAGGATAGAGGAAAGGGGGAAGGGGAAGAAAAAAGGAAGGGTGGATGGACAGATGAACTAATTCCCACCTGGGTAGAATGGTATACACCTATAATCCAGGCACTCAGGAGGATTCCAAGTTCAAGGACAGCCTGAGCTACATAGTGAATTATAAGCCAAGTTGTATTACATAGTGAGACTGTCTCCAAAAAAAAAAAAAAAAACCCAGAAAAAATAATTCCTACACAAGATACAATAGTGCAGTATTATAATTCTTAAGTTTATACCCTTATCTAAAATGTAGATAGATTAGGATACTATTTAAGATCACATAGTAATAAGCTAACTTAGATATCAAACTATGTATGAGCACTCTTTAGAAATCACTTACCCACTGGATATGTTCTGCAATTAGGCAACCAACTACTTTTTTGTCATTAGAAATAAAGAGAAGTGTCTTAGTTCTGGAATAGCACATTAAGGGAGCCTGTTGGAAACCCAGATCATTGTCAACCATCTCTCTAATTTCATCAACCTGCCAAGCAAAGAAAAATGCTTTGTTTAAACAAAGAAGACATTGTATACAGGTAAAACTACTCAGTAAGTTGAATATATATACTCACTAAAAGAGCTTTTTGCTTTAGGTGTTTTTTGGTTTTTGAGACAGAATCTTGTTATCTTATGTACCTCCTTGCTGGCCTGGTGCTCAACGTGTAGCCCAGACTGGCCTTGAACTAGTGGCAATTCTTCTGCCTTTGCCTCCTAAGTGTTAAATCACAGGCATGCACCACGATACCCAACGTAAAGAGCTACTTTAGATATATTTACTGATTTTTAACTCTAGAAACAACTTAGCAAAAAAATAGGAATAGAGGGTTTTGTCAAACCCAGCAGTCTAGGAAATAGGATGGGTAGGTAAGAGCATCAGCAGGTAAGACTCCCTTAGTAGGAACACCCAGCATCTGCAGTGGTCGGAACATACTGCAATCATAGCTAGCAAGTCACCTTTCTTTCCAAGCCTTGGTTAGAGCTCTCAACAGTAAAATTAATGGAACAGAGAAAAGAAATTCATGTTACCTATCTAGCAAGCATAGGAAAGTGAGACAAATCAAGAACTGAACCCACTCTAATCCAATATCCCTTCGAATATTATAGTACTTCATTTTGTATGTAGAAGAAACAAACTCAAATGTGGCATAATCTTATGTCAAACATTAAACATCTAGAAAATCATGGGGAACAGAGGTCTGAACCTTCAACATTAACATGGCACCAAATTGCTTCTTCCAAGCTCAAGCTCTTATAGGCACTTAAAATAAAACAAAAAACTCACAACTCTATAGGGGCCTACACACTAATTCTCCAGTTAAAAACTCACAACTCTATAGGGGCCTGCACACTAATTCTCCAGTTAAAAACTCACAACTCTATTAGGGGCCTGCACACTAATTCTCCAGTTAAAAACTCACAACTCTATAGGGGCCTGCACACTAATTCTCCAGTTAAAAACTCACAACTCTATAGGGGCCTGCACACTAATTCTCCAGTTAAAAGAACATAAACTGCCAGGATGGTGGCGCATCTCTAATCTCAGTATCTGCAAGATAAAGGCAGGCAGATTTCTGTTAGTCTGAAGCCAGCCTAGTCTAAACAGCAAGTTCCAGGCCAACCAGGCTGCACAGTGAGACCCTGTCTTGAGGGGAAAGGGGACAGAATGGGGACATACAAGTTGCAAATGTTCCATCTAATGACCATTCTCATCACTAAACCTAAAATACAATTAACATCTGGGCTGTTCCATACTCTTGCTTCTCTTGCACACAACAAAGCACATCCCTTAATCAATGATGAAAATTCACCCCTCATAATCTCTGATATCCTATAAGAGTATTCCTGATTGGTTCCTAGTGACAGTTTGCTCACAATTCCTTCTAGTTTAATTTTAAGCCTATTATGGGTTACTAACTAGTAATATAATCAATTGTGGGCTTTCCCTAAAAAGCTTAATTAAAGAAATTAGTAGTTATTGAGACAATCTTTAGTAAGCAAAATCTGGCTGTCTTGTCAGGTACTGTAGCAAAGTTCCTAACTGTGCATTTTTGAATGACAGTTGGAAATATTCCATACTTGAATTTCTATTACTCACTTAGTGAATCCTCAAGCATTTGCCTTTATGCAAAGATCAATGCTTTAAATCTAAGATAAGCTGAACATGCTTTATGACATTCTATGTATCAGTAGAGGCTAATCTGGTGTCTGTAACTCTCCTACCAGATAAGTGATCTAAAGACACACACGAGCCACAGAATATAGTTCTTATATCAATTAAGATGTTAGCTATATTTTCAAATAATAGGTGCTATCTTAGCCTCCTTTTCAGGTGACACAGTCCTAAATTTAAAGATGTCCAACTGTAAACCTAAAGAAAATATAGCAAATAATTTCCCTTGTGGCTTAGACATTTTAAGACACATACTAGAGTGTAAAGAGGTTTTCAGGTAAATAACTAAACTCATAACCACATTTAGAATCTCTCATGAAAAAAGTAATCTAGAAGACAAGAAAGGCATAATAAGTGTATTATTTGTAAATATAACTTATGGTTTTTTTCTTCTTTTCATCAGTGGTAATTAAACTCAAGAGGCTTCCACACTAGTTTATGCCATGGTTCTTTTCAAAATATTCTGTAACAAAGTGCTATGCTTCATTATCAATTCATTTCTCAATTAAGTAAATTCTATGAACTACTGAAGACACAATTATGCCTTCTGTGTAATATCCAATCTACTTCATATATTTTATATGTAGTAAGGTTTGGCATAATTTTCTTTTTGGTTTTTCGAGACAGGGTTTCTCTGTGTAGCCCTGGCTGTCCTGGAACCCATTCTGTAGATCAGGCTGGCCTCGAACTCAGAAATCCACCTGCCTCTGCCTCCCGAGTGCCAGGATTAAAGGCGTGCACCACCACTGCCCGGCTGGCATAATTTTTCAATTCACTTCAAATAAATTGTATTAATTTTTTCTTTGGGTGGATTACCTTCTCTAAATACTTATTTATTGTTTTCATAATTGGTATTTAATGTGCAAAACCTGCAATGCATTATCCTCTTAATTAAAGTCCAAGTTTTCTGGATGAAGTTTCACTGAAAAGTTACCTTTTTCAGGGCATACTTTGGGTCTTCAGGAAGAACCATTATTATCCTACCGTCAGGATATTCAGCCAGAATTCTTTCTTTTTTCCAGCCCTAGATATAAAAGAATGGATTTTATGTATCATACTTTGTTCATTCATGCACAAGACAAAAAGTACATTCACTTGTCTAAAAGTTGCAAACATGACAAATACAGATTCATTAATACTTAACTAACAAGGCATGATAAATTGTTTTGTTAAATTTATAACAGGTTGAAGAGCTAATTTCTAGTTCTCGTTCACAGATATGCCATACCACAAAATTTCTAAATTATCATTTCCCATCTTAGCAAAATTTGAAAATCACACACCAAAATAAATAAATAAATAAATAAATAAATAAATAAATAAATCAAGCCCCTTAAAGTCAGTGATTCCCAGAAGTGAAAGGGTAACTCTCCCAGACTTTGGATAAAAGAATTCAGCTCTTAGATTTTGTTGGAACATGATTACCTCCACAAATAAACACTTGTATTTATGTCTAGCATGCCAAAGACCTCCAGGTTGTTTCAGGTGAGCTGATTTGCATGCAGTAGCCCACTATGAGAGGAACAGCTTTTACTCTTATTGTTCACAACTATCAAAGCCACAAGAAGGAGACTATAAAATACATAACTACCTTCTAAGAATCTAATAGGGAAGGAGGCTACGTTGTGTGTATCTGAAGTTAGACATACTCAAAAAAAGAGAGGTAATAAACTCTTCTTCAGATCCACACTCGTGGTGATTAATGAGCAGAACCTGCATGAAAAAAAACAAAACAAAACAAAAGCCACTTAAATCTAGTAAGATGGGACTGAACCAGAGGTTAAAATAGGAACTTTGAAGTTCAAAATGATTACAGGAGTGAGCTATAACTAGTTGTTCCATTAGTCTTACCCAAGCAATGTTACGGAAAGAGGCCTTTTTAAAAGCAATTTGTAATTCTATTTGGGGAAAAATTCTTTTCTAGCATCACCTCTAAAAATATAAAAGCTCAATAAAGAAAAGAACAGTTAATTTTTTGATATACTATGGCAAGGCTGAAAGGAGAGTATCTTTTTGTTTTGTTTTTGTTTTTTTGATAGAATAGGAGCAGGATCTTAGTTGGAGACAAAAATTTCTAGTAACAAAGGTCAGCATATATAAGATCATAGAACTAAATATTAAAAATTCAAAATCTGCTTTAAAAAATAAGTATTCAAGGGCAAGTAAAACTGAAGTGACTAAAACAAACTAGAGATGGGAAAATTATCTCAAGATTAAGAAATCAGGCTGGAGAGATGGCTCGGCACTTAAGAGTACTTGGTGCTCTTGCAGAGGACCCAGGTTCGATTCCCAGAACCCACATGGTAGCTCACAACCATCTGTAACCTCAGTTCCTGGAGATCCAATAGGCAGGTACATCATACACATACACACATACAAGCAAAACATTCATACATATAAAGTAAAATAAATCTAAATTGTTTAAAGATAAGAAATCAGAATAATAAAAAGCTCAATCAGAATCACATACATATTTGAATAACTAAACAATTTTAAAGGCATAAAAGATAACATTTCTTTTTAAAAGGAATTTAAATTAACATTACTTCTTAGAAAACTTTTGAAACCAATCCATTTTCTACAATGTGAAAGGGAAATTACTGGTTTTGTTCTTTAAATCAAACCATAGAGTATGGGAGGAAGAAATCAAACTGTAAGTTCAATAAAGAACTGCAGATTTAAGTAATTTCAAACTATACATACTTCCAGAACTGAATTACCTAAAGATAAACCATCAAAATTAGATAATTTTTATTTTAAATAATTGTTTTGTCATGTACCAAAAATAAGCCTTTGTATCTAACAAGGAACTATGAAAGACAAAATTACAATTATTTAGATGTCATTGATCTTCATGAGGGTATATATAATTCAGTGGAAACTTCTGTAGTAAAAGCTTACATTTTTGTTGTTTTAAGTATTTATATTTATTTCATGTGTATAAGTGTCTTTTGCTCACACCATGTGAGTGCCTGCTGCCCTAAGAGGTCAGAAGAGCATGTTAGATTCCCTGGAAATGTAGTTAATGGATGATTGTGAGCTACCATGTGGGGTCTGGAACCAAACTTGGTTCCTCTGAAAGAACACATGTCCCTAACCATTGAGCAATCTCTCCAGTTCCAAGTTTAGATTCTTGAGAACTAACAGATATAGTAATTTGTTAGCTTTGGGGAAACTACTACAATTCTGGATCTGCTTCCTATTCTAAACAATCTAGAAAATGGCTGTCACCAGACTAACAGTAGCACAGAACAGCCGCTAGGTGACTCAGGAGCATCCATTCTCTTCTTACTAATGAGTACAGATAAAACCAATGTACTACTCAGCTAATCAACAAAATGTTCCCAAAGTACAACAGTAACTACAGTCATGTACAAAGATCAGACAATCTCATAAACTCAAAACACTAATGTAACTCCAGTGAACACTTTGCCAGTATCACTAATAACTTGACTCTTTAAAGAGAATTTTTAAGAGTGGAAATTTGTCTACTAGTTGAAAGTGAGACAAAAGTGAAGGATGTGTATTCAGAGAAATCCACCCAATATCCACCCATACCATGACTGCAAATACATTGTTCTAGTGTCCTGCACTGAGACCTTTCACGCTCAGCTGTAAGCATTTTACACAGAACCCTCTGCTACCAGCAAGTATTTTCCAAAACCTAAATTTTCATAATCTAGCCATTTGAATGCTATAAACATTTTATATTTTCTTTTTCTTTTTGTTTTGAAACAATGTCTTGCTATGTAAGACCAAGCTGGTCTCAAACTCATAGATCTACCTGTCGCTGGCTCCCAAGTGTTGGCATTAAAAGCTTACGCTAACATATCAGCCACATTTTATATTTCTACTTTATATTTCTCATGAAAACCCTCACCTATCTATGCTGAGGTTTGAAACTAGAGCTGATAGCATGCTAAGTAAACGTTTCACTATGGAACTTCAGCCCTAGCCAACTAGTTTGGATTTTGTTGTTGTTGTTGTTTTGCTTTTTGGGGACAGGGTTTCACTGTGTAGCTCTGACTGTCCTAGAACTCACTCTGCTGCCACAGAGATCCACCTGCCTCTGCCTCCCAAGTGGTAGTATTAAAGGCGTGTGCCACCAGCTCCCAGCTAATGATTAAATTTTCCTTGTTCTAACTGCTTAAATATCAAAAGAGCAGAAATTAGGTTTTTTTTATAAAAATCTGATCGAAAAAATACCCAAAAAACACTGAGTGGTAGACACACCAATACAACTATAAAAATTCATCAATGCCAGGCATTAATCAGCTTTAATCCCAGCACTAGGGAGGCAGAGGCATGCAGATCTCTGAGTGAGGCTAGCCTGGTCTACACAGTGAATTCCATGGCTACACAGTAACCCTGTATCAAAAAACTAAAACCAAAACAAAAACCCTAAATGAACATGAGAATTAAAGAATTTAAATTGAATGCAAAGGACTTGTATCAGGTTCATGTATTTTGGACCTAAACATTCTATGGTTTGCTACCTAACAACACCACTTTGCTTTCCAGATGTAAGAATATTAACACCCAAATTAGAAAATCCTAAATTGCAAAGAATAAACCACCAAGTTATAGCCTAAATCTCCACACATTATATTTATTTAGTGAAGCTGTAGAGAGGAGTGTACGTAGAAATATGTATGAAATAAGAAATACAAAGGATAAGCAGGGTAGGGAACCAAAGAAGAAGGCCTCTCCTAGCCTGGGCAGGAGTAACACTGGGTAAATGATCAACTGTTCAACCATGAGGCAATGAACAGAAACCATTCAACTAAATAAAGTACATGAATCTGGACAAGGTTATCAAGACCTTTAAGTGACCCAGTATCTAGTACCTGATGAAATGAATTGGTGAGCTCAGTTCAGATATCCTGGAAGTCAGTGTACAGTATAGAAGGTAATGTAAAGAATAAAAGATTCCATTTCAGTTACAGGTAAATAGCAATTATATTAAATTACCCTTTTAATATCTAAAGTGGATCAAAATTGCTAACGCATTTGCTCTTTTCCAAAACAAATATTAAACAAACCTATTATGCTTAGATGGATTTATGAGAAAATTTATCTTGTACCAAAATACATTTTATACTAAACCATATTCACTTTATGACATTTTTAAAATGTGCTAGATTTGTTTAACTTCATAAAGACTAACTCTATTAGCAGCAGAGTCCCCAAATCATCTATTTGATAAAATATACACTATCAATCCCCAAATATAAACTGCACTAAACCACAAGAATATTTAATATAGATTCATCCCACAGTAATTACATCAAAAGAAAATTTTAAGAACTACAAACAAGCTAAATAACCTAGATTTAAAATCACATAGTATCAATCTGGGGAGACAAACTCTTTGGTTTTTATACTTGGTTTGGTTTTAAAGGAAGCCATTACCTATGTGTGCTTTTGAATATACTATTAATCTCTAAAAACAAAAGAATCTCCGTGACTTAAATCTGGCAATTCAGTTCATTAAGAACATGACCTAGGAGCTGGAGAGATGGCTCCAAGGGGTTAAGAGCACTAGCTACTCTTGTAGAGGACTCAGGTTCAATTTCCAGCACCCACACAGCAGCCCATCAATATCCAGGGGATCTGACACCGGCTTCTGAACACCATGAACATACAGAGCACAAACATGTGGGGAAAACACCCATACACATAATGAAAACAGAAAGGAATGAAGGAACCTGACCTAATTTCCTACCACATATGCTTTAGTTCACAAAGTCTACTTACTTACCACATATTTTACAGCACTTATAAACTGGTTGTGGAAAAGCAGGTGCTGGGTTTCATCTTCTGGATTTGAAGCTGTATAAAGCATTCCACAGATATTACAGGACACTGCTCCAAATCTTTTGTGTCCTGCATCCTATTTATAAACAACAAACAAAAAGTTTTCTTCCTCGCCAAAGTAACTATTTCTGAATACAGCCTTCAAAACTGCGACCATAAAGTGAGAACTACTTAATTTATGAGCAACATTTAAATTTATGACACAAATCTGAGTACAGTAAAGCTGTGCTCTGTCCTCCACATGGACGCAGTGGTATGTGTGCACACTTGTGTTCTCTCTCTCTCTCTCTCTCTCTCTCTCTCTCACACACACACACAAGAAATTAAAATTTATCTTAAAAAGCTAGTACACAAGCACGAGTCTCAGACTCCAGCCTAACTGAGTTGATTGGCTCCATGTTCAATGATAGCTGGAGTGTGAGTAAAGACACCTGTGTTGGCTCTGTCTGTCCTCACACACAGGCACTCATACATTCAGTACATGAATTTTCTACTGTAATAGCCTGCTGACTCGTTCATGAGCATAGCACTTTTAAAAGAACTGAGAAAATGTCCATCAATATAAACTTTGTCCAAAGGTGCCAAATAATAAATAATCTATGTAGGAGAGCTAATATACTTCATACTTAAAATAGTTACAAACCAGAGAAAATAATGTATTGCAGGACTCACATGGAGGAGGAAGAGAACCAATTCCCACCAGATGTCTTCTGACCTCCACTGAGGCACCATGGCACAGGTGTGTACATGCTTGCACACACATACACACACTTTTTTTTTTTTTTTTTCGTTTTTTTGAGACAGGGTTTCTCTGTGTAGCCCTGGCTGTCCTGGAACTCACTCTGTAGACCTGGCTGGCCTCGAACTCAGAAATGCGCCTGCCTCTGCCTCCCAAGTGCTGGGATTAAAGGCATGCACCACCACTGCCTGGCCACACAGTAATTTTAAAGGCATAAAATAAACTGATTTTCTCTGTTCTGGAATTATGCAATTTGAACTGAAGCAGCTACTCAAACTTTCAGAATAGAATTTTAGCAACATCACTAGTGTGTTATATACAACTAAGGTTAAACAATAAACAGAAATCAACTGCAAGTACAAGACTGCATAAAACTAAAGGGAAGTTCATGCTACATGATTCAAACTATCAGCAAAACATTACCTAAACCTTATTTCAGGTAGTATTTTTCCTTTTGAAACAGGTCCTCACTATACATTCTTGGTTGGCTAACCTAGAAACTCAGTGCATAGCCCCCTAGCTGACCTGGAACTCATTTAGTAGACCTGACTAGCCTTAAAGTCTCAGAAATCTGCCTACCTCTGCTTCCTGAGTGCTGCGATTCAGGTGTGTGCCACTATGCCTGGCATTTTTTAATTTATTTATCTATTGGCTAACAAAACTCTAAGCCGAGTATAAGCAAAGATATATAATAATTAATATATTAAAATATATTTAAATATAGTTCGGTATTATCTGTTTATATTCACACTATTTACAAGCAATCTCTTAAATTCTTTTCATTGCAAAACTAAACTACATCTTGCCACTCTCCCACTCCTGTGAATCTCTCACAGTCACCATTCTGCTTTCTTCACCCTTCACATAAGTAAATCCATGCACGGTCTTTTTGTGAGTGACTCAACATATTGTTCCCAAGGTTTATTGATTGTCCTCAACAATATGTGAGTCACTCAACATATTGTTCCCAAGGTTTATCCATGCTGCACCGAGTGTGACAATTTTTCTTTGTAAGGCTGATAACTAACCATTGTGATTATACACTCATCTGTCAATGGACAGCCATCCTTTGGTAGTATAATAGACATGACACACAACATCATCGTTTGTACTAACTTTCATGTCATTTTAATATTTAAATAAACTTCTGGGAAAAGGCAGTGATCAAGAAACTCATTTAAGAAATAAATAGATGTAAAAATTAATATAATTTGTTATGACTAAAACTAGAGACAAGGAAACTAAATATTATCATTTAAAGAAGAGAAGACTAACCGGGCAGTGGTGGCGCACGCCTTTAATCCCAGCACTTGGGAGGCAGAGGCAGGCGCATTTCTGAGTTCGAGGCCAGCCTGGTCTACAGAGTGAGTTCCAGGACAACCAGGGCTACACAGAGAAACCCTGTCTTGAAAAACCAAAAAAAAAAAAGAAGAGAAGACTATAATACTGCCAGGAATGTTTTCTATAATGAACAAAAACCAATTTGTTTTTTCTTTCTTTCTTTTTTTTTTTTTTAAAATATATACATTGGTGTTTTGTCTGCATGTATATCTGTGTGGGGGTGTTGGATCTTGGAGTTACAGTTTAAGCTGCCATGTGGGTGCTGGGAACTGAAACTGGATCCTCTGGAGGAGCAGTCAGAGCTCTTAACCGCTGAGCAATCTGTCCAGTCTCCTTATGTATTTTAAGAACTTTGAGTAAACAATTCATCTACAATACTTTAACAATAGGGAAATTGTATACTTACTATGACCAGCTGCTTTTCATCCACTTTCTCTGAGTCTTTCAGTTTCAAGGACTTTGGAATTGTTATCTCCAAGTGAGAATTACAGTTCAGCTGAGAATGATTTGGTGGTTTATCCCTTTAAAAACAAAGAAAGGAAGGGAGGGAAGGAGGGAGAGAGAGTAGAAGGGAAGGGAAGACTTAGCTATTATACTTCTTTATAATGTCAAATCGCTGAAGAACACATTTTCTATACAACAAATTTCTATCTCATGGAGGAAAACTCAAGGTGAAATTTTTGTATATCTAGTCAGTAACGGCCCTAGGCTAGGTTCAATGCCCAGTATCAGATTTAAAAAGGAAACGAGAGTCAGGTGGTGGTGACGCACGCCTTTAATCCCAACACTTGGATGGCAGAGGCAGACAGAGGGTCTGAGGCCAGCCGGTCTACAGAGCAAGTCTTACACAGCCAATGCTACATAAAGAAACCCTGTCTTGAAAAACAAAACAACAAAAGGAAATGAGAAAAATTAAACAAACTAGACAAGCATAGAATCAACGTAGATCTTATCAATGGGCTGTAAACAGAATGGGGTATATATACACAACTGACTACAATGTGCAGGTATAGGCTTATGTGGCTTTTCAATGCATGGGCAGACTCCAGAGGTCTGCATCAACCCCACAGCTCATCAACCCTGACTCTGTGGCAGCAATGATCCCCAAAGTAAGGTGAGCAATACTTGTGCAGGCAGCAAACACATTAAACCTGCCCCAGGTACCCAAAGAACCAACTGAGGACTATGAACATGATGTTTTGGGGAAGATGTATCATGTGCTGCTTGAGGTAGATGTGCTAGAGGGCACACTGCAGTGCCCAGAGTTTAACTGTCTTCCCCTTTCAGACACAGGATCCTAAAATGCTTCTGGGTGACATAGGGAACCTAGAAATAACCTTGCTAGCAGCCATTCTGGGACTGTCTGTATCTGTGGTGATACAATCTGTTAAATAGTTATGCCATGTGTGACCCAGACCTCCTCCAATGACACAGAGAACACAGTGTTCTTTTTCATCAAGGTGTGAGAGCGAGAGAGCGAGCCTGGAGATTATTATGTTACATGAAACTTATCAGGGGTAGAAAAGCAAAGCATTTTATGGTCTCACATATGGAAGCTAAAAAAGTTAACCTCATAGAGATAGTAGTTGCCAGAACTAGGAAGTAGAAGGGGAAGACTGGTAAAGACAGAACGATTGATAGGCAGGCAGGCTGTAGCTGAAAAGGAGAAATAACTTCTTATATGCACAGAACATAAGGCAACTGTGTATTTCAAAAATAGCTATGAGAGGAGTGTCAGTGTTTCCGACACAAAGAAATGACATGTGTTTGAGGTGGTTACTATGCCAGTTACTCTTAGGTAATCATTACACATTAGATACCTATACTGAAAGACCACAGCGTATCTCATGAGTTTGCAATATGTCAATTAAAACTTTTTAAGCCGAGAAGAAAAGAAAGCTCCTAATTATCAATAAACAAAACTGCAAGATCTACTATGGTTGAATGCCTTATGGTTTTATCGCTTCAGTTTGTCCTAAAGACTATTTGATGATGAGGCAAATAGGTCGGATTTATTTACCTAAATGGCATATAGAGAGAACACCTTATTTATTTAAAACACTCGAACATATCTAATTCCTAGTATTTCAAGGAGTACAGAAAAATATAACTGTCTTAAACACTACTACCAGCAGCATGAATCAGAAAAATTGTGAAAAGAAATGAGGAAATGAAGACCAAGTCTGATAAGTAGGAATTTATCCCAAGTGGGCAAAGACATTATGTTTTCAATGAATAATCTGCCACTGTTGTTTAATAGAAGAAAGTTACAAATGAACAGTGTCCATTAAGTAGACAGTTGCTGAAGAAATCAAGAAAACTGAGAAAATCCTGAAGTGGAAGCTTCTAGTTCTTTGGAAAGTTAATTTATGTCAAATGATGCTTTGCTGGGGCACTCGGCTGAAAGGGTGTTTTGACACAGCAAACACATAAAAGGACGCTTGATGAAGGAGAATAAATATGACCCCAGACAGCAGGGAGATGAGCACTGGGCTTTGGTTTGCTCCGCCTCACTATTCTTCACTAAAGACACACATATAATTGGTTCTCCTTACATAGTGTCGTTGAACTCAACTTGTAGTAACACCGCCATTGAGAGAAACTTGTTCATGAGGTTCCTGCAGCAGTTTGCTGCCTCTGCAGCTCCATCTTAGGCTAGTTGGTAAGCCTGGAGATTTCTTCAGGATTGAACTACAACTGCCTGGTATGGTGAAAGGGCTGGACTGGAGCTGCTGGGTCTTGCCTGGTGTCTGCCTGCCTAGAGGACTGGTCTGCAGCTGCTGGTTCATATTTGGTGTTTGCTAGAGGACTGAACTGCTGACAAAGAAGGTCAATCTTGCCCCCAAAGATCTAGTGCTGAGCAGCCCACTTCCCCCATGTCCTAGTAACTTTTCTCTTCCACTGCCTCTGCTGGGTGGTAAGCTAGAGGAGAGGTTGAACACTTATTAAAAGTAGGTTGCAAAACATTTATGCCTAAAAAATCCAAATGTAGAATTTAGATGAGGTAGGAAGTGAGACAAATACACTCTCAGCATATTACCTTTAGAGACAAAAAGAAAGCAAGCTACTACATGAATAGGTATAGAAAAAGTTCAAAGGCAGTGGCGTCCCCCACCGTAAATTCCAGCACTGGGGAGGCAGAGGAAGGTGGATCCCTAAATTGAAGTCAGCCTGGTCTACAGAACAAGTTCCAAGTCAGCCAGGGCTACAAAGAGAAACCCTGTCTCAAAAACAAAACAAAAACAAAATGAAAAAAACATTCAATAACAAAAAAAGTGAATAAATGGTGACTACCAGCATTACCATTTTATAGTAAGTCTCTCTAAGGACTCTCAAGTACAATGCCCTAGGTTAACGTGACACCTTACCTGTTCTTTCTGCTGATAGACGCTTCATTACTGAGTTCACTGTGCAGCTGATTAGGAGCTGAACCTGTCATTTAACAAAGCACATAAATTGTATAGTAAAAAAGTTTTAAAATATTTTTTACACGAATGAGTGTGCATTTCATGCCTACATGTATGCCTATGCCTTCAAGGCCAGAAGAGGACATCAGATCCCACGGGACTGGAGTTACAGATAGTCGTAAGCCACTAGGCAGGTGCTGGGAATTAGGAAGAGCAGCCAGTGCTCTTAACTGCTAAGCCATCTCTCCAGTACAATATCTTAAACATTTTAATAGCCCTCATTCTACTGGAAGAAATCACACACACTCTTTCTCTTCCACCCCTCCCCGACTGGCCTGGAACTCAGAGACCCACCCACCTCTGCCCTTCAAGTGCTGGGACTGAAGGCATGCATCATGACACCTGGCCAGAAATCATCTTTAATTAAGCATTTAGTACACTGAAGTTACTTTAAGATTTATTTTTATTTTGTGTGTTTATGAGTACATGGATATATGCAAGTGTATCATATATATGCATGTAGTGGGATTTTCCCCTAATTAATTGATTGGATAATAAAGATGACAAGAAGCCAATCCTGGGCAAAGAAGAGGAGGCAGGCCTTCTGGGTCCAAGAGAGGAAGAGGGGATGCTGGAGGGAGGAATAGCCTTTTTAGTACAGCGAGGCAGGAGAGAGAGAAGCCGGTTGTAGACCAGAAACAGATCTGGTGGCAGATTCTGCCACTAGAAGATATCCAACATAGAATAGTTGATGAGTTTAGGGAGCTAGATTCCACACTTAGTGACTGTGTTATCTGTTGATTCTAAACTAAGATTGTCTGCTGTTTTTCATTAGTGGCGACTCAGGGAAAGAATTTAGCCGGGATGGAATTCAGCCAGGCTTTAGATTGGGAAGATTGGGCAAGGACCAAACTCCAGGGAAGAGGTAACCACAGCAGAGCTTGAGCTGGTGCCAGTCATCTCAGAGCTCTGGAGAGGCAGAGTCAGTGTTTGTGAGAGAGGCGTTGACTAGGAGAAACACCGTCTTGGTCTCGGGCTATGTACTGAGCTAGGAACAGACGGAGAGTGCTGGTGCCTAGCTGGCCATAGCAAGGATTGACTGTTTTTTATAATTATACACTACACATGCAGTGACCAAGGACAGGAGACCCCTTGAGCTAGAGTTACAAACAGATAGTTGTAAGCAGCCATGTGGTTGCCGGGAACCAAACCTAGGTTTTCTGCAAGTGTTCTTAACAAATGAGCCATCCCTCCAGCTCCAAGAATGTGAGGGACAAATAGGAGGGGTTGGAGAGAGGAAAGAAACAGGGGGAATGATATAATGTCTCAAAATTAACTGAAATTTTAAAATAAAACATCTAATAAAATTAGAACCTCTCTTTTAGAAATTACCTTTCAAAAAGAAGCAGAAAAGTTCTGTACGATGCAAACTCAGTCTAAGGAGCAGCAAACAGATCTAGCAGATTCAGTTATCTTGTAATTTCAGAAATCATTAACAAAGACTAAAGAAGAGAAATTGGCTCAATATCTACATGACTAAACTCTATGGAAATAAATGAAAACATTTTGTTTAAAATGTTATGGTTTTAGAATGTTAACTACATAAGTAATTAAATTCAACAAAGGCACTTGTTTGTATGTAAATGCATTTCCTATGATTGTATTACACTCATCCCTTCCCTACTTGAGTAAACTGCAGGCACTCGGTAACAGCCAAAAGTCCCCAACCACAGCCTTCTACTTCAAGGGTATCTTTCATTTAGAGGAAACAATACAATTAGAGAGTTCTAGACCCTCTGTTGCTTCATGTGAGCACAGGTGAGCAGTATCCATCTAACAGTTCATCTACTATTAAAGTCATGAGGTGGGCTGGAGAGATGGCTCAGCGGCTAAGAGCAGTGACTGCTTTCCCAGACGTCCTGAGTTTAATTCCCAGCAACCACATGATGGCTCACAACCATCTGATGCCCTCTTCTGGTGTGTCTGAAGACAGCGACAGTGTACTCACATATATAAAATAAATAAATCTTAAAAAAAAAAAAAAAAAAAAAAAACCATGAGGTATAAAAAAATAAAGCTTTTAAACAGTGTAAGTGGAAAACTTGAAGCATAGCTAAACTTTTAACTCAAAGACAGACTCACTGAGTCAAGTCTGAGGAATATCCCCAGCTTAGGCAATTCATTAAAGAGCACTTCTCTAGAGAATATCAAAATAGGAGCTATAGAAACCAAAGAATTAGTGGTAGACAGGCCAAAGATAGTATTTAGGTACTGCCACAAAGAAGTCAATAGAAGCAATTCTCCTGAAAAAATTAATGATAACCACAAATTTAAAAACCATAGTAAGGGCTAGGGATGAAGCTAAGAACATTTGATGTTCTTGCAGAGGATACAAGTTCAGTTCCCAGCACTCACCGCTAGGTCTAGTCCAGGGGATCTGCAGCCTCTTCCAGAACATATATACACATGTGATGCAAAGTGGTGCATAAATAAAAGTAAAATAAACCTATTTTTAAAAATAGCAACGGTCAACAAGACTGTTTCCCATAAAAATGTTCTCTAACAGTAACAAATATGGCACTGACCACTGTAAAATCAAATAAATATTTAAAAGTATTACCTGGAAATTTTCTGTCCCCATCAACCTTAGCTTGACTGAGAAGAGTTGAGACAGCAACAGTGTTTTCTAATGGATTAGTCTCCACCTCAGACGCTGAACATGCGCTGAAATTCTGAACACATAGAAGTTCAACAGTCTTAAGTCAACCTCTGGAACCTATCCTAAGCATTTTCAGCAAACTGTGCCTGCCAAAAATGCTCTTAAGCTAAGTCACCGGAGTAACCTTCGCAGACACACTGCTAAGTCCACATCTGTGATCTTGCCACAGGTTACCCCTTTAGCATCAGTTACCATTAATCCCATGCTAAATTTAAAACATCTCACTGTATCTTTAATCCCAGTGCTCAGGAGGCAGAGGTCAGCAGCCCTGTTAATTCAAGGCCATCCTGGTCTACATAGGGAATTCTAGGACAGCAATGGCTACATAGTTAGAATCTATCTCAAAGCACCAAAACAAAATTTTAAAAATTTAAATATCTTCCACGGTCATCTAGCTTTATGGTTTTCTTCAAAGTTCATGTCTGAACTGTACACACACACATAAATATTAAAATGACAGTATTTTATGTAACAAGCTACGTAAAATATATTAAAATTAATTTACCTGTTAATTAATTTACTATAGTCAATCTTTTCCCTTATAAAATTTCAATGTATCATTTAATAATTAACCTCTTTCATGAGACCTTCCCCAATTACTACCATCATCTACATTTTCACAAACTTCTCACTTTCTATTCTAATCAGTTTACTCATCAATAACTCTTTTTCTAAAAAACATATAATTATCTTTTTACTACCAAGAACCTTCAATCCAAAACTTTATCAAAGCAGATAGTCCATTAGTAACAAGAATATAGAATCAACTTTGTATCTCTGTAATTGTTGCAATGAACATTTAACACTACTGTGTGTATGTGTGTTTTAGGAGGGTTCACATTGAGTGTTAAGAGCCAATGGAGAGGGGCTGGAGAGATGGCTCAGCGGTTAAGAGCACTGACAGTTCTTCCAGAGGTCGTGAGTTCAATTCCAGCAACCACGTGGTGGCTCACAACCAACTATAATGGGATCAGATGCCCTCTTCTGGTGTGTCTGTCAGCTACAGTGTACTCATAAAATAAATAGATATTTTTAAAAAATAAAGTAAAAAGAGCCAATGGAGGCAGAAAAAGGTGTCATACTCCCCTCAAGCGACCTGCTGTGAGCATCGGATGTGGGTGCTGGGAGCAAAGTTTAGTTCTTCTCCAGGAGCAGTGTGCATTCTTAGCTGCCTGGCTCTCCAGACCATAACACTACTTTAAAACATGTTTTTTAAAAATAAAAAGTAAAAGCAAAAAACAAGTGTGGTGGTACTTGGCTACAATCCTAGCATACACCCAGAAGACTAAAGCAGGAGGATTCTGAGTTCAAGGCTGGTGTGGGCTCCATGGCAGGACAACCCTGAGTCTCAGGTCAACCTCATGCTTCTCTCTCCCAAAAGACAGTTACAAAACTGTAATGAGAATGAGCATTCCTAGTGCTTCTTCTCTCTACTAATGCTAGTAAGTTGATTTAAGATAACTGAGCTTTCAAATTCTTAGCTGAAACTGAGGAAACGGCTCTGTAGTTAAAGTCTTTGTTGAGGAAATATGAAGACCAAGTTTAGATTACCATAGCTTCTTAAACGCCAGGGATATGGCAGTGTCCCTATAATTCTAACCTCCCAGAAGGCAGAGACAGGCAGAAGATGCCCCAGAACAATCTGGTTAGTGAAACCAACTATACTCTGGATTTAAATGAGACCTCACCTCATTGAATAAAGTAGAAGAAGAGTGACTCAGGATGATTTTCAACATTAATCACAGACCTCCACATGCCCACACATATGCAAACATGCATATACACACATTAAAAATGGGGGAGAAAGGGACTAAAGAGATAACTCAGCAGTTTTGGAGTACTTGCTGCTCTCTCAGACAATCTGAGTATAATTCATACAACTCATGTCCTGTGGCTCACAACTGACTCCAACTCACAGGGCCCTCTTCATACCTCACAGGCACCTGCACACAAATACTCACTACAAAGACAAAAACATACATACATAAAAATAAATCTTCTAAAAATGGAAGAAGGCCTGGAGAGATGGCTCAGTGATTATGAGCACTGGTTGCTCTTCCAGAGGACCTGAGTTCAATTCCTAGCACACACGTGGCAGCTCACAACTGTCTGTAACTCCAGTTCCAGAAGATCCAACACCCTTGCCCAGACACATGCAGGCAAAACACCAATGCATATAAAATTAAATAATTAAAAAATGGAAGAGCTAGATGCACATACCTTTAATCCTAGCACTCAAGGCAGAGGCAAATAGATCTCCATGAGTTCAAGGCCAGCCTGATCTACAAAGTAAGTTCCAGGCCAGCTGGAGCTACACAGTGAGACTCTTGGGGCTTTTTTTGTTTGTTTGTTTTTTAAAGAGTTTATTTTATTTATATGGATACACTATAGCGGTTTTCAGACACACCAGACGAGGGCATCAGATCCCATTACGGATGGTTGTAAGCCACCATGTAGTTGCTGGGAATTGAACGCAGGACCTCTGGAAGAACAGTCAGTGCTCTTAACTGCTGAGCCATCTCTCCAGCCCCAAGACTCTTGTTTTTTGTAGTTTTGTTTTAAAGAAGAAAATTTCAGATCTGAATAACTATAAAGTTTGTTTACTTTCCCTTACTCTATAAATATAAGTTCTGTCTGAATTTGTATTCAGTGCTAAGGACTGAACCTATGTCCTTGTGCACGCTAGCGTACACTCAGCCACTGAGTTGTATCCCAACCCTAAATCTGGATGAACTCTGAAGCCAGCCATCTTTACTTTAGATTGTCACTCAATCATTTAAGTTAAGTCACTCAAGTCAAGCCTCACTTTTCTTATCTGAATAACAATTTATAATATAGATTGTGACTGGAATTTATGATCCTTTCCTTAGCATACTACAGAGGCAATATTCATTAAACAAAAACTATTAGAGGGCCGGGCTGTGGTGGTAACATGCCTTTAATCCCAGCACTTGGGAGGCAGATCTCTGGGTTCCAGCGATCTGGAGAGTTCCAGGGCAGCCAAGAATACACAAAGAAAGCCCGTTTCAAAAAAACAAAACCAAAAGCTGGGCAGTGGTGGAGCACGCCTTTAATCCCAGCACTTGGGAGGCAGAGGCAAGCAGATTTCTGAGTTCGAGGACAGCCTGGTCTACAGAGTGAGTTCCAGGACAGCCAGGGCTACACAGAGAAATCCTTTCTCAAAAAACCAAAAAAAAAAAAAAACAAACAAACAAAAAGCAAAACAGAAAAACTATAAGTGAAGTTAAGCCATTCTACCTTCCTCCTTAATGTTTAGATAGGTATGAAAACTCTCTAAGGGAATGCTACAATATAAACTGTGTAAGGCAGGAAACATACTCTTCCATACAGTTCCCTGGTTGCAGCAGGTACCGAGGCATGCTCTGAAATGATGTGGTAACTACCACTTTTCTTAATCACATTATGATAACGAGTTACAAAAACAATACAATCCAAAAAGTATTATTAAGGAAAAAACCAAATTGATTGAAAATTATTTTGCAGCTATTAATATTCATAAATCAAATGCTGACTGTATAAAACAAAATCCATGAAGTTTTACATAAATACTAAATACTGCTGTTTATATAAAATTTAAAATACACACAAGGGTAAGTATTCTTCGTACATGCATACATAAAGTCATAAAAATAGCGACAGAGGCGGTCAGGAGCACATTTAACGGAGAGGCCTGGGACAAATCCACCCTCCTACCTTGCTTTCCAAGATGCTGGGACTTCAGGCTCTGCCCCAGGTCCACTCTGCTTTACTTTAAAAAAATCTGAAGTAGTTTTTTTTTTTTTTTTCTCATTTTCTCAAATCTGAGTAGTAGATACTAAATTCTATTAATTTACTGCTATTAAATTCCAAATAAATATTCAAGAATTTCAAAACATACAAATGTTAAGACATCAACCAGTGTCTAGGACTGTTCGTATAATGAAGATCAGCACACACTCAGTATTGTCACTAAGACTGGTATTAGACAAGGCAAGCAATGTATAAACATTACTTGTAGCACAGCTTGGTCCAAAGGAATACATCTGGTTTCTTGCCTTTTTCATTAACCGGTTCTTGAGCTCTGAAGAGCATCTATGCAGCAGGAGTCAGAAGATACACTCAACCATCACACTTGGAGACATTACCCTAAATAAAAAGCCACGCCTCTCCAAAAAGCCACACTTTCCGACATTAGATTTGGAACTAGACCCAGTGTGTTATATGCTAGGCAAGCAACCCACCATTAAACTGCATTCCTGGCTGAACAACTTGCTCATAATACTATTCACTGCTTACTTCTAATTGTTGTCATTATCTATTACACATCTTCAACTCACGCTTTCATTCTCATTCATACAGAAAATAGAATCTAAAAGCACCAACTGGTATCTATTCTCTTCAAGTTCACTTTGGTTTTCAATTCATGAACAATGGACACTGGTTTTTCACACTTTTGCATAAATCCAATCTCATTCCATACTGCTCATAGCCCCTGTGTCTCTAAAGTGAATTTTAACCATTCTGAAAACTTTAAACTGAATTATGTCTTTTTGCTCATATGATTTTTCTAATGTTCAGGATATTAGGGTATGGTTTATGAGGAACTCTGTGCTAAGAATTAGAATATTTATGTACTAGCTCTAAAATATACCTCCAAACATGACTTATTCCACATTCAGCTGTTTTAAATACGATAAATTCACCTGTATTATAGAAAGCACCCAAGTTCTACACATGAGAAATTTTTAATCGGCATTTCACAGCTAAAAAGCTTCATCCTTTTTATAAATATTGAAAATAACTTCTCAAGGTAAGCATTAGATATTGCAGACAGTTCTGGTTTTCAATTATTTTTTCATTAATTCCTAGTTTTGTAGATATAGTTTAGTGGTAGTAAGGATTGCCAAGCTTACATATAAGACTCACCTCGGTTTGATCCTCAGCACCACTAAGAAAAAAACTGTAACACTATTAGTTCTCATAAAATGAGTCATACCTTTAGACATTTCCCTTGCCAGCTGTTCAAAATCACCACACAAATCAACAAAAGGGCATTCTTTTAAAATAAATTTTAGGTTTTTTTGTTTTGTTTTTTGGTTTTGGTGGGAATGGGGGTGGGGAGAGGACCCATTATGCATGCCCTCTACTACTAAGCTACATCCCCATTTGTGGCCACACAAATTCTAAGTTCTAGATTTATTGTTTGTTTGTGTTTCAAGACAGGGGTTTTCTGTGTAGCCACCTGCCTCTGCCACCTGAGTGCTGGGTGCATGCTCCACCATCACACTGGCATTAAGTTCTAGGTTTTAAATCACTAAAATATACCCTTTCTGTTGCTATAATTCATTTAAAACAATACACCTGTGTGTTCAATTTAAAGGCTAGTGTCTCTGTTATGCTTTCCATACAATACAAACAGTAAAAATAGGAAACAGAAGCTGATGCATAAAGGTGAAACGCTCTCAGTTGCTCAGTTTCATCACTGTAAGGCTGCGTTAACAATTTTATCAATTACTGAGAAAAGGTGTTCCAAATACTTAGCAAATAAGTATGCAGAAAGCACTTGGCCCCTCTACTACACATGATAAAGATGATTACCTGATCTGGTGCTGACTCACAAGAATGTTTCATCTGATTATCCAATGATGAGTCAGGAGAGGGTTTAATATGATTATCCAAAATACAATTTCCAGGAGCCCTTTTTGTGGCTTTATTAATTTCAATTGCAATATTATTAATTTTAACTTCTTCAGATTTAATTCCTTTCATTTTATCCTGTTGGCAAGTTACATTACCATGCTGTTTCATCTCTAAAAACGTACTCTGAGACTCTGGATGAGGCATTTCTAAAACTGGTGGTGACAAACCAGTTTGTAATAAGCTCAACTTAGGAGACACTTGAGAGTCCAATTTATGTTGTTGCACAGAATTAAATTTTGAGAGTTTAATTTTAGTCCAGTTGGAGTTCTTCTTAGTTGAGCTATTTATTCCATTTAGTACGCATTTCACAGGCTTTGTTTTCCTACTGGGAAAGAAACGATTACACTGCACATCCTGGCTTGTTTCTTTATGATGGAGTATTTGTCGTTCAGCATCAGTCCCTTCCGATTTTACTTCTGCAGGCTTTTCCTCCTTTACACTTTCCACACATGACAATTCCTTTTTTACCTCTACAGTATCTGATTCAATTTCACCAGCAATTTCTTCACAAAGTTGGAGAATGCTACCCTTTTTGCTCTTTCCAGCTTGCTCCAATTCATGGTCAACACTGTGTTCAGGCACTAATGGCAGTGGAATTTGGGGGAATTTTGTGCTAGTACTCACTTGTGTATGAGCTGATTTCCTCAGTTCATTCTTTTTAGAGACCACTGAAGTAACTGCTTTTAATTTTCTAGTCTCAGCAGTTACAGGCACAGGTTTTGTTTCTTCTTTTCTAATAATCTTCTGGAGACATTTTTCAGATCCTTGATTGCACTGAGAACTACAAGTAGAAGTTATCTGATGCTGTACTTTGCGCTTCTTTCCTTTGGGAGAATTTATTACTTCATTTGTAACTAAATGTCTGTCCTCCTTACAATCAGACTTTATTTCAAGCACTTTTCTTTTCACATGCTTTTGATTTACTTTAACTTTATTACGTTTACTTTGAGTACTGTTACACTGTTCTCTTCTTGCTGGTTGCAAATTCTGTTTAACTGTTTGAATTTGACCCTGAATCTCTCTACTGCGCAAAGACCTGGCTGTACACTCTGTTAACTGTTGTAGTCTTTGTGATCTGCGGTTAAGTAGTTCATTCCCTTTGAAGGTTCCAAGTGATAATTTTTCCTGACATAATTTCTTCTTTTTTGAAGATTCTTGTGATTGTCTCTTCACAGTTACTGTATTTTTATTAATGGAGTTAGTAGCATTTTTATCAGCTGAACATGATGCTGACCTTGTACTCATTCGAGTTCCAAATTCAGACTGATTTATTTTACTTTTGTTGGAAAATCTAACCGGTGCCTTTACAGCTTCCTTGGAGCCTGATTTCTTTGCTGGACTGTTTTGAGAACCTTCAACTTCTTGTTCTAAATTCTCATCTTCACTTTCTTTAGTAACTTTGGAGGAATTTTCTTTTGATTTCTCCTGAATGGACATTATTCCTGAGTAATGTCTTTCTTTCTGAGGAGTTTTTGAGGACCGTGTCCAGGTAGGCGCAGATGCTAAGTACTTAGTAGTATTATCACTAAGGAGATCTTAAAAATCAACTTTAACTTATACTGATGTACATTTCCAACAAAAATACCAAGCCGTTTCAAGTAAGATTGCTCTTGGCAATTTCTAAGACATGAGAAAAGCTGGCATGAATGTTGAAAGATATTTGCTTTCTGCTGGATAGGGAAATGAAAATCTGAAGGAAATTCTAATTTAATATTTTCAGAAGTTTTTATTTTTTTAATGAAAATAAACTTCATTCAGATCCAATTTGTTTTAATTACGATTAGTTTCCGGCCTAACCCTATTACTAGAGGAGTTATTTATCACTGACCTGTCTGCTTTGACAAAATTTCTGAAAAGTTTTTTCTTCTGAAGTCTACAGCTACTGGACGCTGATGAATTTGTAACATGTCTTATGGCTAACAGGTTTCTTTCCTTGTTTGCCAAGTTTGTTGGTTTGTGGCTTCTATTTAATCTCCTTCGCTTAGTAAAGTACTCTATTAATATAGATTTCCTTTTGTGCTGCCATTTCTGAAAAATTAAAAGATAAACATTAAATTTTATATAATCCAAGAAACAGATCAATACTATGCAGAAAAACACCTCAATTTAAATAAACTTTAATTCCTTCTTTTAGACTATATTCTTTAGAATAACAATTAAGTCTCCCAAATATATTTTTCTATTATCTTAGACTTATTTTAAGTATATGAATATTTTGCCTGAATATATGTGTACCACATGCATGCTTGGTACCCACAGAGGTCAGAAAGGGATTTTGGATCTTAGCACTGGAGGCACTTATGACTTGGATGATTGAGTCAATGTGTAGATGCCAGACATTGAACCCAGGTCCTCTGCAAGAGTAACAAATATTCTAAACCACTGAACCATCTCTCCCACCTCTCCCAAATATAGTCTCCAATAACAATTTATCTTATTAAAAATATGTAATACTTAAAAAGATTTATCCCGAGATTTACTTACAGTTCTTTTCCCACAAGATAGAACTGATGTCTCAGCCACCATAACTCAAGAAAATCTGGTAAAACCATTCCTTATAACCTCTTCTGAACACATTACACAGCACCTAAAAATAATAATTAAATGTTTAAAAAGATAACAATGTACTCATCCACTAACCCCTGATCAAATAACATCCTAGAATCCTAATTCTACCCTGACCATTACACTAATATTTACCACAGCTCATTTTATATATAACATTTAATTTCATTATTTCTACCTTGAAGTACACTCTGGTATATGCATCTATTAGAATAGTATACATTCATTATATACTGTGAAAAAAGCTTTAAAATACAAAAAACAATTCGCAATGTAAACATTAAATGGTGTAGGGGCAGTTCTGATGCTAAGGGTCTGTTCCCCAATTGGTTCATGATCTGTCAGTAAAGAAAGCCATGGGCCAAACTGCTGGGTAGAAGATACAGGAGGGACTTCTGGGGCCTTGGAGGAAAAGGGAGACACAAGGAAGGAGAGACAAAGTTTCGCCATGCTTCTGTTTGAGAAGGGTTGAAGAGCCATGTGAGATCTCAAAACAAAGTGGCCACTCAGGCCACTCTTACAGGCTGGTGGTCAGGGGCATTTAGCAGGGGCTGGATGGGACTAGCCACTACAGTTTAGGGCAGGTGGGAGGTACAGGGCTAAGAGCAATAATAAGAGTACGTTTTTCTCCAGGCAGGAGATAGCAGCGCCCAGCAATTGAACGACTGTGTGTCTTTGTCTTTATCTGTGGATTCAAGGGAAGCTGGAAGGGGGCCAGTAGTGCTGCCCATTCACAGAGTTAAGGCAGGGTAGTGCAAAGCTACATGCAACAAAAAGGATTAAACTAACAAAGCAAAATTAATGAAGAAAACCTATACATATATATGTAGAAAAAACGAGTCACGTAACTAAAGTTAGCTTAACTGAAACACTGAATAGGTAAAGGGTAAGAAAATCTATGAACTAGATGAAAAATACTAAAATAGCAAACAGACGTAAAAAAAAAAACAAAAAAACATTAGGAGCTGGAAATGCAGATCACTTGGTAGAGTGACTGCCTAGAATGTACAAAACCCTGAAGAACTTTGACCCCCATCGCCTCCTGTACCTGTCCCAACACTTGGGAATAAAGGCAGGGTAAGCAAAAGTTCAAGGCCGTCTTCTGGCTACAGGAAACTCTGTCTCGAATAATAAATTAACAAACAGAAATAGGGTATTAAGATGAAAGGACTAAGGCAATGATTAAGATGGCCCAATGGCTAAGAGTGTTTATTGCTCTCGCAAAGGACCCGGGTTTGGTTTCCAGCATCCACATCAGGCAGCTCACGACCATCATAAGTCCAGTTCAAAAGGATCCAATGTTCTCTGGCCTCTATGTGCACCTGCAAGAATATGTGCACACATGCTCACATGTACATAAATTAAAAATGAATAATTAAATCTTAAAAAATAAAGTAATTACATAAACCCACTGAAGAACCACCCATGGAAGCCAAGCATGGTAGTGCACCCTTTAATCTCAGCACTCAAGAGACAGAGGCAGGCAGATCTCTGAGTTCAAGGCTGCCAGGTCTACAAAGTGAATTCCAGGACAGCCAGAGCTATACAGTAAAACCCTGTCTTGAAAAAATAAACAACAGCAACAAAATAATCAGAATTACAATTAACTGTTTTGATATCAATATTACAAGCAAGAAAATGCAAAATCCTTCAAAATGCTGAAAGATTATGCTCTAAGTATAGTATTTTACCCAAAGAGTTAACTATGAGTCTAAAACAAAAATATTTTCAGATATGTCATCAAAAAGTATGGTCAGACATGGCTGCACATACAATTAATCCTAGCACCTGGAAGGAAGAAGCAGACAGATCTCAGAGAATTCAAGGCCAGCCTGATTTACATGTAGCTAGTTCCAGGCTACCCAGGGCTACTTGGTGAGACCTTGTCTCTAAATAAGTAAAAATAAGGGGAAATACCTCTGGCATCCACATGTACATGCCTACACACATGTAAACATGTATACACAGATACTCTACATAGAGACAAAATTTAAATTATAAATAACAGATTACAAAGAATTTTATTTCTAGGAATTTACAAATATACCTACATAAATGCATAGAAGTATATAATCACAACGTTTGTTTCAATACCATATCAAAATAGTGAAGTGGAAACTTGTGGTTTCTTTGGAAAGTCAGCTATGTCAAATGATGTTCTGCTGAAGCAGACACAAATGAAAGGATGTTTGGCTAAAGGAGACTGTTTTACTGAAAGAATGTTCTGCTGAAGCAAACACATGAAAGGAAGCATGATGAAGGATTCTTCACTAAAGACATGCATGTATTGGTTCGCCTTACATTGTGTTGCTGAGCTCCATTTTTTGTGGCTCCAGAGGGAGAAATGTACCCCAAGAACCCTTCAGGTAGTATTCTGGCAGCTTCTTGTCACTGCAGCAGACTCTGGCTGGTTGATGTCAACTGATATAGATTCACGTGGAGTTCTGAGGCAAGACCTGTGAGAGGACGTGTGGTGTTTGAAAGGAGTCTACATATGACTCCACAGTGAGGAGGCATGCAGAGCTAGCTTTGCAACACTTTGCTCCTTGGTCTTGCATCTTCGTCTTCACTGATCTTTGCTTCACTGCTTCACTGTTTCATTGAGAGGCATGGCAGAGAACTTCTACTGGCATCCTTATTGGTCCTGGTCGCCCCTGCTGACTTGTGCCAATTCAGAGAGGCCTGGCTATTTCTGTTACGTTGTGCCACCACTGCTGATTCCTATTTGCTATATTGACACTGCTAAACTGGACTGCTGGTATAATCATGAAGTGTTTGCGAGTGCATCAAGCTGCCACTGATGATTCCTGTGAACTGAACTACTGATTTCCTGACAATGAAGAATGGATCTGCTCCCAAGAACAATTCCAAACAGGTCCATTTCTCCCCTATCCTAATAACCTTTCTTTTCTACTAGCTCTGGTGGGCTAGAAAGGAGGTTAAAGCATTTAAGAACCCATATTAAAAGTAGGATTTGAAAAATTAAAGCCTACAACATAGACTGATTACCCCAATAAATATCACTGTAACACTGCCTGTATCATTGATGACAATTACACAGTAAAATAAACAAAGTGACAGCCTGACTTTAAGTTTGATTTTCAATTCATTCATTATTTTATTATAAATAAATTTATAGTACATTATTTTAGACAGAGTCTCACCATGAGTTCTATTGCTGTGAAGAGACACATGAACAAAACTACTCCTTTAAAAGGAAGTATTTCTCTTGGGGGCTTGCTTCTATTTTCAGAGGCTTAATCCATTACCCTCACCGCAGCGAGTACGGCTTGCACACAGGCAGACACTAGCGCCGAGAGCTATGTCCTGATTCTCAGGCAAAGACAGACTCTGCCTTAGAAGGGTTCCTGAAACCTCAAGGTTCACTCCCAGTGACACACCTCCTCTAACAAGGACATACCTCATAATCCTTATAATCCTATCAAAGACTTCGGCTCCCAGGCAAGTATCCATTTTAAGCCTCTAGGGACCACTCTCATTCAAATCACCACACCAAGTAATTCTGGCGGAACTAGGAACTCACAGATATCTACCTCAGCAGTGCTGGGATTAAAGGTGTACACCACCATGCCAGCTTAAAAAACCTTTTTTAAAAATTGAATCTTGGTGGTATATGCATTACAATTGAGAAGTAGGGGCTCAAAGTCCAGGCTGGAGATACAACCGACTGTGGTGGCTGGAGATATGGCTCAGAGGTTAAGAGCACTGACGGTCCTTCCAAAGTCCTGAGTTCAATTCTCAGCAACCACATGGTGACTCACAACCATCTGTAATGAGATCTGATGCCCTCTTCCCCATGCGTCTGAAGACAGGTACAGGATGAGCTACAGTGTACTCATATACATAAAATAAATAAATATATCTTTTTTAAAAAAAAGTCCAAGGTTGTGCTAGACTATATATGGCAAGCTTGAAATCTGCCACCTTAACTATATGAGACTCTGTCTCAAGAAAAACAAAACAAAACAAAAACAAAAACCACACAGTGTAAAGATAATCTCCTGCGTACTGTGTAGAAGAATCACCTATCAATAAAAAGCTAATGGCCAATAAACTGAGGCAGGACTTCCGGCTGAGTCGGGAGATTTTCGACTGGGACTAAGAGGCAGATTTATGATGAGAAGAGACCAGTCACATAGCTGAACTCAGGTTAGAATAGAAGGAATAGGTTGAGAATTAGTAAAGAAGCCAGCACTGGGGTGTGGTTGAAAAAGCCCTCAGCAATAAATGGTGCTCAACGTTTGGGCTCTTAGAATCCATGTTTAGCACTTGAGATGCCACAGGGAAGGACAGTTTAGCACATTGCACCGTGGGGGTGGGCAGGCTGCTCTGTGTGAGTAGAACAGCTTAAGTCTTGCAGAGAGTAGAGGCCTGTGAGTAATGGGTATAGCAGGAACAGAGCCTCAGGGCACAGCCCCAGATGAGCACACTGCTCCAGGAAGCCTGTGCTTTGCTCGACAGGTGCTGTTCACGTGGCAGCCCAGTCCCAATCCACCGTACCCCACTCTGGTGACCGATGGCCCAGCCCAGTGTGGTAGGACATGTGGGCCCAAGACTACCAGCAGGTGCTCATGGATGAAGGCCTGAAGCTGAGCTGTGGGGGGTCAGAGAAGCCAGACCATGACCAGCATATGGCAGAACCAGTGGGGAAGCCTGCTGGACCAAGCTGTAGTGGAGTGGAGCCAGCTGCCAACACCAGGTGCTAACTGAACAGCAGAAGGAGTACCAGAGACAACCCTCAGAACAAATTCAAACCCAGACACAAGCCTCTGACCAAGCTAAGTATCTTCAAAATTGTGCTAAATGCTAAAGAAAGAGAGAAACTGAATATAGAAAGTCATAAGGAGAAAGTCTCTGAAGGAAGAAGAGGTTAAAAAAGAAAAATATTTTCTATGTTAAAAATGAAGAGAAAAATGACAATACATCTGGATTCCATATGATTTTATTTCACTTATCCAACACATGAATAACTATTTTTTTCAGTAACGATTACCATTTTCTATATCCTTGTTAGGGATTGGTTCTAATGCTTTGAATTAATACCCAAAACCGGGAATCTGCATGTCCAAATGCTGAAGGTCCTTGTTTCCAATTGGTTTTTTTGATCAATCAATAAAGAGCCAACAGCCAATGGCTGGGCAGATAAACTGAGGTGGGACCTTTAGATTTGTACAGGCTAGGTAGGAACTGGGAGAAAGGATAGGGAGAATCACCACGATGAGGAGGGAGATGGATCAGATTTAGAGCTGCAGAAGGAAAATTATCTGAAATGTAGGTGAGAAGAAATTCGGTCCCCCCATTCCCCAAAAGGCTACCCAGAAGTGTCTTGGGCAGTAAAAACTAGGGAGCTGCCCAGAAGGAGCCAGGGCAACAAAGATGAAATATAACATTAGAGGGTGTTAAGCCAGGATTACAGGAAGCCCCAGGGAGGATGAGAACTGCCCAGCCTGTAAGCTAGTCAAGGCATTTAAAAACTAACTGTACACGTGTGTGTGTGTGTGTGTGTGCGCGCGCGCGCGTGCGTGCGCGCGCGCGCGCGTCTTTCACTCAAAATCCAGAGAGTTCTGGTAGGTGGCTGGGAACATGACGCACTGGGAGACAAAGTGGTGTAGCCAAAATTACATTATCACTACACCTCCTTTGTAAGAGAGATCAAAAGAAGGCAGACTTAGATAAGGAACTGAGGGAAAAAAATCCTTGCTAAGTTGCAAACAACAAAACAAAATTTAGATAATTCTTTGAATCATGAAGTTTCAAATCTAAATTTCAAGAATTTCAATCCAAAGCCTAAAGCACCACCATGTAACACGACTACAAAAGGGCAGCCTATATCCGTTATAAACCTAAATGATTTTCCCAGCCTTGCTAGGGGAATTAGGCGGAGATGATAAAAATCTACAGAGGCTTGAAAAGTTAAAATGGCAACCATAGAGGTACAAGGTACTGAGTTAAAAATACAGACTCTGTTTAAGGAAGTCACCTTAGAACAATGTTATGCAGCATCTTGTATGTTTCATTTTGTTAAGTTTTAAAATTTTTAAATATGTACATACATTAATATACAGTTGCTGCATGTTGAGAATTCCAAGGAGCTTCTGTCTTGAATTTTGAAAAGTCTGATTCTAAGATTGCATTTATTAGAGGTAATGGCTATCCTGGAAATACCTTACAGATTGAAGCTGATGATGCTTTGATACACATATCCACTAGAATACAACAATATTTTAGACATTATGGCATGAAACACATTACTGGCATATCTCACAATCCTACAGGGCAAGCAACTGTAGAAAGATCTAATCTTACATTAAAGGAGATGCTTAACAAACAAGAAGGGATAACAAAGGGACCCCCCCAGACAGATTACATAGTGCTTTATTGACTTTAAATTTTTTAAATGCTAATGAACAAAAAACAACAGCACCTGAGAGACATTGGATTATGGAAAACTGATAAATTAGAACAGCCCATCTAATTTTTTTTTTCCCCCTAAGACAGGGTTTCTCTGTGTAGCCCTGGCTGTCCTGGAACTCACTCTGTAGACCAGGCTGACCTAGAACTCAGAAATCCACCTACCTCTGCCTCACAAGTGCTGGGATTAAAGGCGTGCGCCACCACTGCCCGGCCAGCCCATCTATTTTAAGGATGTCCTAACTTCAGAATGAAAGTCAGGAAATGTGTTGCATTTGGGGAAGAAGTTTTGTCTTTGTTTCAACAGAAGGAAAGTTATGGACTCTGTCCAAATTAATAAAAATTAGATTTGACCGGGAAGGCCACCTGAAGATCTAGGCTGCACACAAAGGAAGAAACCAAAAAGAACGACAATGTGGGTAACATATATACTGATCCTTTTACATGGGAACAGTTCTGCAACTGAGACATGGATGTCTCCAGCCAGGACTTCAGCTAAGCATAGCCAATGAATCTTGCTGGCTACGGAGTCCTCAGGACTTAGTATGTCATCCTTTCGTGGGGCATGAATGAAGACTTACGTTACAGTTTGGTTACAGCCCTAACTAACTTAAAGGAAGACAGATGCCTTACCTGCTCAAACAAACAGCAGAGAATCATCTTTAGCTGTACACGCCACATATCCCATACATGTGCTAAGGCAGAAATGTATATTACCTTTGAAAGTTTATATGTTCACAGAGAAAAACAACCAGACACCACTAAGTTAGAGCAGCCCTGGCAAAATTCATCTTTGAAGATGCTAAGAAGGATGCTGAGACACTGAGACATGTCAGCATCCACCTTCATCCAACCTTAGACTGCCTCAATAAATGTTTCATCAAAACTTGCTTCTAGGACAGTAAAATGACTAAGAAGTCCATTTGTTCAGGCCTCTCAGACTGTTCCTGCCAGGACTTCAGTCAAGCCCTGCTTTCATACCACAGAGCTTGGACAGCAAGTGCTGCAGCTGGCTTTCTTAAGACTGGCCAATATCCCAATTTTCTCAGGGTCCCCAAAGGAGACGATGTTCCCAGACAGCAGGAAGCAATTTTAGAGAACAAGGCCCCATTCCTAAGAGATGGGGTAGGTGGTTTTCGGTCATTCAGTGGGTGATAGATGTTTGTTGTTATTTAAATGAAGGTTAAGTTATTAATGGTCCTGGACAGGGAGGAAACAGAGTAAGAGAGGTTGGATTCAGGGATCTCTTTTTCTCTTCCTTTTTCTTTCCTCTATCTTTCTTTCCTATCTAATTTTAGGGGGAAAGGAGGGGAGAGGGGATGAAGAGAAAAAAGGGAGGGTATAGGAGTATATATAGGATATAGGAGTTCCGGGACACCCGGGACTACACAGGGAAACCCTGTCTCAAAAGGCCAAAAGAAGGTGGGCAAAGGGGACACACAACTGGAAAGCTGGTTCAATAGTAAGGAACATCACACTGGCGCAACAGTAAGGAACATTTGCTACTCTTGCAGAAGACCTGGATTCAGTTTCCAGCACTCACAAGACAGTTTGAAACCACCTGTGATTCCAACGTTAGGCGCTCTTATGCCCTCTTCTGGTCTCCATGGACACAAGACACATACACAGTACACATACATATATACAAGTAAACACCCATGCACATAAAAACAAGTAAATATTTTTTAAAATAAAAAAGCAAAGTTGTACCTGCCTGGTGTGTATGTGAGGTCCTAAGTTCAATCTCCAGTAGCGCCCTCTACACACACACACACACACACACACACACACACACACACATACATGCACGCATAAATTTTTTTTAATGGAAAAAAAATACATAACTCAGCAGTTAGGAGCATTGGCTACTCTTCCAGAGATCCAGTCTAGATTCTCAGAACTGAAACGGAAGCTCACAACCATCTATAATTCCAGGTGTCTCTCCACATTGACTATCTTGAATGATTCCAGAGGCCAGTGACATGACACAAGCAGCCAAAGGTGCTACTGCCAAACCTGATCACCTTAATTCAATCCCAGTACCCAAATGGTGTAAGAATAGCACTGACTCTCATAAATTGACCTTTAATAAATTGACCTCTATCTTCAATCACACAGGACCTCTCCCCACACCCTCCTTCTCTATCATACACACACACAAATAACGTATGGATAAATGAGTGAATAAATACAAATGAAAACACGAGAGTGGGTTTCTGATCCCAGAGCAGCCCCCAAATAGTCAATAATAATACCGGATTTACCAATTCAGTCACTATTAACATTTTTAGACTAGATAAAGGCCCTGTTGCAAAGAGGTGTCTGTGTGAATAGAGGGTGTTTCAAAGCAGTATCTATGCCCTCTACCCAGTAGATGCCAACAGCATCCCTTTTCCCAGTATTGTCAAAATATACAGACACTGCCAAATGTCCAGAAAGGCAAATTCACTTAGTTGAGACAGAAAAGATAAGCAATTACAAAATACCTACTATTTGAGGAATTGAAACAAGGGAAGCGAATTCACAGAGCTGTACCACAGTCCTCCACAATCCTGTGAGTCCTGAACTACATTCAGATTTATAGGGCCTGTTGTGCTTTCTGATAAAGCCTAATGTTCAGCGGTTTCTGTCTTTCTCTCTTACAAGCTCTAACTCTGCAATCATCTCTTCTTCATTTGAATCTCTGTGTAACTTTCCAATGAGCTCTCATAATTTAAGATAATTTAAGATTCTCTTACAAGCTCTAACTAAACACAGAACAATCCAGTTGTATTCTATTAAGCAAACACTAAGGCGCTTACAGAATGCAATACAACTGTGATTCTTTAGCAAAATAATTTGGAATATTGCTGTGTATCATTAAAGATGCTATTTACATTATCTGCTTTTAGATTTACTTATTGAATATGTGTTAGTGTTTTGCCTCTATGTATGTATGTCCACCATGTGTATCTCTCGTGTCTATGAGTTCAGAAGAGAGTATCAGATTCTCTGCAACTAGTTAGGGATGAGCCACCATGTGGATGCTGGGAACTGAACCAAGATCCATTGCAAGAGCACACAACAAGTGTTGTTAACTACTGAGCCATCTCTCCAGCACCTTATATTAACTTTTAACTCAGGCATTATTATACATTTTAATGAAGATACTTATTTATAACACAATATCTATAACAGTATCAGCAAAGGCTATGTGAAATCCTACATAAGAGCCAAGTGATGGTGGTACATGTCTTTAATCCCAGCACTTAGGAGGCAGAGGCAGGCAGATCTGAGTTCAAGGCCAGCCTGGTCTACAGAGTGAGTTCCAGGACAGTCAAAGTTACACAAAGAAACCCTGTCTTGAAAAAACAAGCAAACAAACAAAAAGAGCTATTTAGAATAGTACATAATTTTTAAGAGGATAAAGGGATTCTGAAATCAGAACAAAAACATTAACCACAAATGATGGCACACACCTGTAATCCCAGGAGTTGGGAGGCCTGGGTCACACAGCAAGAACCTATGGAGGAGGAGGAGGAGGAAGAGGAAGAGAAGAAGAGGGGAAGGAGGAGAGGAGATGTTAGAAGAAGAGGAGGAAATGGTATAGGAGGAAGAGGAGGTAGTGGAGGAATAAGAGGGGTAGTGGAGGAGGAAGA